>CAWUFW010014685.1:0-402094 GCA_963921515.1 Calotriton arnoldi | reverse complement strand
ACACTCGATATTAGTGCAAGTAGACATTTCCTACTCGATATTCTGACTGTTTACACTTGAACCCATCTTACCTATTTACACAATTTCTGTAATGTGTTTGTAAACCTCTTTATTACTCAGCTCCTCTAACTTTAAAATTCAATTTCTAATGTTTCTTATAAAGCACACCAATGCTTCTTGCCACAGCAGGGCTACAGAAACATGCTCAATAAACACACCATGAAGGGCTACTATTGTGTCAAAAGTGCCAGTAATATATCCAGAATTATCACAAGTGCAAACATCACACAGAAGTGGGCCCCATTGTGTCAGGAATTACCACCACTATGCTACTCAGGTTTGCTCATCACTCAGCCTTCCTTAAAGCATGCTCAGTTTTGCTCCATTGCTCTGTAATCCTTAGTGCATCTCAGTAGCGGTCGGTGGTGGTAGTGCCGCCGGGCGCTGACGTGGGGCGGGGGAGGGGCAGGGTGGGGGGTAGTAAACTACAGATTACGGCCGATTACAGGTAAGTACACATATAAATAAATAAAACGAATTTCGTTTCTCGCGCTGTATCGCCAAATGCGATGCAGCGCGCGCAACGAATTCGTTTTATTTATTTATATGTGTACTACCTGTAATCGGCCGTAATCCGTAGTTTACTACCCCCACCCTGCCCCTCCCCGCCCACGTCAGCGCCCAGCGGCACTCCCACCACCGACCGCTACTGGTGCATCTGTAGGAATTGCACAAGCCACCTGGGCAATTATGCCATGCAGCACTGTCGTTGTTTTGCACCAGGAAAGCAGAGAAGGGCTTCTAGATTTTCGTAGTGTGATAAAAATTGCCCTCTTGCTTTTGAAATGCAAATTGAAAGGTTACGTTGTGCACTCCAGTTCTGTGAGAGGTTGTTTTGTATACTCTTACATGCATGCTGTATGTCTACAAAGGGTTACAACCTGGCCGGTTTTCAACTGACACCACCGGTATTTTGCTGTCCTGGCTGATACAAAAATAAGCAAAATCACCAAATGCCGGTATTTTTAGCCCATATCTGTACATGCTTCAAACAACAAATATAAATAGAAAGCACTTTAAGTGCGTTCTAAAGCTTCTTTAAGGATCCATGACTAATAAATACAGTAAACACAGACAGAAAAGTCCTGTTACAAATGAAAACATACGATTTTGTTTAACCTCGTATTTAGTTTCACGTCACGGCCTTTGCAGACTCTTAAAACATCAACAAATGACCGGTATATTTCTCTTGAACAGTTGCCAACCCTGTGTACAGCTACACTGATGAAAAGAACAGAACAAAATGGCGGTATGGGGAAGGCGGAGGACTGTGCATCCAGACTGCCGCCGGCTCAGTGCCTGAGTGCACAACCATATATTCTCTTTACAAGACACGTGAACATGGATATTTGCTCTTGCAAGCATTTTACTGACGATTTGCACCACTGTAGGATGCATCTGGATGAACGCCAGACCTGGGTTACGTCGAGCATCCTCTGGACTTTCCCTGCCCTCAACCACAGACCACAGACAAGTTCTCCTCTTCCCTTGTGACTGGTTCTCTTTGTCCCCCACCAGCATCCAGCATCACATCAACTTTGACACATTAGCTGGCATTTTGCTGCAGGTTTTAAAAATGCATGTACAACAAGTTGTACCAAGTTGATTTTTTGCGCGTTGTAGAAAGCAGAAGTAAAATAACAAACATGGCATAGTGAAATCATAATACGTAATTAGTTTAGCATAGCAAGGCCAAACACAGCATAACGTAACATACCAAAATATAAGAAAGATATAAAGGCAGGTCCTAACCACATAAAATAGGTTAGAATAATATAACACAGAACATAGCATTAAATAACAAACATAACACATAAAAGCTGAAAATAATTTTAGTTTAAGATAAAATGACACCACGAGGGCAGTGATTTGGCAGTTGAATACAACATGGGCTGGAAAAGATACATTCCTCTGGGGTATCAGGGGCTGCGTAGGGCATATATTGTCATGAGAAATGTATATTGTCATAAGGATCTCAAGTTAATGTGACTGAGAGAACGCATGCTGAAGGTTCTGGCATTATAAAGCATTTGGTCGTGTTTCAGCTTAATATATATGCAGATAACATATATTATCAGAGTTAAAACATGTGGCGCCGTGAAAATCTTTTATGTTTAGAGAAGAAGCCGATTTAAGGGGTGAAGTACCAATGCATTTTTTATTTTAGAATAAAAGTGACACTCACCTCTAGTTATTTTTTAAAAGACAGCATATTTTGGCGGCACCTTTCAAGATGGCCACCTAATTACAGAAATCCGCGCTGCACTGGGAAATGCTGCTTTAATTTCAGCAGTTCCCGATCCACTCTACTCTTGAATTTGGAATGTACTTGTAGCCGAACATCCCCTGAGCACAAGGCTGTCTTCAACCCTTCTTTTTTACTTGTGGTTTCAAGAAACGTCGAGGGACATCAAATGGCTACTTTAAGGCCGCCATTTTGAATTTCTTGTGACTGGAGGATTTCTCTTCAGCTCTGGGAATTTACTGAGGTACTGTATTTCCTAATTTATCCCTACTTACCCCTAATGTTACTGATGTTTTTCTCAGTATTTTTTTTGGATCCCTCTGCTTAGATTTAAGGACTTACTTCATTGGGCTGCCTTACTTTCATTGGGAGGAGTGTCTTTTTTGGGGGACTTTGCTGGCTTTTTTATATGCTCACACTGAATTGAACTTCTTTTTTGCTACATGGGCAGAAGTAAACATTTATTACACTCACATAAGAGACTAACAGCTGGTTTACCTGTGTCGGGCTCTTCCTCCATTGAGCCCCCCATGGATTGTTTGCACAATTCTGTCAGCATGGCTCAATCTAATTCTTCTTGGTCAGCGTCTTCGTCCATTATGCTATCCAAAATGCAATCACCCTCTTCTACTAATAAAAGGCTTAAGCAGGACCCTCCTTCTCCGCCAAAATCTGTTTCACCGGTGTCATTTGACACTGTTTTGGAGGAAATACAGGCTTTGAGACCATTTATTGAGGAAACCAACACCCGTCTACAAGTTTTGGATAATAAATGGTCGTCACTGGATTCTAGGGTGTTCGTGGTGGAGCAGCATGTCAATGATAAACAAGATATCTCTGCAAAATTTTATTTCTGGAGAAAGATGTTCTGCTCTTAAAAAAGTCTGCAGAGGATCTTGAAAACAGGAACAGGCGCAATAACATTAGTTTGTATGGTCTTTCTGAAGGTGTTGAGGGAGATGACCCTGTGACTTTCTTTACCTCTTTTCTTCCAAAACTTTTGGACCTCCCTACACCAGTGTCTTTAAATATCCAACAAGCTCATAAACTGGGTCCCCGCCTGTCTTCTTCATCCGCCCCTTCCAAGCTCCTCGCTGTAATCCTCCTATTTTTGAAATTTACTGATCTCCTACAAGTTTTAAATGCAGCCAAACTTAAAAAACAATTAATTTTGCCCCAAGATGTTTCAACAGCAATGGCTAAACGACGGCAGGAGTTCCTTGAGCTTCGACCGGCTTTGCGTGCTCTGGGTGCACGCTATGACTTATTTCATCCATGTTTGTTTAAGGTTACTTTTTAGAACCATACCTCTATATTTGAAGAACCTGCGGATCTCCGGACAGTTATTCATTCACACTCTGCGACTTCTATGGAGACTGCTGTTCCTTCCTTTATAACTTCACTCTTATGTAACAGTCTTTGATATTTTATATCTACTCTTCATTTTGCTTCCTTTACAGGTTGTAATTTGATGATTGTTACTTTATCAAGATGTCTTTATTTGTTTTTTCTTTCCCTAATATCATTGCAGATCATTCAGACTTTTTATATGCCCGTCTCCTGTTCCTTCTTTTTGGCTTCCCTCTATGGTGCATTATCCTCTGTTGGCTGTGCCTTCTTCACTTGTCTGTCGCCACTCTTTATTTTTTACTTGTTCCCCTTGAAGGTACGTATCACAGCCGTCAGTTTTTGACATGTACTGCTCTTTCTTATTGTCTCACCTACTCCTTTTCTCTCTTTCCTATTCTTCTCCTCTAATTCTTTTTTCTCACAGATTTATTTCTCCTATACACTCTTTTTTTTACTATTTTATTCCACTCTTTTTATTACTGTTGATCGTGTTGTTTCATACCTAATTCTTTTTCTCTACATTCAGAGTTATATCATGGAATGTGAAAGGTTTTGTTAACCCTATAAAGAGGCAGAAAAATGTATCTCATTTAGCCTCCTATAATCCAGATTGAGTTCTTTTGCAAGAAACCCATTTGACGGAGACAGAGGCTTTGAAGCTCAAACGGAATTGGGTTGGTTTAGTTTTAGTGTCTCCTATGTCCACTAAGAAAAATGGTGTAATTATCTTATGTCATAAAAAGTTAAAATGTTCTGTTGTATCTTAAGACATGAATTCGGAGGGTGGATGGCTATTAGTTAAGTTACTTAATAATAATATTTCTCTGACTGTATTTGATATTATGGTCTGACTTAACCAGGTTTATTCCTGTTGGCCTAATGTTACGAAAAAGTGTATCCAACATAAAGATAAATTTTTTATTCTAGGAGGTGACTGTAACCAGATCATTGATCCATTTATTGACCGCCAATCCCAAATTCGCTTTATCCCTCACAAAGCTCATTAACAATTCCATAGTACAATTTCTCAGACACATCTTGTAGATGCCTGGAGACTATGTAACCCAGATATAACAGAATTTTCTTTTTTCTCCCCTCCTCATGGCTCCCTTACTAGGTTGGATTATATTTTTTTTCTAAGACTGTGACTCAAAATCTTATTTCCTCCTCAATTGAGCCTATCATGATTTCTGCTCATGCCCCAGTTGTTGCTGAGTTTGATTTGCTCTGGTCGCAACCCAGGTCTCCTAGATTGAGATTTAATAACTCTCTTTAGCAAGATCTGTTTTTTTCTTCATCTCCTTTGCTGAGGAATTGTTTTCCTTAAATACGGATCAGAGTGCTTCCCCTACATTGATATGGGATGCTTTTAAGGCTACTGCCCGTGGTTTTATTATAGATTTTGTTTCCAAAAAAGAGAAACAGTTTCTTAATCAACATAAAGTTCTAGCCAACATTAAACATCTAGAACATCAATTTTATACTTCCTCATCTGGCTCTACTTTACAGGAGCCTGCTCGTGCGAAACTAGATTTCAATAAACTACTGATAATGCCTCATCTCTTCTCCTACCTAGAAGTGCTCATTATTACAGAGGACGAAATAAAGTAGGCACACTTTTGACTAATTACCTCAAATCTCAGAAAGTGCGTGTGTTGATTGATTCCATTCAATCATTGGAAGGAAAGCATCTTTTTAAAGATCAGGACATCTTGGATGAGTTTATGAAATTTTGTAAAAATGTATATACTCCGGAATCCCCTGTATCTATCTCTCTTATTGAAACTTATCTTAGTTACATTTCCCCTCCTTCATGTTAGAATCTTAAATTCGCATCTCTAGAATCTGATTTATCGATTCTGGAGTTATCTAGATCTTTAAGTCTCCTTAAAAAAGATAAAACCCCGGGGCCAGATTGGTTTACCATAGAATTTTACTTACACTTCTCAAACTTACTACTTTCAAAACTTTCGCAACTTTTTCAATACTTTTGTATTGCTGGTAAGGCAGATGGCACTTTCCTAGAAGCCACAATATGCCTTATTCATAAAGAAGGTCGTGATCCTATGCAGTGTAAGAACTATTGTCCTATATCCCATGTAAATGTCGATTACAAAGTCTTTGCCAAATTGCGTGCTTTGCGACTTGAACCTCCTTTGCCGAATCTAATAGGTACAGAGCAGTGTGGCTTCGTTAAAAGCAGATTAACCTCCAATAATTATCGGTTACTATTTAGGGGCCGATTCCGATCTCGCTCGGTATGCCCTCAAAGAGCCGCTCGTAGGCTTACCTTCCGAACGACACGTACCGGCAGGCGGACCATCCGGGCAAGGAAGTACGATGCGCAAATGTGCTCAAAATCCGAACGACCCGTACGCTCCGATCCCAGCTACAGTTCCCGTACGAGCCGGATCCGTAAACGCCTATTCGAGTCGCACGGAAGCAAATACACAGCAGTTTCCGGCCGGACAAGTATGATGCGCACTTGCTACGCGCCGAACGGGTCGCCACTTCCAGCACGTCACAGCATCCGGGAGAGCAGTATTATAGGCACGATTCGCGCCACAACACGACCCACTGCTACGAGACGGACCAACTAGCAACGGGTACGAGACGGAGCAACAATCAGTGTGTACGAGACGAAGACAGCATGAATCCCTTCGCGCAGGTCATCCCACTACTTTACATCTATGACCGCATCAGGAACAGACACCTACGTCGGAGACGGTAAGTCAGACACCCACCACAGAAACAAACGACACGTACCCGCAATCATTCACACACACATAGGGATGTTGATATGCCGTACACCAGCAACAGCTCTACCATAGGGGCATGAAGCCCATCACCACCAGTACCACCTACCCATAGGGGGCTGGATGCCTACCACTACCAGTACCCCCTACTCCCAGGATGCTGGATGACTAACACTGCTACCATCCCCACTCATAGGAGGCTGGATGCACATCACTACCAGTACCCCCTACACATAGGGGGCTGGATGCCTACCACTACCACCAGTGCCCAGCCCATAGGGGCTGGATGCCTAGCACCACCAGTACCCCCTACTCATAGGGGGCTGGATGCCTACCACTACCAGTACCCCCTACTCCCAGGATGCTGGATGACTATCACTGCTACCATCCCCACTCATAGGGGGCTGGATGCCTACCACTACCAGTACCCCCACTCATAGGGGGCTGGATGCCTACCACTACCAGTACCCCCTACTCCCAGGATGCTGGATGACTATCACTGCTACCATCCCCACTCACAGGGGGCTGGATGCCTAGCACTACCAGTACCCCCACTCATAGGGGGCTGGATGCACATCACTACCAGTACCCCCTACTCCCAGGATGCTGGCTGACTATCACTGCCACCATCCCCACTCATAGGGGGCTGGATGCACATCACTACCAGTACCCCCTACACATAGGGGGCTGGATGCCTACCACTACCACCAGTGCCCAGCCCATAGAGGCTGGATGCCTAGCACTACCAGTACCCCCTACTCATAGGGGGCTGGATGGCTACCACTACCACCAGTGCCCAGCCCATAGGGGCTGGATGCCTAGCACTACCAGTACCCCCTACTCACAGGGGGCTGGATACCTACCACTACCAGTACTCCCTACTCCCAGGATGCTGGATGACTATCACTGCTACCATCCCCACTCATAGGGGGCTGGATGCACATCACTACCAGTACCCCCTACTCCCAGGATGCTGGCTGACTATCACTGCTACCATCCCCACTCATAGGGGGCTGGATGCACATCACTACCAGTACCCCCTACACATAGGGGGCTGGATGCCTACCACTACCACCAGTGCCCAGCCCATAGGGGTTGGAAGCCAACCTGCACTAGCAGTAGCCACACACAGGATGGGGGATGCATAACACTACCAGCATCTACACACATAGGGTGAGTGTATATGCAAAACACACCACCCCTACCATCATGGCAATAGTGGGTTTCCCGTGTCAAATGCCTACAACAGTGAATCTGACAGTGAACAGACAATGTACCTCCCACCACATGTGTGACCAAAACCTGTCTGTGTGTTTCACTATTCAAGCATTACATGATCACTGTGGTATTGGGGTCTGGACCCCCACTCACCACAGTGACCAAAAGGCCAGTGTGGGTTGGGAAACCACTGCAGTCTATGCTCACTGTGGAAATGGGTTCTAAACCCCCCATCAGTACAGTGACCAAAATGTAAGTGTGGGGTTCAAAACTACACCAGTCGAATGATCATTGTGGAAATGGGGTCTAAACCCCCACTCACCACACAGAGCAAAATGTGAATGTGGGGTTTAAAAGTACAGCACATTTTGCACATTGTGGTAATGGGGTCTAAACCCACACAGACCACAGTGAGCTAAAGGTGAGTGTTGTCATGAAAAAAGTTGCAACTGCCAAACAGCATGTCTGATTCCTGGTCACAAATCCACAAGCACGTATGAGGCAAAGTAGTCGTTGTGTCCCATACAGACACAGATGTGGTGAGGCAAAGATTGCTGTGCAACAAAAACACCCTCTGCCATGTGCAGACAAGCATCGCCCATGGGGCTGAGAATGCCTCCAGTGTCCAATTGGACAATGACAGATGTGGCCATCATAATGCAAACATACATACCTGAACAAACACATACACAAACTAAGCATTGCGTGGATGCTGCAGCTGTTAGGTCACAAAGTCCCAGACCATGGCAGCTATGGGACATACCAAACATGATGAATGTGCACACTGATGAGGCAAGAGTCCCAGGGACAGTAGGGAAGAATCTCCAACCAACATCCACCCAATGGCCCACAAAACACATACCAATGCAGTGCTGCAGATGCACAGACACAGCCAGCCAGACTCACACTGCATATCAAACACAACGTGTGTGTGTGTGTCAGTGTCCCCAGGCTACTACACAACACATGAGGGGGCAGAACTGCAATCACACAGATGTGCACACAGTGACAAACTAAAGAAACTCATTGATTCGGCACACCTTTGTGGTCAATCACACATTGTAAGATGAGTGGGATCCCAAAGATCAATGTGACACAAGCTGGGCGGAACATCAACCAACACAGCAAGAGACACAACCACCACAGCACTACCCTCAGGGACCCCACAATGTGGTGACACTAGCATGCATAGTAATTCCCCTGTGATGACAAATGTAGATGTTGCACATACTGTGAAGCACAGTCACCTGTGCACACTGGGTCATCATTCCTGACCAACAAACTGCCATCACACAAACAGAAACCACAGGGCATGGCCTGCAATGCAAGGCCCAAATGGAGGTAGGGGCCTAGCTACAACACAACTCACATTTGGCCACTCCAAACACCACACACCTGGATCTGCACCAATGTGCATCAGTGAAGCCCACATGGACTGGTGACACTGCACATGCACCCATGACAATCCCAGGGGTGGGGGTGGGGATCTAAGGTACCCATCATTCATCACACATGCCCAGTCAACGACCCTCGTGAATGTCTGACACACTGCACAGTATGCGGGACATTGCCATGAGCTGAAATGTACTAGAATCATTGGGATCCCTGCCACAGTCACACACCAATTAAGAACCCAAGGAGACCCATATTGAACACATGCTGACACCTTCCAACATTGCACCACTGTACCTGAGTAGTGGGAGCAGTCACACACACATACACGTGTCCCAATCACTGAAAGATACCACATAGACATAACAACAGGATGGCGTAAACACAAAATGGCCTTGGGGAATCCTGAATGTGTCCCACGTGCGTTTGCCCACATTCCAGGACCTCACAACAAACACACCTAGGGATGACACCCTAATGACCAGTAGTGAGCCATGTACCAACAGCCAAGAAAACCCTGTCCCAAGCTGTGAGATGAACACAGGACAACTCAGCAAGCACCACAAACTGGAACATCTGTAGGGAATACAGCCTGTGTAGTAAAAAGGAATGGAAGGAAACACACCCAGACATGCTCACAGAACACACACCATGGGCTCAGGCAATGTCACGGAATAACACACTGCCATGAGGTGACTCCACTCCTGTGGAAGGTCATCTGTGCCAAACGTTGTCTATGCAGGGCTCTGTCATGTCACCATAAAACTTGGTCACTGAGCCAACATTTACAACACAATGAAGGCTCTGGTCACATCAGCCTGTGTATGGGGGTGTCCCTCAAGTCATCTGCACATACTCAATACACATGTTTAGCAAGTTGCACTGATGACACAGTAGACTTCCACATCATTGATGCGCAAACCTGCATGTCCAGTGGAGATGGGCCCACAGTCAGGGAGATAGACAAATTTACCAATGTTGAGCCCAACAGATGTGCATTACTGCAAGCCACAAATGTCATCTGGCAAATGAAAGATGAAAATCCCTGTGCCAAATTTGGTAATCATGACACACTCAGATTGCTGCTAAGTAGGACATGGATACAGACCCCAATTGGACACATATCCCATGGGCCACATGGAGTCCATCACACCAACACGTCACTTTCCTGATCCCAACAACAGTATTACAACAGCAAATGCATGATAACACTCAACAACATCATGTACATCAAAAGCAAAACCACTGGATAACAATAGAGGCTTTATTCAGCAATTGGAACTTTTAAACTGGGAAGTCCAAAGTAAACAAAGGCCAATGGCCAGTCCATTCACATAGTCCAAACAGGGTGAAATGTGACAAATGTCACCCATTGCTTGCCTGCACTGCTACCGACAGGGGACATCCCCCCTTGGAGGGACATACATATGGGCCGGCCAGGCACCGCAGGGACAGATCAGGGGATAGCAGAATGAGGCAGGGGAGGGGTGGTGGGTGCAGGAGTGTCACTGGCAACTGCAGTGGAGGTGTCTGATACAGTGGGCGCCATCACCACTGCAGGGCTCAAGCCAGATGTGGTGGGTGCCGGCAACAATGCAGGGCTCAAGCAAGATGCAGTGGGCAGGTCAGATGTAGTGGACGGGTTCTCCACTGCAGTGCCCAAGTCAGACAGGGTGGATGTGGACTCCACTGCAGTGCCAATGTCCAAAGGAGTGGAATGGCGTGCAGATGAGGTGGCGAAGACAGAGGGGGGGACACGGTCTCCACACCAGTGGCAGGAACAGGCTGAGCGTGTGGGGTGGGGGTGGAAGTGCATGTGCCAGGGGAGGAGGGCCTGATCATTTTGGGGATGTGGTATTGGTGTGTGTGGGAACCTGGGGCAGGGTGTGGCGGGGGAACCTGTGGAGTGGTGGCCTGGGGGCTGGAGGATGGAGACTGTGTGGTGGAACTGTGTGATTTTGGTGGGGTCTTGCTCTTCCTGGTCCGGGGGATTTGCGTATGGGGGCCTCAGTGTTACTGCGCCTGGGGGAGGGTGTCCATGTGGCAGGGGAACTCCCCTCTGTGCGAGGTGACTTCCTCTTCCCCTTGTGAGTAGGATCAGATGGATCTGTGGGGAAGAGGCCAAGGTCACAGAGGAAGAGCTTCTGGGAAGGGGGGGTTGCAGGTGAGGCAAGGGAAGGGGTTTTGGAGGAGAGGCATCTGAGGACTGCGGAGTGCTCATGGATGCCTGTGTGTGTGTCTGGGCCCCATCCCTGTGTGTGTGGTATCAGTCCCCTGAGTGTGCGTGCATGTGCGTTGGGATCTGGGCTTGCATGGCCGTGTGCTGCTCGTGTCTGTGGTGGTGCTTGTCTGTGCCGGTGTGTGTGTGTGTTGGACAGGTAGGGTACTGGGGATTGTGGATGGGGCAGAGGTAGGAGGGGTGAGGGACTGTTGGAGGAGGGACACTGCTGCTATCAGTGAGGAGGCAATGGACTGAATGGTCCTCTGTAGGGCAGACATGTTAGATGAGATGCCCTCCATGAAGGACACCAGTTGTGTCAACAGACTGGTGTGAGCATTGAGGACACTCAGCACCGATGTCTGCCCTACATGGAGCAGCTTAAGCAAGTCCACAGACTCCACACTCAGGGCAGCAGGGGAGACAGGGGCAGGGGGTGCGGTGCCTGGCACAAAGGAGACATGGGCCCCAACACGGGACTCTCCATGGACCGCAGGGATGGGAGCAGATGGGAGGGTGGTGGTGGTGGTGGTGGGGACAGACTTGCTAGCTGGTGTCTGGTGGCTGCTGACACCCGCCTCCACAAGGGAGTCATCATCCGAGCTGCTGTGTTCCTCAGCTGAGGTGGATGGCGCTGAGGTCTCCTCGGTGTGGCTCCCCTCACCCTCCATGCCACTGGGTTCCTCCGACTCCCCGGCAGCTGACCCAGTCTGGCTCTGCAGCTCCTCCTGGTCCGTGGAGCTGTCTCCTCCTGTGGCCGTAGATGTATCTGCAAACAATCATGAAAAACAGATCCACATCAGTCACCTGTATTGACCTGACACACCACAGTAAGTACAGCACATTACAGATCAAGCCTTGGCATCAGTTGCTAAACATTGCAAAAAGTGCAGACACATATTTGAACTAGCCACTTGTCGGCCTGCCACTCAACCATGCCCCTCATATCCCTCATATCCATGGAGCCATCTACGTGGTGCATGTAGGATGGCAACAATCATGTGTGCACACATGCACCACATAGACCGTTGTCCAACTTCCAAGAGTTAAGATTGAAATGTGTCACTACACACATATCCCTTCTCCTGCCAGTTACTCAGTACATGTGTCAGGGAAAGGGATGGGCAGAGTCATTGCCGAGATAATGGTTCGTCACTCATCACCAGACACCATGATGGCGTCATGTCTTGATAGCCAATGTAACAAGCATTTGCAATGCAATAGGTCTCGCATTTGCGAGAGTTTGAGCTATTGGCATTGTAAATGACAATACCTTTTATTTATGTGTTTTGAAAACCTGAAAGCGGTGCGTAAACAAGCACTTTGTACTTGTAGTCCTTGCTTACGAGAAGCAAGGCTGGCAGTAAACGAGGCGCAGTTACTGCCAGCCTTGGTTCTCGTAAGCAACGACTATAAGTAGAAAAGTGCGTGTTTACGACCGCTTGCAAGTTTTTAAAACACATACATAAAAGCATTGTCATTTTCAATGCCAATAGCTCAAACTCTCACGAATGCGAGACCTATTGCATTGCAAATGCTTGTTAACCTTCACTTTGGTAATTTGGGAGAGTTCATTACAAGAAACGGAGTGAAAAACAAAACCACACTGATGTCCTTCAACTGTGGCATCGTTACCTCTGGGGGATGTGTTGTAAAGCCCCTTTGCTCATGGAGGGAATCCTTCTGCAGCTCAACCACAGCAGCATCAGCTCTTCAGAACTGAACTTCGCCTGCAAAAGCCTTTCCCCACATAGCTGTTCTTTCACTGAGTCCTTCAGTGTGTCCCTCCTCTTGGGCCTGCCTGACCACTCCTTTGTGTTGTCTGTTATTGGAGCGCATTAATGTCATTCAGGGGTCACCGGGGTCGCTGCCTGCCTCCTGCAATCTGTCACTGTCCTCGAGACCCCTGCCCTCAGAGGAAATGGCAGTGTTAGAAACAGAAGAAATATAAGGCTCTAATGAGCCTCGTTTAGTTTCTGTGCCTCTCATGTACATCGTGTACATGAAAAGGAGTGAAAACTTGCAGCAGTAGCCGGGTCTAAGCAAAGTAACAAACTTCCAAAATAATTATTTATTTTTTAGTGGACCCCAGTAAAAGGAGTCCTGCTGCCCCTGAGCACCTGAAGGGAGCAAGAAATAAGAAATACAGCAGAGGGAGAGGGGTAGGGGGGAAGACTATGAGGGTAAAGAAGGGAAAAATAACGAAAGGAGGAGCATGAAGTGGGCACTACAGAGAGACAGGCAAGATCGAAAGAGAGGTGTGTGTGCGCGCATGTGCGCGTGAGTGTGTGTGTGTAAGAGAGTCAGAGAGAAGGATTAAATAGGCATTCTGGACAGGTGTGAGAGAAATACAGACAGTTGTGAAAGAGAGAGACAGGTGAGAGCGATAAGTGATAGACACATTAACAGGTGACAAAGAGATAGCCAAGAATTAGAGAGAGGGGGCTGCCACTGAGATGGGATGAAAGTATAAGAAATGTGATGTCAATAGAAAGAGGGATGAGAAAAAGATGGTGAAGAGCAACAGAAAGAGAGGGAAAGACAGGTGTGAAAGAAAGAGGCAGGTTAGAACAAGTCAATTATAATTTCGCCTCGCAGGGCCAGGATTTAGTTCCAGTCACAGATCAGCAACAGATGAGCGCAATGGGGCTGCCTGTGTCTGAGATGCCAATCTCTGAAATGCTCAGTGATGGCAAAAAAATCATTAA
Organism: Calotriton arnoldi; assembly: GCA_963921515.1. NCBI lineage: Eukaryota > Metazoa > Chordata > Amphibia > Caudata > Salamandridae > Calotriton > Calotriton arnoldi. Next base: position 388,147 of record CAWUFW010014685.1, on the reverse strand, counting down.
GTGCCATCTTACCTTACGTTTTGTATGCCAGCAGTAGCATAATAAGCAAAGAAATTCCTTTCACGAAGGAAAGGGCGCAGTACCACAGGCTGTTAATAGGTGTCCCTGGAACACCTAGAAAAGAAATTCGAGGGACACCTAGTAACAGCCTGTGGTACTGCGTCCTCTCCTTCGTGAAACAAGTTTCTTGTCTAGGTGTTCCAGGGACACCTAGTAACAGCCCTGCGTGTACTGCGCCTTTTCCTTTGTGAAAGGAATTTATTTTCTTATTATGCTAGTGCTGGCATAATTTGAAACGAGAAAAATCAGAGGCGCGCAATGGGGCTGCCTGCATCTGAGATGCCAATCTCTGAAATGCTCAGTGATGGCGAAAAAATCATTAAGTGCCATTTTACCTTACGTTTTGTATGCCAGCAGTAGCATAATAAGCAAAGAAATTCCTTTCACGAAGGAAAGGGCGCAGTACCACAGGCTGTTAATAGGTGTCCCTGGAACACCTAGAAAATAAATTTGAGGGACACCTAGTAACAGCCTGTGGTACTGAGTCCTCTCCTTCGTGAAACAAGTTTCTTGTCTAGGTGTTCCAGGGACACCTAGTAACAGCCTGCGGTACTGCGCCTTTTCCATTGTGAAAGGAATTTATTTTCTTATTATGATACTGCTGGCATAATTTGAAGCGAGAAAAAGAAATTTGCATGCGCAATGCCAATAGCTCACATTTTGAGTAATGTGAAACGTATTGCATTGAAAATGTTTCTTTTCTGAGCAGGCTCCTGTGTGGCTTCAGCAGTAAAGAGGAAATTGAGGCAGGAAGCAAAGAACAAACCTTGAATTTTCACAGTCTAAGTTAAAAGGTTACACCAAGTAAAAGGAAACAAGCAGTGACGACTGTAGAATCATTAAAAACAAGGAAGTAGTCCCTAAATGACAAGATAACAGCCAAGATAACAGCCCAGCGCAACTAAACAGTAGTTGGTCGGTGCTGCTTCCTGCAAAATGGAAGGAAAACGGAAATGACGTGACGGACCACAAGCCAACGATAAGCCAGCTAACAAGAGCAATGACAGAGTTAACAAATGGCAAGCAGCAGGAGAATGGCAGGAGAAATTACCATCGATATTGTGTTTACTATAGGTCTTGCGACAGCGCATGCGCTGTCTAGGCTCGACCTAAAAATGGGGTGCATGCATGACATCTCACAATACTGCAGGATACACCTTTGCAAGTGGTATGCCATGGCACAGCCATGTCTGGCAAATCAGTCATCACTGGCTCCTGTCACAGGGGCAGTGCATACCAAAAACATCAGTCTGCACTGTGCCACCATCATGTTTTGGGATTGCAACCTCGGTAGCTGTCAAGTGCACATGTACCCCCCCTGCTACCCACATCATTAGGACTCTGATGCACCCACGTCATTCACATGTGACATCTGAGTAAGTGCAAACACAACTCTGTACACATGTACCCATCACAGGCTGATGAGAACGATAATGAGCTGCTTGCACTTGAATGTTGAAATGACCATTGGGCACACTCAAGTCATGATACACCCATGTTTTACCCCATGTGCAGACTCAACAGCCACATCTCAGATGGCTGCACACCCCAAACTGTGTCACACTCCAGTAGTCCGAAAAGCTAGGCCAGTACACAATGACACAGAGGCAGTCACCTGAGTGCACATTACACAATGTCCAACATGTTGGATGACACACAGGAGTAGGAGAGCAGAATGCTAATTATAGCTGGAGAGGGTATACCTGTCCTGGTCCCTGTGCAACATGGGATTACCATGAACACTAGGCAGGTGGTTATGCATGTGTGACACACATGATGTACATTCTTCTGTGGCCCCAACATTGGTCTCAACTGCTGCATGGGTGTGTTGTAAATACCCCAGACACATGTGGTGAGTCAGATCAGCAGTTGGACACATATAAATGGACCACACACAGTACATGTCAGACTTCGGGAAATGTGTAACCAATTGACCCAGTCATGAAGCCCACAACAAAGTCCCTGTAGCAGATGCTGTCCCCAACTTTAACCTTAGTCAACAGCAAGGACACAGAACCCAAGTGACAGAAGTCACAGACTGAAAGGGCCACACCTGTGTATCGGATGGGGCATAACACAATTGAGGAACATGACTCTTGTTGTAGCAGACAGACGCACTGTGGGAGTGTAACCAGCCTAAAGGAGTGCAAACAGCATGTGAGACAAAGGTCACAGAAAAGGCTAGCACTTACCCCCTCCTTGCTGCTGTCCGGCCTTCAACTGCCCATCCAGGTCAGGGAAGACCACCGCCAGTATCCAGAGCATGTGGGGTGTCAGGTGGCGTTGTCCGCCCCTCCTGCGAGGAGGCGACAGCTTCAGCTGGACTCTTGCGATCCGCCGGGTCCAGCCACGAAGGTCCTGCCACCTCTTCTGGCAGTTGCGGATGCGGCGCCTGTAGATCCCCACAGATCGTACTGCCCAGGCGATGGTCAGCCAGATCTCCTGCTTCTCATGGGCATCAACCTGTGAGGATGAAAAAGTCAGAAGAGCATCACTACACATGCAACATATTTGTGCATCACACAGTTGCAAATACGTGTCTCAATCACAGGGGCACAAGATGTACACAGGTAGTGCAACCATGGTAATGGACAGTTGTCCAGCAGTTACAACATGCAAACATTGCCTGGGAATGACAAACTACTCAATTTACACTCTGTCAGCACAGTACCTGTTCAGTACATGTAACTACACACTTTGGGGGTGACAGCTACTCAGTGAGCATGCTAGTCACTGGTGTACACAATGCTAGTACTGCTAGTCAGACAACATGCACAATGAGAAAGGATGTGGTTTGCACACTCACCTGCTCCCCTGGTTTCCCATACAGCTTGCTGTACTGTGGAAGGAGGCTGTCCAGCAGGGCCTGGTTCTCCTCCTCTGCGAAGGCTGGGGCCCTCTCCACAGTACGTGCCATTCTTGAAGCCAGAGGATGCAGAGACAGCAGCAGTGGTAGCAGAGATATCAATCTGGAGCATGTAGTGCAGGCAAGTGAGCTCTCAGGGCCACACACAAACAGAGACTCCAGCGCATCCAGAACGCCTCCGCACGACTCATCCTGGACATCCCCCGACACAGCCACATCACCGTGCACCTGAAAGACCTGCACTGGCTCCCCGTCAGCAAGAGAATCACGTTCAGACTCCTCACCCACGCACACAAGGCCCTCCACGACCTGGGCCCAAAGTACCTCAACGACCGCATGACCTTCTACACGCCCACACGCCAGCTACGATCAACCAGCCACGCCCTCGCCACCGTACCACGCATCCGCAGAACCACCGCCGGAGGAAGATCCTTCTCCTACCTGGCAGCCAAGACCTGGAACTCCCTCCCCACTCACCTTCGGCGAACCCAGGACCATCTCTCCTTCAGGAAGCAGCTCAAGACCTGGCTGTTCGAGCAGTAACTTACCCCCTCCCCCAGCGCCTTGAGACCCTCCCGGGTGAGTAGCGCGCTCTATAAATGCCGTGATTGATTGATTGATTGATTGACACAGCCTTATATCTGTGCTGCAGAGTCAGAATCTGTCCCATGCGTACAATGCAATAGGTCCGACACGTTTGCATCTAATGAATCTGGCCAATCCATGGAATTGCACAAGTCGTACACGCCTTCCACATCGTTTGAAATTTCAACTTCAGAACACCATTGAAATTGCAACATTGTTGTGGTGAGCCAACTGAATTTTCGGCTCACGATTCGTACAAGTTTCGAATCCGCGTCCGTATCCATGACAGGCCATAGCCAAAGCGTATGCACGGCTCGGTCCCTGACTGTACAACGCGTATTTCGAAAAACAACACGCATCCGTCTCCATGATAGTCCATAGCCAAAGCGTATGCACGGCTCGGTCCCTGACTGTACAACGCGTATTTCGGAAAACAACACGCACCCGTCTCCATGATAGTCCATAGCCAAAGCGTATGCACGGCTCGGTCCCTGACTGTATAACACGTATTTCGCAAAACAACACGCACCCGTCTCCATGATAGTCCATAGCCAAAGCGCATGCACGGCTCGGTCCCTGACTGTACAACGCATATTTCGAAAAACAACACGCACCCGTCTCCATGATAATCCATAGCCAAAGCGTATGCACGGCTAGGTCCCTGACTGTACAACGCGTATTTCGAAAAACAACACGCATCCGTCTCCATGATAGTCCATAGCCAAAGCGTATGCACGGCTCGGTCCCTGACTGTACAACGCGTATTTCGGAAAACAACACGCACCCGTCTCCATGATAGTCCATAGCCAAAGCGTATGCACGGCTCGGTCCCTGACTGTATAACACGTATTTCGCAAAACAACACGCACCCGTCTCCATGATAGTCCATAGCCAAAGCGCATGCACGGCTCGGTCCCTGACTGTACAACGCATATTTCGAAAAACAACACGCACCCGTCTCCATGATAGTCCATAGCCAAAGCGTATGCACGGCTCGGTCCCTGACTGTACAACGCCTATTTCAGAAAATAACACGCACCCGTCTCCATGATAGTCCATAGCCAAAGCGTATGCACGGCTCGGTCCCTGACTGTACAACGCGTATTTCGGAAAACAACACGCACCCGTCTCCATGATAGTCCATAGCCAAAGCGTATGCACGGCTCGGTCCCTGACTGTACAACGCGTATTTCGGAAAACAACACGCACCCGTCTCCATGATAGTCCATAGCCAAAGCGTATGCACGGCTCAGTCCCTGACTGTACAACGCATATTTCGGAAAACAACACACACCCATCTCCATGATAGTCCATAGCCAAAGCATATGCACGGCTCGGTCCCTGACTGTACAATGCGTATTTCGAAAAACAACACGCACCCGTCTCCATGATGGTCCATAGCCAAAGCGTATGCACGGCTCGGTCCCTGGGTGTACGACGCGTATTTTGAAAACTCACCCGCGTCTCTCCCCATTACAATCTATGGGCCAGGCATGCGCACGGATCGGGCTCGTACTGTACGACGCGTCTTTCCTGAAGTCACCCGCGTCTGCCACTGTTGGTGTCACTGGATAATGGATGCCACCCACTGTTCCTTGCCAGGGACTCAGGTGCACACCTGCAACACCACAGCCTGTGACACAGTGTATCCAAAGGCATGTAAGGCTGCATTACCTGTGTGTGTATGGGGGTCAACATATGATTTATTGTGTAGCATTTTGTGGCAGCCACTCCCAGACTGTGCAAGGGTTCATGGGGACAGCTTCCTTGTGTGTTCGTGCACATTACCACTGTAATAGACAACTGTACAGTTCAGAGCTTGAGGCATGTGCACAGTTCCAGGGGGACTCTGTGTATGACATGTCACATACACCCTGACTCTTAGGTGGGATGGTATGTGTGTCACAGGGTGTTCCAGTGCCACAATTGTGATGTACAGCCACAGTCTGTGCTCATATTGTGTTTCTGATGTCTCAGATTCCATGTGCCCAATGGTAAACAGTCTCCACATCCATGTGGTTTGTGCATGCACATTGATGTTGTGTCTGTGTGTCACAGATGTCCACGTAAGTCCTGCAGAGACATCAGGGGCCACTTCCTGTGGGAGTCATGGGCGTGTAGTGGCGTGTACATGATACGCCACATCATGCCAGTGTCCATGTGGCAATACAAGGTCCCTGAGTATCTGCCTGTCAAGGAGCTGTGATGCAGGGAAGACATCTGTCCTCACTTGTCACTGTGGTGTGTGTTTGGTATGTGACATCAGTACAGATGTACTGTGACACAGCCCATTGAGTTGACACAGCACAACATGGAACTTGTTGTGTACACATGTTGAGATGAGATGTGAGATGATGGGCATGTAGGTGACATATGTGTCCATACACAACAGCACACACATAAAGCACTTGTGTCTTTTTATGATGTCTCATGTGAAATTTAGCATGGTCAGTGCCACATAGGTAGGGGAACTTCCTATCTTCCTTTGCTCACCTATGTACTGCAGGAGACCAGTTGTCCATAGACCGTTCCCTGACCTTGCTACCATGGTTGAACGTGACTGCATCCGACTGTACCGCTTCACCAGGCCACTGATTGAGGATTTGGCGGAGCAGTTGGCCCCACATTTGCAACCTGGCCGGCCATACCCTACAGCGCTGACCCCCAAGGTGAAGGTGATGGCTGCCCTACACTTCTTTGCCACCGGTACCTTTCAATACACTGTGGCATCTGCTGGTGGGATGTCACAGACTATGTTCAGCCGTGTGCTGCGCGATGTGTTGGAGGCAATGTTAACTTTCCTGGACCTCTACATCCACTTTCCTAACCCACAACAACTCACTGACATCAAGAGTGACTTCTATGCACTGGGGAGGATGCCACATGTCATCGGCTCCATTGATGGGACACATGTGGCTTTGGTACCACCACATGTACATGAGCTGCCATACCGGAACCGGAAACATTTCCATTCAATTAATGCTCTGGTGGTATGTCTGGCGGACATGTCTATTTCACATGTGTGTGCACGATTTCCCGGTTCTGCGCACGATGCGTGCATCATGAGGATTAGTCGCATCCCGAGGATGATGGCACAGATGCAGAACGAGCGTGCCTGGCTTGTCGGTGTGTACTGACTGTTTGACATTGTGTGTGTTTGGCAAGGTTGTTTTCCACGCTCTTTTCAAACTCAGCTAATGTGCAATTGTCTGTATGTAGGTGACTCCGGATACCCCAACATGCCGTGGTTGCTGACACCCCTCAGGAACCCTGTGACACCAGCAGAGATGCGCTACAATGAGGCACATGGTCGGACCAGGAGAGTGATCGAGCGAACCTTTGGTCTCCTGAAGAGCCGCTTCCGCTGCCTGGACAAGACAGGAGGGGCCCTCCCATATGCACCTGCTAAGGTGTGCAAAATCATCAGAGTCTGCTGCATGCTACACAACATGGCAGTGAGGAAGGAGTTGCCTCTCATCCCGGATGACGATGACCAACATCCGCCACCTGTGGAGGATCCTGGCCTGGGCCACGATGCCAGTGATGATGATGATGAGGGTGATGTCCGCACACAGCTCATCAACAACATTTTCGCCTGAATGTGAGTATACAGGGATGTTTTGTCAATGTATTGTGTTTGCCTGATATGTGTTGTTGGTGCTCAGTTGCTGTGTGAGTGTGGCTGTGTGCTACTTGACTGGATGCGTGCAGTGATGTGTCCTTTCAGGTAGTCTGTACTCCTCAACAGTGTTGACATGATTACGTGGTTTTGTGTGGGTATCTTGTGGCATGTTTCGGGCATGTGTATTGCTGTTCTATCGTGTTCTTCTGTCCTTCACAGGGTATTTTGGCTGTTTGGTCAACTCTGACCCCCGACTCCCAGAATCCAGTTCCAGGGTGGCAGTAGTCATCTACCAACAAGTGATGTGCCACACACCCCTGGACTTTAATTTTCCACACTTGGTGACTGTGTGGCCACTGTCACGTGGGATTAGCGTGCATCTGTGGTGGCATCAACATGTTTCTGATGTGTAATAAACCTGTGCTTCACTTTGGGATGTGCGTTGTCGGTCTCCACACATCCAACATTCATTTGCATGCTGTACCTGTGGGCATCTTGCCACAGACTCAAGAAGGGTGTTGTGTATATGCATCTCACTGCATTGTCTGTTCACATAAGTTAGGACGATGAGTTAGATGGGCATGGTAAGTATGTGTTGTGTTGACGTAGTGGGGTGTCTACCTCATATGTGTCACATCACCATGACTCACATGACTGTGTTTACATAGCTGTAGTAGTTCACATGCACAGACATCTTTTCACAGGTCATTCTCTCAATAACACAAACCAAGTTTCAGTCACAACAGAGGCATGTATTGTGTTATAGTGAATTTATTTACATGCATGTGTTTGTAAGTTATACGTAGGTGAAAGTGCTGTACAGTGTAATAGGAATCCAAAGCTCACAGTGCAGTTGGTAGTGTTGATTGTTGATATTTCTAGAGTAAAGTCCACAGTCCTTTGGAACATTGATCCAACTTAGACCCTCCCTCACATGTGTGGGAGTTTAGCGACAGTCAACAAGGTGAACGCTTTGCACACATTGGATGATGTCTAGAACAGGTAGTCACGTCCTGGTGGGTATGCATGGCCATCTGCCTCTTACTTGTCCTTCTTCGGACGACCCCTCTTCTTCTTCTCAGGGGGACCCTCAAGTTCAGGCTGCTGTGGTGCAGAGGACACTCCGCCAGAGTCCACCTCCCTCCCTGTGGCAGTTGCTGATGTAGTGGCAACTGATGTAGTGGGCACACAGGGAGGTGTGGTAATGTAGTTGGCTATCTGGCGGAGGCATGTCAGTATGTCCCTATGCACGGCCGTGAGTTCATCAATTGTGTCCATTTTGCACTCCATCCGGGTCATGTGGGAGTCCATTCTGGCATGATGTGCAGCCTGCTGCTGTTGCATGTCCCTGAGGATCCCCACAACCTGGCCAAATCCTCCTGGTGCTTTCCTGGTACGCATCGATGATGCGTCCCAACTGCGGATCTTCCTGCAGTCCAGCCCCATCTGCAGGCCGTGGCCTCACCCTGACCACCCTCACACCACCCCTGCCCACATGGGCAGGACCTGCCCTGGCAGGCACAGGCGACACTGGGCCCCTGTCTGTGTTGGCACTGGTGTTGTTGTCCGTCAGCTCCTGGGTGCCCTGTGTACCTGTGCCGTCGTTGTCCTGTTGCCTTGGTCTGGCTGTGTTGGCAGGGGTGATTGAGGTGTTTGCAGGTGGTCCAGGAGTGGTGGCAGGGTGTGCTGATGTTGCAGCTGCTGGGTCTGGGAGCGGGGCCACACCGGAGGTGCCAGGTTGTTCATCCTCGTCCGAAGAGGACATAGAGGCATCCACACCGGGGAGGTCAGGGTCATCCAGAGTCTGGGGCTGGGATTCGTCTTCTGTTCTTGCTGGGTCCACAGCATCCCCTGTGGGTGTAAGAGACACACAATGTATGTAATGTTTCTGCACACATCAACGGTTCGCACACATCAGTTGCCACTGCACATCATGATGAGTGTATTTACATTGCATTGTCCTACATTGTCAGTGACGGGTGTCTATTTTGGTTTGGCACAATGTCATTTGATGCTTGAGCATTTTAAGGGGCACGTAGGGCTGTGTGCATAAACATCTCATTTCATGATTGTTTGACTGTACATAGGCATTGCTACTCATGTGCCCTCATGTGCCTGACACAGGTGTGTCTCTCCTCTCAACATTCGTACTTTAACAATGACATACATGCACTCCACTTGCAATGTGTAGCACGTTTGGACATTGTGTGCTGGCATTTGTGCTTGTATTTGTGAGTAACATTGTTGTGTCTGAACAACATGGTCACAGTACGGTATGGCTGCATTCATGGTGAAGATACTATTTTGTGGTGTGTGTCCCTAGTTCACATCTCATTTCACACATTGGATGGTGTTATCCGTAGCTGATGATGTTGGGGCAGAGTTCTGTGCGTGATGATGTCATTTATGTGGTCAATGTCCTCCATGGTAAGGGGTATTCACAACGGCAGATCACAGACTATCCCATGCTCATGAGAGAGGGCCAGAGGTTTGTGTGTTTGACTTATGCTGCTGTGAGTTGTATGCCTACTCCTGCCCAGGCCAGGTTGCTCCTTGTGTTGCAAGTGTCAATGGCAGTGAGGGGATTGTTGTGTGAGGGATGCAATCAACGCTGCACGATGTAGGAGTGGAATGCAGATCACCACAGTGCCTTGTGTAAATGACACCATGCTACGGTGTCAGCTATGTTGCTGTGGCCATTCCATTCACTATCATGTGTCACCTGTGAATGGTGTATATGTGGATTGGGGTGTGGCTTTTGGTATGTGCTATGCCTACTCCTCCCCAATTGTCATAGAGGGCACACACCTTCCCAACCAGGCCAGGGGGCTACCCCTGCCACACTGCAGGACCAGACAGTGAGAGGATACATACAGTTGCGATGGCTGTCAGTGTGAAGGGGTTTGAGGGGCAAGTGCATTGGTGTGACTTGCAGCCCATTCATACGTCTGGCCAATGTGTCAGGCATCTCGCATGGGCATTTACTTTTTGTGTGAGTGGTCCCAAGGGGTGTATTTGTTCCTGCTGTGGAGGTGTGTGTATTTGCGGGATTGCTGGTATTTGGTGTACTTGCAGGCCCACCTTCTCCCACAGGGGCCAGCTAATCCCCCTGTAGGATGCTTCCATTGCAGGGAGTCCAAGTTAAAGTTCTGGATGTCAGGCAGTGGTGTCCTGTTGTTTGTTGGAGCACAAGTCCCAGCAGGGCCTTGTGCTCCCCACAGCAGAGCCCAGCGTCAGCCATCTGGGCAGTACTTTCCCACTCCCTGTGAGGTGAACATAGTTCAGGGTGGACTTGATGGACCATGTGTGAGGGGGTCTGGTGTCTGTGACTACAACTCCCATCATGCTTTTGGCTACACCCACCCTCCCAGCATCCCTGACCTTCCTTCCTGTGACTCAGCTTCCCTGTGAGGTGGTGTAACAGTGCTGGCAAGATGGCTGACAGTGGTGTCCTGGTGTTTGTATGAGCAGTACTCCCAACAGGGCCTTGTGCTCCCCACAGCAGAGCCCAGCGTCAGCCATCTGGGCAGTACTTTCCCACTCCCTGTGAGGTGAACATAGTTCAGGGTGGACTTGATGGACCATGTGGGAGGGGGTCTGGTGTCTGTGACTACAACTCCCATCATGCTTTTGGCTACACCCATCCTCCCAGCATCCCTGACCTTCCTTCCTGTGACTCAGCTTCCCTGTGAGGTGGTGTAACAGTGCTGGCAAGATGGCTGACAGTGGTGTCCTGGTGTTTGTATGAGCAGTACTCCCAACAGGGCCTTGTGCTCCCCACAGCAGAGCCCAGCGTCAGCCATCTGGGCAGTACTTTCCCACTCCCTGTGAGGTGAACATAGTTCAGGGTGGACTTGATGGACCATGTGTGAGGGGGTCTGGTGTCTGTGACTACAACTCCCATCATGCTTTTGGCTACACCCACCCTCCCAGCATCCCTGACCTTCCTTCCTGTGACTCAGCTTCCCTGTGAGGTGGTGTAACAGTGCTGACAAGATGGCTGACAGTGTTTGTTGGTGTTTAGGGCCAATGCCTTGCTGTATTTGTTGTTAGGTTTTTACATGTTATGACCTAGTTCGATATTACTCTGAGATAGCAGCTGTTGCGTTTGTGTAACTGGCATACACATCACAGATTTACATTTTTTCTGGCTTACTTTGGATTTGCTGACGCTACTTGTTTCCAATGTCCCCTTGGCAGTGATGTGTGTGTGTTGCCACACAATATTGACTAGATTGGTTGTGTACTCACCAGGCTCTGGTATTCCTGTTAATCCATGGATGCCCTCCGGTGGGAGTATGGCCCGCACTTTCTCCTCCCAGGACGTGAAGTATGTTGGTTTTGCAGGTGGGCCACTGCCAGTGTGCTGGCTCAAGGCATGGTCTCTGCCTATGAGCTTCTTGACCCTCCTGCGCACATCATAATACCTGTTCTGGATGTCATCCTTTGTGCGCAGGCAAGGTGCTTGTGCGTTCACCTTGTCGACGATCCTCTCCCACATCTTTGTTTTCTGTGACATGGGGGTCTGTTGGACCAAGGTTCCAAATAAATGTGGCTCTACTCGGAGTATTTCATCAACCAGGACTACCAACTCACTATCTGTGAACTTTGGATTCTTCTTTGGGGGCATGGTGCTGGGTGGTTGTGGTGGTTGATGTGTGTGTGAGGGTGTAAGTGAGGGTGAGTGGGTGTCAGTTTCTCTTGCTTGTTGTGAGTGTGTTTAGGAAGTGGTAATGGTGTGGATGTTGTGTGGTGGGTGAGGTGTGGGTGTTGCTCAGGGTGCTGTGTAGTTGTCTCCTCAGCTGTCATGTGTTTGAAAATAGCAAAGGATCATGGGAGTGGATTTGGGCCTTTATGTGGGTGTGACTTAGTTCCATGTTTTTTATTTTTTTATTTATTGGCTTTGTCATTGCTTGTTTGGTCCTTTTTTGGTCTTTTTTCCTTAGGTTTTGGTGGGCGTGATGGAGACGTTCATTTGACCGGGACGGACGCTGCCAGTGGCTCTTGCGGGGTAATCCGAGTCTGTCACACTGACATTCTGCTGTGTTTCTTCGTTGGCGACCGAGTTGGACGCAAAGGAGTCTACTGTTTGGTAGTCACTGTTTTCTGTACGTCTCGGTCTTCCGGATTGTGCTCCGTGCGAGTCGGTCTCGTTTTACACGCATTGCATCGTATTACGCGGTTCGTACAGCGCGGGTCCGTGTCGGTCGCGTCCATTCCTGATGCGTGTCGGTGGGTGCGGTTCCAGGTCCGTTTACTGGTGAATCACTGTTTCCCGTACGGTTCGGTCGTGCGGCTTGTGTTCCGTACGAGTGGGTGTAATTCACACGCATTGCATCGTACTGCGCGGGTCGTACGGCACCGGTACATGTCGGTCGGTCTCCATTCCAGGTCCGTGTCGGTCGGTGATGTTTCCGACCCGGATCGGAATCGGCCCCTTAATGTATTAAATAGGGCTTCCACTCTTTCATATTCTTTAGCTGCAGTTTCGATCGATGCGGAGAAAGCATTTGATAGAGTGAACTGGTCTTTTTTATTTAAAGCTCTTCATTGGCCCCAAATTTATTTAGCTTATTTCTAAGCTAAAGGGCTTCTGTCTTAATTAATGGACTTATCTCTCAATACTTTCCATTACAACGTGGTGTGTGTCAAGGTTGTCCCTTATCTCCACTTTTATTTATGTTATCGCTTGAACCTTTTTATCCCATATTCGCCATAATACTTCTATCTCTGGATTTCTTTATGGTGACCAACATTTGAAGTTGTCCGCCTACTTGGATGATATTTTACTTTTTATATCAAATCCTGAAGCTTCTATTCCCCCTTTATTGCAAGAAATCTGAAATCTCTGATTTTCCCTAGTCTCCGGGTATAAAATCAATTCTGAGAAGACAGAAATTCTTCCCATTATCAAATTTTGTCTCAAGCAGCCTTTTGTTTCGACTGGATTTCGATGGAATAGTTCTACAATTAAATATTTAGGGAGTGATTACGATGGCGGAAGGCCTGCCACCGCCAGCCGTGCGGTGGCGGGCCCTCTGCCATCGGTCAGCATTTTTACACCGCCACATTACGATGGCGGGGGGAATCGCTTTCTGACCGTGGCGGTCGCAAAGACTGCCCACCACGCTTCCGCCACAGGCAGTCGTACCGATTGCCTGACGGAGCAGTCAGCATGCCTAAAATGGTGGCGGTGCCTAGCAGGCACCGTCCGCCAAATTACGATGCTGGCTGTAGCCAGCCTTTCCAGGGCAGCGAAACCGCCATGGAAAGGCTGGTGGGGATTGGTTTTGGGGGCCTGTTGCGGGACCCCCTTATGTTGGGGGGAGGTGGTTGTGCACTGGGGGGGTACCCCCTGCATTTCCCTGCACTGAGTGGCAGGTACCGCGTGGTGCCTGCCACGTAGTGCAAGGAAAGGCACTACATGCATTTTTACTATTGCGGCGGGTGCTGCAGCCAGCAGCACCCGCCGCAATGGTAAACATGCAAGATGCGACTGCCACGGTGGCGGTCGCATCGTAATTTCACGTGCGGGACCGCCGCCATACAGGCGGGAGGTTCCAATCACCACCTCGATATCGGGCAGACTCAAGTCCGCCCGCCATCGTAATGACCCCCTTAGGCATTTGGTTTAATAACTCCATATCGGATGTGGTAAAAATTAATATGAAGGAAGGACCTGATTGTATTTCTAAAATCCTCTCCTCCTGGAATACTCTTTTTCTCTCATGGTGGGGACGTCTTGATTCTATTAAAATGATGATTACTCCTATTTTGTTGTATATTTTTTCAATGAATCCAATTCGTATTCCGTCCATTTATTTAAAAAAATTGAATCCCTTATTTCCAAATTTTTATGGAATAATAATAAATCTAGAATTTCCTTATCACACCTTAGGAAATCAAAATCTAACGGAGTGGTGAACTTTCCTGATTTTTTACTTATTCATAAAGCCTTTTGCCTTAGACAAGCATCTAAATGGCTTCTTACAGACCCCTCCCCTTTCACACCTTTATGGGTTGCCATTGAACGGTCCTTACTTGCACCTTTTTCTGTAAAAGAAGTTCTTGCTTTTACTGCAAAGACTATTGTCACTTCTCTTCTGCTATTTTAACATACATGCTCATTGTTAAGGCATCATTGTCAGTCAAAGATCATCACTAGAGATTCTTTCCTACAATCTCCACTTTGGTATAATCGTCTCATTACCATTAACAATAGACCTCTTTATTGGAAATCTTGGAGACTTAGGGGAATCGTTTGGGTCCAAGATATGTTTGATGGTATGACTCCTTGTTCTTTCCTTCAATTTCAGGCTACCTTTGAGTGTCCTTGTTTGTTTTGGCACAAATTCTCAATCCTTTTGGAAATAAGTCTAGACGTTTTTAATACCTTTCCTTCAAATTAATCTATTTCCACAGAAGATTCGCTTCTCAGAATACTGACGTTAATTCCAAAAGCATCCCTGATTTATAAACATCTTTTCACCCCAGGTTCGGACCGTTCTAACACTAAGGGGCCGATTCCGATCTCGGCCGGTAGCGCACCAAATCGGATTCGGCTTAACCGGATCCGATTCAGAGCCCTCTTTTCCGACCGATTCGAACGCGCGTCCGGCCGAGCGAGTACGATGTGAGCGCACGCGAAATCGCCGACCGACTCGTTCACGGGTCCGAACCGCACCGACCGACTCGCTCGGACTCGACTCGCACCGCGCGATGGAGACGTTCCCCGGCCGGGCAAGTACGATGTGCGCCTTGAGCAGTCCGACCGACCCTCACCGTCCGGCTCGAAACAGCTGTCGGAGCCGGACTTTGGGGGTCCGTGTCGGACCCCCCTGTATGTGTAGCCACGCAAGTCGCACACAGGGGGGACCCATGGGTCCCCCCTACCTGTGCGGGTGCGGCGCGAACCGCATCAACGCGAACCCGCTGTTGGGGGCTCCCTCGTTCGCCTTGCACCCATTGAGTCAATGGGAGCCCGCGTACGCGTTGTACGACCGGCTCCCATTGACTTCAATGGGAGTCCGACCGAATCGAGTCCGATAGCATGCGTGCGCATCGTACTCGTTCGGTCGGACTGCTAGAGTCCGATTCGGTTGGAAATCTCTCCGGGTCCGGCTCGGTCGGGGAGATTTCCGGCCTGAATCGGAATCGGCCCCTAAATTAGAACTTACCTGGGAAGCGGATTTGGGTTGTGTTTGGAGCACCGACTTCTGGAATAAAATCTGGGCTAAATCGTTAAAACTTTCTAGGTCTGCATCCACCACTCAATCTAAGTTTTTTTTTTATCATAGATTGTATTTTACTCCTCTATCCATAGCTAATTTTTCGCATATTAATAATAAAACTTGCTGGTCATGTGAATTTCCCTTGGCTGATTTGATGTATCTCCTGTTTACCTGCCCTGTTGTAGTTTCCTTTTGGGCCAATATTTGGTCTCTTATCTCAATTGTCTTTAATTTGCATATCCCTTTATCTAATGTTATTTTTTTTACAGGAAGTTTATCAGAGTCATTGGGGTTATCTTTACATGAAAAGGAGTCATTTGACCTTATGTTGCCTTTAGCCTTTCAACAAATTACACTAAGGGGCCGATTACGATTTCGCTCGGAAGGGCTCCTGATGGCATCTGTCAGGAGCGAGTCCGAGTCGAAAGCGCGATTTCCGGACGACTCGTACCGCTGTATAAGCGAGCAAGTACGATGCGTTTATAGCCTCGTGCTCCGAGCGACTCGTACCCGTCAGCGAGGCCCTCCGGACAACTCCGACATGGCCGATGCGCACAGCGAAATGGAGCCGATTTCCGAGCGACCAAGTACGATGCGCGCGTCGAGCAGCCGTATCGAGTCGGAGCCTCTGACTCGAGACAGCGTTGGGAAGCAGACTTCGGGGGGCCATAGCGGGCCTCCCTTCACCCGTAGCCCTACGACTCGGTCACTGGGGGGATCCTCACATGCATGCACATGGCGGCCAACACTGAGGCGCCCCCACGACAGGGGGCACCCTTTTCCACGACCTACCTTTTTTCTCTATGGGAGCCTATGTACGCTATGTACAACAGGCTCCCATAGACTTCAATAGGACTCCGAGCGACCCGAGTCCGTCAGCGCTCAATTGCATCATACTCGGTCGCTAGGAGCCTCTGAGCGCGAGTCGCTCGGAAAGCTCTACGGGACTGAGTCGGCCGTAGGGCTTTCCGAGTGATATCGTAATCGGCCCCTAAATTGGAAATCTTCATCTAAGCTTTCAGTTAAGTTTTGCTGAAATAATGTTTGTCACTACCACAGATTGGATGTTCCTTTTGCCTCTCCTTACAAACCGTTTGTGTATAGAGATTTATATTGGTCGCCATTAACTAACTATCTAAATAAGATTGTAACAATGCATGTATCTTGCAAACGTTCTGAAAATTTTAAACCTCCGTAAATAGTTACTTTCTCTGCTTTTTCCTCTTCACTATCTTTCATCATTGATTTGTTCTTTAGATATTTTAATATATTTGTTTAAAAAGTTTTGCATAGCGTGAACAAGAGACCACAGGGGGTATCAGACAGGGTGCAGAGACAGAATATCAAGTTAAAAATATCGAATTGCACAAATATTGTGTCAAAAATATCATGGGTCAGGAATATCGACAGACAAATTCTTGTAGTCAAGAATATCGATTTTAGGTAAGTAATATCGATTTAAAAAATATCGAAGTGTTTAATATCGTCTGCAAGAATATAGTTGTTAAAAATATCGATTTTTTATTAATTTTATGTAAGTTAGCATATATTTTTTATGTGTGCGATGTTTGTTTTTTTGTATAAGAATTGTTTGTATTTTTATTATATGTGTTCAAATGTTAGTAGTTATTCATTTTTTTTTTATTTGACTTTTGCATTTTTATTTCCATAGCAGGTTGTAGGTTTATAGGGGAATAGGGTGGGAAGTAATTTAATTATATAAAATGTATTGATTATTTTTAGTAGTTATTTTTTTTTTTTAAATTTGCGTTTTTATTTCCATAGCGGGTTGTGGGTTTATAGGGGAAAAGAGTGGAAAGTAATTTAATTATATAAAATGTATTGATTATTTTTAGCAGTTATTATTTTGTTTATTTGAAATTTGCGTTTTTAGTTCCGTAGTGGGTTGTGGGTTTATAGGGGAATAGGGTGGGAAGTAATTTAATTATAGTACATTTATTGAATAATTTTTATTTATTAATATTTGTTTAATTGAGATGTTATAGTGTTAAATGTGTAAAATAATTTATTATTAATTATTTAATAATCAGTTGTTAAATAATTTAAATTAATAAATTAGTAATTAATGATGGTAATTGTGTAATTAATTTTAGGTATGTGTTGTGGTGTTTATAGGTGTAAAAGGGAAGGGTGGGAAGTAATTTATTTTTTATTGATGAATTATTAATTAGTTGTTAATTAAATTAAATAATTAGTAATTAATTATGGTAATTGTGTAATTAATTTAAGGTGTGTGTTGTGGATATTATAGTGTTAAAGAATGTGTACTCAATGAATGTTTATTATCTTTTTTTATTAATAATATTTTTTTAATTCATTATTAATTATGTAAATTATGGAAATACCTTTAAATAAAAATGTTGAAGTCTTTTTTTATTGGTGTGGTGTTATAGGGTAGGAACTAAAAGAAATGCATTTATGTTTTAAATAATTTGTTTGTTTGTTAATATTGCTCATTTTAAATAAATATTGTTTATAAATTTATTAATTTATTTTATATAATATTTGTACCTTTTTGTTACATGTAATTAATATTATAATATGTGTTCTTTTTATATGTTTAATATATTTAAGTGCATATTTTTAAAATATTGTTTATTTTTAAGATTATTTAATTTTTTCAAGTGTTTAAATGTTATTAGTAATTTTTGTTTCTCTGCTATCCAACACTTTCCCTACTGTTACACACACTGGGTTGGGAATAGTAATTTTTACCCCTCCGCTATCCAGCACTTTCCCTACTGTTGCACTCATTGGAGTGGGAATAGTAATTTTCACCCCTCCGCTATCCAGCATTTTCCATACTGTTGCACTCATTGGAGTGGGAATAATAATTTTTACCTCTCCGCTATCCAGTACTTTCCCTACTGTTGCACTCACTGGAGTGGGAATAGTAATTTTTACCTCTCCGCTATCCAGCATTTTCCCTACTGTTGCACTCACTGGAGTAGGAATAGTAATTTTTACCCCTCCGCCATCCAGCACTTTCTCTACTGTTGCACTCATTGGAGTGGGCATAGTAATTTTTACCCCTCCGCTATCCAGCACTTTCCCTACTGTTGCACTCACTGGAGTGGGCATAGTAATTTGAACCCCTCCGCTAGCCAATACTTTCCCTACTGTTGCACTCGCTGGAGTGGGAATAGGCATTTTTACCCCTTCGCTATCCAATACTTTCCCTACTGTTGCACTCACTGTAGTAGTCATTTTTACCCCTCTGCTATCCAAAACTGTCCCTACTGTTGCACTCAATGGAGTGGGAATAGTAATTTTTACCCCTCCGCTATCCAGAACTGTCTCTTCTGTTGCACTCACTGGAGTGGGAAAAGTAATTTTTACCCCTCCGCTATCCAGCACTTTCCCTACTGTTGCACTCACTGGAGTGGGAATAGTAATTTTACCCCTCCGCTATCCAGCACTTTCCCTACTGTTGCACTCATTGGAGTGGGAATAGTAATTTTTACCCCTCCGCTATCCAACACTTTCCCTACTGTTGCAATCAGTGGAGTGGGAATAGTAATTTTTACCCCTCCGCTATCCAGAACTTTCCCTACTGTTGCACTCATTGGAGTGGGAATAGTAATTTTTACCCCTTCGCTATCCAACACTTTCCCTACTGTTGCAATCAGTGGAGTGGGAATAGTAATTTTTACCCCTCTGCTATCCAGAACTTTCCCTGCTATTGCACTCACTGGAGTGGGAATAGTAATTTTTACCCCTCCGCTATCCAAATCTTTCCCTACTGTTGCACTCACCGGAGTGGGAATAGTAATTTTACCCCTCTGCTATCCAGCACTTTCCCTACTGTTGCACTCATTGGAGTGGGAGTAGTAATTTTTACTCCTCCGCTGTCCAACACTTTCCCTACTGTTGCACTCTTTGTAGAGGGAATAGTAATTTTTACCCCTCCGCTATCCAGCACTTTCCCTACTGTTGCACTCACTGGAGTAGGAATAGTAATTTTTACCCCTCCGCTATTCAATACTTTCCCTACTGTTGCACTCACTGTAGTAGTAATTTTTACCCCTCCGCTATCCAAAACTGTCCCTACTGTTGCACTCACTGGAGTGGGAATAGTAATTTGTACCCCTCCGCTATCCAGAACTTTCCCTACTGTTGCACTCACTGGAGTGGGAATAGTAATTTTCACCCCTCCGCTATCCAGCACTTTCCCTACTGTTGCACTGTTTGTGGTGGGGATAGTAATTTTTGCCCCTTCACTATCCAGCACTTTCACTACTGTTGCAATCACTGGAGTGGGAATAGTAATTTTTACCCCTCCGCTATCTAACACTTTCCCTACTGTTGCACTCTTTGAAGTGGGATTAGTAATTTTTGCCCCTCCGCTATCCAACACTTTCCCTACTGTTGCACTCACTGGAGTTGGAATAGTAAATTTAATTCTTCCGCTATCCAACATTTACCCTACTTTTGCACTCACTGGAGTGGGAATAGTAAATTTTACCCCTCCGCTATCCAACACTTTCCCTACTGTTGCACTCTTTGGAGTGGGAATGGTCATTTTTACCCCTCCGCTATCCAACACTTTCCCTACTGTTGCACTCACTGGAGTTGGAATAGTAAATTTAATTATTTCGCTATCCAACATTTTCCCTACTGTTGTATTTATTGTATTGCGAAATGTACGTTTTAATTCTTTTTAATAGTTTAATGTTTTAATTAATTATAGAATTTTTTTTTAATTTTAAATTATTGATATATGTATATATTTTAATTTTATTAAATTTTAAAGTTAAAAAATTAAATAAAGATAATAGTTAATACATTATTTTAAAGTAAATATTTTGTATATGTATATGTATATTAAATTTAATTTATTTTGTTGAAGATAATATTAATATTTTATATATTTAATATATATTATTTTATTTTATTTATATTTTTAAATCAATATTTTAGACTATTTTAAAGCATAGCGGTAAATGCAAGTTGACTCCATTACAAGATGGCGTCCATATTGAGGAGATTAGGCATTACACTGAGTCTACCTCCAAGGTGGGCGGTATATAATGGGGTCAATGCGGAGGTTCCGCTTCCACTACTTCGGACATCAAACGACATGGGATCGCACGCTGGGAACAAGTGCAGGGAAGCGTACTCGCTTTGGGTGAGTTCAATATGTACTCATATGTGGCAAATTGAAATAGGCAATGGTTATGATCACACTAACGGGTGATTGCCCTCGTGTTATAGGAGGGAAAGGAACATTTGGGTCATGGATGGGAGATCTGAAATTCGACCAAGGAATTCATGACTAAAGATATTGGGGAACCGACGGCAACATTTTACAAGGATAAGAACCTTCCAGCATCATATTACAATAGTTTTTGATTTCTGATGGATGAGATAGTGCCATAATATGGAGAATACTACTGATACTACTTATTGTTGATATACAGAATTTTACCCATGCGGGGATGTTATGAAGATTTACCGGGACGAAAGTAGAACCGTGTTGAGGTATGGGATATGGAGAGATGGCATTATCTGTACAAGCATCACCATTGACATAAGATTGGATTTATGTACTGATGTGTACCATTATGTTATTTTGGTGAATTTTGACCTATAGAAAGTAGAAGACAGGTCTGCCACATACTGATATTAATTTTATCCATACACACTAGTTTATTTCAGTATAGATATGGTGATACAACCCACAGGGAAGAGGTCCAATCACACAATTTTGAATATATCGACAGAAGTGCACCACGTCTCACTTGGACTAAATAAATGGAAATATTGTTGGCATAACAGTTTATTGGTACTATGTATATAGAACATATATAGCTGCTGATGAAATACTAGCTGTTTTCAATAGGCTGGTATATATAATATAAAATACATGTTGGGTTTCCACTCTCCACAATGGATGCAAGATGTTAAAACTTAGGTTTGTAAGCACAAAAGTCACTGATACATATGGATTGGGTGTGTTGTTTACACACTACAACCAGCTGTTCATTATGTTATTATAGCCCTGAAGAAGTCGTGGGGAACTCCCTAGACGACGAAACACATGTTGGCTGGGCAAAGGAAAGAAAATAAAGAATACGGAAAAGAAGACTTGTGCATGTTATTATATTGAAAATGCAATATTATCAAATGTGTGCTAGGGTTTTGGTGATTATGTCTCGTAAGATCTGTGTGATCTGCATTTAAGGAGGTAGGGTGATTCCTCCTTTCCTTGGAGCACTAATAATATAGAATATTGGACTAACCCGTGATAGGTGAGCGCTAGGAATCGACCAGGTAAATTATCACACTATTGAATAGCTTTGGAACTGGGGATCTAGCCCAGAGATTTCTTCATCAGAATCTCTTTAACTTCATAACAGTTTAATAAGGACAAGATTGAGATAGCAAGACCTAGGGTGAACTCGGGACCTAGCCCAGAAATGTCTTCAACAGAATTTCTTTAACTTCCCTTTTGAAGGAAGCCGTGGAATTATTCAGTCATATATCAGGTGGCAGGGAGTTCCAAATTCTTGGTACAACACCCGAAAATGCTGGATTGCAGGTTTTCTTTTTATGAAATTTCTGTGGTTTGAGTAGTAAAGTACTGGAGCCCCTAGAGGATGAAGAGCCCCCAGAGAGCTCAAGTTTTTGCGCAAGATATAATGGGGTGTTGTAATATAAAGCTTTGTGGGTCATGCATGCAATTTTTAGATGAATCCTTGCCTCATAGGGGAGCCAATTTAGTGATTTCAAATCATGCGTGATGTGAAGAAAATTTTGAGCTTGTAATGAGCCTTGCGGCGGAATTGAGAGAGGCCTTAAGTGGCTCCGTCTTCGATCCAGTAAGTCCGCATAGGGTTGCGCTACTATAAACCAGTTTAGAGATCACTAGTGCTTGCACCACGATCTCGAGGTCGTTGTGGGGGAGGAACGGTTTTATTTTCCTTAGGATGCTCAATTGGAAGTTCGCTCCTTTGGTGAGAGCACTAATGTGCTTCTGCATGTTCATATGCTTATCCAGCATGATTCCTAGAGAGCTCATGGAATCGATGATGTTTGGAGTGCAATTGAGGGCTGTAAGTTGATGCAACCATTTTGCAATGTCTGGAGCCTGTTTGTCTGAGGCGATGAGGAGGAATTCAGTTTTAAGGGCATTCAATTTCAGGTGAGTGAATGTCAGCCAACTTGCATTTCCTGAAGTACTGAGTTGAAGACCTGATTTCCTTGTTCTCTATTAGTAAGTAATGATACTCAAACTTCAGTTGTAGATTTATATTCTGTTCCTTTTCTTCCCTCCTTCTCTATGATATTGTCAATATGAAAATATCTTTCGACTTTGTTGTATTGCTTATTCTATTCTTTTGCCATCTTATACTCAATATGTTATGTTCATAGCTTACTCTTTGTAAATTCTATTAGTTCAATAAAGTTTATTAAACATAAAAAAGACAGCATATTTTCAAGCATATGAATGTTAGGTGTTTGCCCTCGCTTTTGACTGGTGTTTGCAGGTTGAAATATATATGCATTGTAGACATCGGCGTCCGCAGACATTTTTTCAGGGGGGCATAATTTTAGCATCATCCATCCTCTGACCATTTTTAATAATGTCAAAGGGCATAGGCATAGTCATTATCACTTAAAGCACAGGCATGCAAACGTTGAAAAACCAGATGCAAAAGCGTAATGGAAGGATCAAGCTGCCATTGTCTGATTAGAAATTTCTAATCTGTTTTTATGTTAACATTATTGAATGCACCACATTATTCATACACACATGATCAAGGCACTATAACTGAATTATAAAAAAAAACATGTAGAATCTGCATTTGGGGGTCATTACGATGGCGGTCGGAAAAGCTACCCGACCGCCATGGAAGCAGAAACTCACCGCCCGCCGCTACCGCGGGAAAACCGACGGCTAGATTAGGATCCTCGGCGGTAAAAATCCAACCGCGGCGGAAAGGAGACCCGAGAAACCGCCCGTCCCATGCGGAAAAGCCCGAAACCCGTCCGCGGCGTTCGGATTCGCTGCGGAAACAGCCCAAACCACCGCAACCACAGCGGAGACACCGCCATGGAAATTATGATATCCCCGACATGACTGCGGTGCAGAGCGCTGTTTACGACCGCCGCGGTCGACAATAGTGAGTAATGAGAGAGCCCGCGGAAGCACTGTAGCATAGCCACCACTGCGTACGCTCCGTGAAAAAAATGGCGGTCGGAAAAAATACACACAACATGCCCACAAAGTGCATCAAGCAAACAAGTCATGCACCAAAAAACACCTAACACAGCCCAAAGACACACCCCCATGGTAAACTCAAAAACTACAAATCCCAGGATGACACACACACCACACACCACACCTGCAACCAATACCCCATCCTGACACACCCACATAGCCCAGTATAAATCCAGCCCCCTACCAGACCACAATCCTTTGCAAAACTTCAGAACTGAAGGGACATATACCACAGCTGAGAGGAGAGGCAAATCTGCACAACACACACACACACATCACCACCACCACCACCACTTCTACACCTGCACCTCTAACCCCTTTGCACATCACACACCATACACATCACCACCACCACCACCACCTCAACACTTGCACCTCAAACACCTTGGCACATCACACACCATGTCACCACAGAAAATGCCCAAATTCACTGACAGTGAGTTGAGGGTCCTGGTAGATGAGATAATCAGGGTAGAACCCCAATTGTTTGGTAACCTGGTACAACAGACACCAGTAGCCACAAGAACTCTAATGTGGAGAAGGATAGTAGATAAGGTAAATGCAGTAGGGACCGTGCCACGCAATAGAAATGAAATTATGAGGCGCTGGCACGATCTGAAGGCAGTGGTCAAGAAAAAGAGAGCCAAGAACCATGAGCTGGCTAACAGGACAGGCAGTGGCCCTCCCATTCCACTCAAGACATTCACCGAATGGGAGGAGAAGGTGCTTGGCATACTGCATCCAGAGAGTCTCACAGGAATACCGGGGGAAGTGGAGGCTGGTAAGTACAAACAAATGCCTAACATCACACTGACATGTACTGTCTTGTACCACTACTAAGCTATACCTCCCAGGTAAAAATGCAGTCATGAGCACCACACTGTCACCAACACATCTCTCACACATTAATCCAACAGTCCCTCAGGTTCACCTCAAAGGTAGCTACAAACATCACCATGGGTACATGTTTACATGCTGCCAGCACTACAACTCCCACCAGGCCCCCTTGTCCTACAGATGCGCAAGATGGAGCCACAGTGATAGGAGCCTATGCCACATGCCCTATTGTGCCTTCAAATGTTGGGGTAGTGGACCCCACACCCAGATACTTGGGACAACAGTGATGGGGTGGATATACCCCATGCCCTATTTTGCCTGCAAATGTTGGGGGAGTGAACCCCACACCCAGATAGTTGGGACAACAGTGATGGTGGTGCCACACCCCATGCCCTAATGTGATGTGAAAAGTTTGGGTACTGAAACCCACACACACCTTCTGCTCACCACAGGAACGTTCCTCACAAGAATGACTCTTAAGTCACATAGCCATGTCATTGCTCACCTTCACCTCAACCGGTAGGTAGCCATCTTCACACGGAGACGGTGTTGTGGGGTTGGCAAATTGTCCCACAAATCCCACTATGCATGCTGTCCCACCCCTGAGTAGGATGGGCCACTCCACCCCCAATCACAATCATGTGGCAGGCATTGTATGCCACCCACTCAACTAACAGGTAGCTAACCGCATCTCACAGGTCGGGCGTGTGGGGGTGGGAAGCTTGCACAACAACTCACACAAGCACACATGAGCTCCAGCCCCCACGACTGATAACACCCTCGCACTAAGATGCATGTGTCAGTCATTGCAATGTCCACTTCCAAATCACTGGTAGGTAGACACATCATGCTGACTTGTCCCACACTGGACCAAGATGGAAGCCTTCCTCACACACACACAGAGAGGTCTTACAAATACAAGCACAAAACAGCAAACAGAACATATCACCAGCCACTACATGCAGCCAGATATGCCTCACGACAAGCATGGTGGCATATGACACCAGGCCTCACATTGCACAACTGCACACCCAGATAGCATTGGCCACTATAGTGTGCACACACCTAAGCAAATGAAACCATGACAGAAACCAAAGTGTGACATTCAGATCCACATGTAGATGTAACTCAGTGCACAACCCTGCACACCACTGCATGCCATCTGAAAATGGCAGGGGTCCAGACCAGCAAGGACCAAATGAAAGCAAAGAAAGCATGGCTGGAAGTGCAAATACAGATATGTACACCACATGCCAAAGGTATGGATGCAACTACAATGTTCCCCCAATGTGCAGAGAAAACGGCTGCAAGGCCACAACAAGAGACTTACATGCGTAACAGGATCACATATGATTTAACACTCACTAGATGCCAACATGAACCTGTCAATGTAAAAAATGTAAATTGTGCATGTCATATCTTTCCAACTCCCAATATGGACGAGTAATGCATGTACCTCAACAGCTTGTAAAGCATCACTGGATGTCGGTAACTGCAAATTAGATCAGTGAACAACTGCTGGATGTACAAACAGTTGATGTAACAGTGCGAACAGAAGCTTTGCTGGTTGCAACACAATGACCATTTCTCATCTGACCCACAGGTGACCAAGAACTCACTGCAGAGGACGACACAACCAACCTGCAGAGCCAGTCCCCCACCCCGGAACAGAGACTACTGGATGAAGACTCCCTGGATTCCTTGGATGAGGAGCCCCAAGCTAGCACATCTGTTGTGGCAGGCCACAACCAGGCCCAGGCACCCACTGTCCCCACAACCACATCTGCTGCAACCCATGACCTTCCCCAGACAGCTGTTGTCACGGCCTGTGTGGCAACCACTACCACCACCACCACAGCTGCCCGCAACACCCTCCCTGCCCCAGGTGATGAGCACCCCACGACATCTACTGAGGAGGCCAGGGAGAGGATGCAGCGGAGCAATGTGGGGAGCCAACAGGCCCGTGGCAGCAGTGTAGGTGGGAGGGGCAGGGTCATGCAGAGGGGAACTGAGCCTGGGACGGAAGCCTTGTCCCACATCAACAGAGTCCTTGGGGCATACGAACAGGCCCAGGGACGAATGGGCCGGTCTGAGGAAGATTCTCTGGAGCTCCTCCTGCTGATGAGGTCCATGGACACCCGCATGGGACAAATTGTGGACCTCTTTGGGCAGCAAGTGGCGATTCTGAGAGACAGGCCAGCGCAACATTCAACATCTCCGCCTCCCCCTGATGGGCAGCAGGAGGACAGTTCGTCATCCTCCCCTGCGTCCACAGAGGGGGGTGAGTCCTCAGACACCACTGCCCCTGCAGCACAGGCCCCTCCAGTCAAGCGCAAAAGGGGCCGTCCAAGGAAAGGCCAGGAGGCATCACGTGCCAAAGCACCTGCCAAAGGCAAGTCCCGGAGCCAGCCATGATGGCAGACCACTGCACCACTGCATTTACCTTTTGGACTATCCTTCCCCACACTGCCATGTGAATGGCATCTGTCTGTTGGACTGGGTCTCCACATCACTGTGGTGACTACTCAATTATCTCATCCACCATGACCGTCAACTCATTTCTTCAATTTCCCCCATGTACATTTTCTCGACCCTCACATGTCACAATTGTAAATAAATACACCTTACACACATGTTGTTGTGTCTGCTCCGTCTTTAATACAGGATGTGCAACCTTCACCGTGATGTAAATGTCCCAGGGAAATGGAATGTAGGTAGGCAAGGAGAGGCTGAAGGGACCTAGGAAAAACATTAGAACAAGAGTCACTTGTTTTGGTGTGGCATCACACACATCACACAACACTTGTCAACAAGGTACTCCAATCTTCACACATTACACAGAGCAACAGTCGCCATGGAGACATCCTGTATCTGTGTCAAACTACCCTATCCCACAAACATTGCCAACCACCAATGAGTGAACACAAGGCTGCAGTCACCAAGCTCACATACACCCTCACAGCAACTGCAACACCATCAGACCATGTGTCCCTCCTACATCGTCACTCACCTTCAAGTGAAGTAGCGGTTGATGAGCTGTTGACGCATGTCGACACCTTCCTCCTCTCCACTGTCCTCGTCACTGGACCCGGGTTGGTTTGCAGGCGGGGGCCTTGGCTGCTCATCATCATCCAGGATCAGGGGTATTGCCTTGCGAATGGCCAGGTTGTGGAGCATGCAGCATGCCACGACTATCTGACACACCTTCCTTGGTGAGTACATCAGGGCACCTCCGGTATGGTCCAGGCAGCGAAATCGTGACTTTAGGAGACCAAATGTACGCTCTATTACACGCCGTGTCCTCCCATGGGCATCATTATATCGCACATCAGCTGCTGTCACAGGATTCCGCAGTGGGCTCAGCAACCACGGACGGTTAGGATATGCAGAGTCACCTGGGTGTGAGAAACACAGATTAACCTTGATGTTCCACAATGCCACAGGACAGCATGTCACACACACACCACGCCACTCCACTATGCATACTCACCCACAAGCCATGCACGCTCAGGAAGCAGATTGGCCATCAGCTGCGGGACGATGCTGCTGCGCATGATGTGCGAATCATGGGCTGACCCGGGATACCTGGCACACACGTGGGAGATGATCATGTCCGCCCGGCACACCACTTGAACATTGACTGAGTGGTAATGCTTCCGATTTCTGTAAACTTGCTCACGTGCCTGTGGTGGCACAAGCCCAACATGTGTGCAATCAATGGCACCAACAACATGGGGGATGTGTCCAAGGGCATAAAAATCTCCCTTCACAGCCACCAACTCTGGCCCCTGGGGAATTGAATGTATCTGTCCTTGTAGTTCATCATAGCTGACAGTACATCCCTCAGCACCATGCTGAACATCGGTTGTGACATCCCACCTGCGCTTGCTACCGTGTGCTGGAATGAGCGTGTCGCAAAGAAATGCAGGCACGCCATCACCTTTGAAGTCGCAGTGAAAGCTGTTGGATATGTGTGACGTGGCTGCAGGTGGGGCTCCAACATGGCACATAGGTTTTGAAGGGAAACTCTATCCAGCCTGAATTTGCGGATGATCTCTTCATTCTCCATGTCAGCCAGCACTGTGAATGGACGATGGATATTGGGCCTCCTCCTAGGTCAGATGAAAGTGCACATATGTCAATGAAACACACCATGAGATGTACAGGACATTTCACATTACTACAGACACATTGCCAAATGTTACAGACTGCACCATCAACCAACAGAGCACTGCACAAGTCGGTATACATCAGGCACACTACTCGTACACTTGTCACCTTACCCGCAGCAATGATCTGTGCACACCTCCTGCTCATTGGCATGCACAGTGGGATATGGCACCACATGTGTGCGCACACCTGTGAGTATTACCCCCAGCATATGTGTCAAACTACAATACTACCCTAGCACACCGTGCTGCTGTCCATGATAGTCCTCCCAACACAGGTTGCAGATGGCACACATCAAGTACACACTGACCACAGCCTGAGCGTGGTGAACACGTGTGTGCATGTGCAGTAGACAATGTGACAGTCAATGATGCCCCTAGTTCACACAATGACACAGCATTGTGCGTTACATTGCACCTGCACACATTGACCATTAGCTACATATGCTATGCAACACAGAAACTGTACAGTCTATATGCCCTTACACATCACATGTGACATGTGTGTGTATGTGTCAATGCAATTCATCACATACACATATATGGCATGTGTAGGTGACATGGAGTTAAATGTCCCATTCGTTATGTTGGCCTCATGAGGGTTCTTCAATGTTGGAGACACTGGGCACTGTTCATGTTGGGCTATGGATAGAGAGGGATGACTCCATATGTGCAGCAAACCTGCTCCGCAAGTCCACAGACGGTCATTACAGGCACTGTATGGCACCCATCTGGCGGTGCCTACCGCCTGGCCCCTGCAGACTGTCACCGCCAATACCCCAGACACGATCGCGGTAGTCTCAGCCATATCTACATGTGTATATGGCGGTTGGCCTGCACCGCTACCCAACTCACGGTCACTAGTGGCACTGTATGGCACCCATATGGCGGTGCCTACCACCTGGCCCCTGCGGACTGTCACCGCCAATACCCCAGACACGATCGCGGTAGTCTCAGCCATATCTACATGTGTATATGGCGGTTGGCATGCACCGCTACCCAGCTCATGGTCACTACAGGCACTGTATGGCACCCATATGGCGGTACCTACCGCCTGGCCCCTGCGGACTGTCACCACCATGGACCATGCCCTGACAGCCAATGGGAAGCACACTCGCGGTAGCCTGATGCAATTTTGAAGATAGCGGTAGGCGTGTTCCGCAACCGTCATAGCCGGTCATTGGAGTAATTCAAAAGATGCACCACCGTGGTAGCGCGCGCCTGGCCCCTGCGGTGTGTCACTGCCATGGTCCATGCCCTTGCAGCCAATGGGACGCACAGTAGCGGTTGCTTCATATAACTTTGAAAATCGCGGTAGGCGTGCACCGCCACCGCGGAGGCGGACATTGGATGATTTTAAAAATAGCAGACCTGGTACACCAATTGCAGCGGCGTGGGACCACTGACACAGCCCCAGGGGCCTATATATGTGTGGGAGGGTGCCCCACATTTCCACTGCTACCAGGGACTGCTGCCTGCCACCCTCCACCTGCTGCTGCTGCCTCCAGGGACTGCTGCCTGCCACCCTCCACCTGCTGCTGCTGTCTCCAGGGACTGCTGCCTGCCACCCTCCACCTGCTGCTGCTGCTACCTGTCCACAGTGATGTCGAGGACACAGAAGATCCGGGCCAGTCCCTTCACCAGCGAGGAGCTGGAGGTCCTGGTGGACGGGGTGCTTGCACAGTACCCAAGGCTCTATGGTGCCCCTAATGTCGTGGTAAGTCTCCAACAGTGTGAGTGAGAGTGCAGGGGGGGCACACGTGAGGTGGAGGTGCTGCAGTATGTGTCAGTGAGTGTGGGGCTCTGACATGCACTGCCTAGCATGTTTTCTCCAGGGGGAAGGGCTGTGTAGCCTCTTTCACACATTTCCCTGCATGCCCATCCAGATTTGAGGGACATGTATTGTCCTGTCAGCCATACATGAATCAGCAAATTGGTAATGCAGGAGTCAGGCCAGTGATTGCTTGTGTGAATGGCTGTGTGGGTCCCAAATGTCCCTCTCAGTGTCAGCCCACCTGGCCTGCACAGTCGCCGCACAATTCCCACAAGTACACATCACTGCATGTACAGTGTGTTCCATGTGTCTTTTGTTCACACATCTTCATCAAAGAGCCATCTCAGCCCTGTAGATTGCACACGACAAGCCTTGTGACAAGGGTGTGTGTATGAGAGTTGATGTCACGGTATGTGAGCTCCATGACACAGTGAGCCATTCACAGGGCTAGGACATTGGGGGCTGCGCAGTGTTGGACACAGTGAGTCCACCAACAACCATGTGTTGCTATCTAATCTATGTGTTAGTCTAGCTAACAGCGGACAGTAGATGTGGGCAGACTACACATTGCTTGATGTGCTGGCATCCTGCATGTGAATGGGATGTAGAGGTACTGTGTCCACCATCCCACCTTCATGGATTCACGTGTGGTTCTCCAATGCCGTTGTACCATGTGCCATGCATTCTTGTCTCTGTTACACATATCTGTTGATTTGGGAGGAGTGAGTATCGTGCCACTGTTTTGAGAGATTTTGGTAGTATACACTGTGTCACTGATGTATTACCCCTCTTGTCTCCCATGCCTGTAGCTGAAAGTCCACCAGCGTAAAGCCGTGTGGAGGGCCATTGCCTCCAAGGTGCGTGATCTGGGCGTGTCAAACCGACGGCGCAGCCACTGTCATAAAAGGTGGGACGACATCTGCCGGCTGAGCAAGAACGTGGCCGAGATGACGCTGGGGCTGCTCCCTCGGAGCGGCAGGTTGGCCCGACGCACCATGACACCACTAATGGCCCGCATCTTGGCCGTAACACAGCCTGTGTTGGATGCACAGTTGAAGGAGCATCAGCAGCAAGCTAGGGGTGAGTATTTGTTGACGTGTGGCTTTTGCAGGGAGTGGCTGCATGTGTCCACAGATTGGACAAACTCTGAGCTATGTGAAGTTGGTAGTGTGATGCAGTGGATAGTAAGTGGAGTCTGTGCTGGGTGCATCTGACATGCATTTGTCCCACCTGTACTCACTGATGTGATCTGCCCAATGTGCATTGACATTGCAATGAAAGCTGTGGCATTCAGGTAGCTTGTGCAGTGGGGTACTGTGTGAATTCATATTGCTGGTGACGGCAGTGTGCCTCATCTGAGTGTGTTTTAATCAATGCGTGCAATGCCTGACAGCAGATTTCAGCTGCTACAACTTCTGAGGACAATGTGCAACAGTACTTGTGCCCGTGCAAGCAACATGGTGGCTGGCATGCGCTAATGGCCATTGTGGGCTATTATGTTGTGGTCTGTGTGTGTGTGCTCCCCTACTGCTCCATCCATGTACGTAATTGACACCATGTTGTGGTGTTCATCCTTGCCATCCTCAGCACCCTGTGTGGTCGGAGAGATTTTTGTGCCTGTGTCTGAAGTGGGCCACAGGCAGGATGGTGTGCTGTGTGAGTTACCGGGATCACTTATGGCTGGATTTGTTCTTTACATGCACTGTTGGGTTGATAATTGAGGTGGCAATGTATATTTAGACAGGGTGATGTGCAACGTGGATAACACATCTTCTTGAATGGTGATTTAATTGCACATGTTACTTCAGTTGGTGCCACTCCACTAACACTACATCTCTTTCCCATGTAGCATCTCCTGTGTGCGTTGAGGGACAGGGGACAGACACCAGCGGTGAGGCATCCAGTGCAACAGCCGCACCGGAGCAGAGTGACACAGATGTGACCATCGCCGAGGAGGGGGACAGGAGTCTGCTGGAGGAATCACAACCCGAGACGCAAAGCTCTACGTCATCTGACGCCAGCGGTGACGCATCCATGTTGGGGGCCACAGGGAACGGGGACTCTGCCTCCTCTTCCGCCACACAGCATCCAGTGCCCAGCCTCCCATCTACTTCCACTGGTGCTGCCCGTGTTCGCACAAGCCGAAAGGGAAGAGTGTCCTTCACCCCAGGCACTGCTGCCCCGGCCCATGTCAGCCCTGCAGCCCTCAGTGCTGAGTCAGTAGAGCTATTGCGCCAGCTGTGTGTGGGGCAGACAGATCTCCTCAATGCCTTCCTAGACCACGATAAAAAGTTGGGCCAGGTGATAGCTTTCATGGAGGGCATACATTCGGATGTGGGTGGGCTACACCGGACTGTGCAGTCATTGTCCTCAACAGTGACGGCAGCCCTGCAACAGGCACATTCTCATGGAGCAGCTCCTGTCCCTTTGTCCACCCCCCTGTCACTGTGCACCTCGGATGACAGTGACAATGCTCAACAGACCCCAAAGTACAGATACAGCACACGCAGCACACAGCAGCAGCAACAGCCCAAACGGTCCAGGCCGCAGACACCATCCCCACAGAAAACTAAGACCACCCCAGACCACAGTGAGAAAAGCCCGTCAGGCGACACCAAGGGCCAGAGGGGCAAGAAAAAGGCCTCAGGGTCACAGGCCTCAGAGTCATCCCCTGCAAAGGACTCTCCTGTCCCAAGGACCACTCGCAAAGCAAAGAAGGCAGTTTCCCTGCCCACTGAGGAGGTGTTACCTGCAAGGCTTACACTGGATGAGGGCCCTATGGCTGATCCACCCACAACCTCCACTCCCATCCCGAGCCCTGTGAAGCAGGCACAAGGGGGCACTGTAGGGGCTAAACATAGTAGAAAGGGTTTGGAAGGGCGGAGGCAAGCCCCAGGGAAGCGCACAGCTGGATCCAGCATGTCCCCAGAGGGGGCCACAAAGTCAGCACTAGGAGCAGGTTTGGTGGTGGGGTTATCTGTTGTGGCCACACCAGTTCCCATTAGTCCCCACACAGGGAAGCCTTTCAGGATCCCCAAAAAGTGGAAAGGCACCCCTCCACAATCTCCTGCACACACTGTGTCTCACCACAGCATCAGTCCACCTCCCCGTGCCACCACCCCACCTGGTCCAAGCAGCCCTCCAGCTTCCCAAGCCAGAGATGTCTCTTCCACAGATGTTCATCACACTCCCCGGGGCAGTCCTCCTACTGACCGCGACACACAGTCACCTCCAAGTCCGACAGACAGCCACATCTGAGTGGTAGTCACCCTCACACATCTGTCTGTCCACAGCGGTGTCTGTGATGCCCATTGTTATCCCCATGACTCTGTTGCTGAGCATGGCATGGTATATTCGCACACATTCGCTGTGCAGCTTCTGATGTGACTACTCTGCACATTGTACTTGCCTTGTGGTTCACTGCTGTTTGCACCCTGCCTGTGCAGCTTCTCATGGACTTCACCTGCACATTGGACTGGCCACTGGCCTTGTTGCTCACTACTGTTTGCCCCCTGCCTGTGCAGCTTCTGATGTGACTACTCTGCACATTGTACTTGCCTTGTGGTTCACTGATGTTTGCACCCTGCCTGTGCAGCTTCTCATGGACTTCACCTGCACATTGGACTGGCCACTGGCCTTGTTGCTCACTACTGTTTGCCCCCTGCCTGTGCAGCTTCTGATGTGACTACTCTGCACATTGTACTTGCCTTGTGGTTCACTGCTGTTTGCACCCTGCCTGTGCAGCTTCTCATGGACTTCACCTGCACATTGGACTGGCCACTGGCCTTGTTGCTCACTACTGTTTGCCCCCTGCCTGTGCAGCTTCTGATGTGACTACTCTGCACATTGAACTTGCCTTGTTGCTCACTACTGTTTGCCCCCTGCCTGTGCAGCTTCTGATGTGACTACTCTGCACATTGTACTTGCCTTGTGGTTCACTGCTGTTTGCACCCTGCCTGTGCAGCTTCTCATGGACTTCACCTGCACATTGGACTGGCCACTGGCCTTGTTGCTCACTACTGTTTGCCCACTGCCTGTGCAGCTTCTGATGTGACTACTCTGCACATTGTACTTGCCTTGTTGCTCAATACTGTTTGCCCCCTGCCTGTGCAGCTTCTGATGTGACTACTCTGCACATTGTACTTGCCTTGTTGATCACTACTGTTTGCCTCCTGCCTGTGCAGCTGCTGATGTGACTACTCTGCACATTGACTTGCCTTGTTGATCACTACTGTTTGCCCCCTGCCTGTGCAGCTTCTGATGTTACTTCTCTGTACATTGTAGTGGCCACTGTAGTGGCCAGTTGCCCACATTTGTCATCTATCTCTGCACAAGTGTGAATAAAGATAGTTGTTCCTGTTGTCAGTGTAATTTCTCAATTAAACTGTTTCTGTGTGTGCATGGTTTACTGTGTCACATGCTCAGTATGGCATTCAACATTGGCAATGGGTTGTCTCACGTTTCCATGTTTTTGCAGGGGTGACAGGGACTTCAATTCTTTCTGACTCTTATACTTGTGGGTGCAGTGAAGGTGCTTTTTGTAAATGTTCTTGTTGTCATCATCCTTCTTTGTCCATGTTGTCTATGGTGTAGACATGTCATGTTTGGAGGCAATGTCAGCACAGGGTGGGAGTTTATGCACAGGCTTTCATGCAGGTTGGCACGGGTCATTGTGTCTGTGTGAGCTTACTTACTGTGTGCCCAGCAGTGTATGTGTACGGTCCTCTTGTGGTGGTCAGTAATCCTGGTCCCATGCCTTACTTCCAAAGTGTACACTTTGGTGGTGGAGAAGTGTGTGGTGTGAAGGGGGTGACTTTGTGGTGACTCTTGATGTGTGTGCACCTGCATTGTCAACTACACCCATGTGTCACCCTGGAGTGGTGTGCGTGTATGTGTACTTTTTGTGCCCTGCAATTGTGATTTGGTGCACATGGGAGTGTTGTGTGCTGCTGATGTGAGAGGGGGATGTGTGACGTAGCCTACTTGTGCTTCTCAATCATGGAGTGTGTGAATGGGGCCTGTGTGTTGTGGTGCAGAGATGCTCTTGTCAGGTAATTGCATACCTATGTGTGTCTGTTCAGTATTTGACTTCATGGCCTTCCTCTCATCCCTGTGCCTTGACATGGGTGGCCTTGCTGTCTCCCTGAGTTGTTGAATTGAGGTGCTTGTGTTTTGGGTTGACTCACTGTGGCAGCCATGTGTGATTTGATGGGCTGTGGGTGTTCTCAGAGGTCTGTTGTCTTGCATGTGATGTACACATGCTTGATAGTAGTGTCCTTGTCCTTCCCTTTGTGGGCACATCACTTTAGCTTTCATGTATGTTGTCCTCCATTGCTGCTAGCATGTGGTCTGTGTATGTGGCTGTGAAGCAGGGTAGGGTGTGTCTGGGTAAGTTGGTAGGCTGTGTGTGCAGTGAATTGTTAGATCATCAATATGTGTGTGTGTGTGTACATTTTGTGCTGGAGCTCAGTGTTCTGGGCATGTGTGTGGTGTTGTTGTGGTGTGTGTGTTGGCTGGGGCCTGGCCTTCTGTGGTATGTGTTCCTGTGCAACAACTCCTGCTGTGGCTATCTCTGCAGTTGTTAGGGATGTGGGGCAGGGTGTGTATTCACCTGTGTTGTTGTTGTGCAGGAGTGGCACATGGCAGGCACATGATATGTACCTTCAGGGAGAGGGCTAGTGTGTTGTGTTTTGAGTGGTGGTTTTGTGTTGTTTGTACAGTGGCCATGGCTGGCGCTGGCACTGGCCTCTGCGTTGTGTGCATGTTTTCCTGCACACTGACCGCGGCTGTGACGACACCGGGACATTTGTTAATGATCGCGGAACATGGGTGGGCAGGATGTGGCGAGGTGTTTTTGTGACAGGTGGGACATGTGTGGATGCAGTGATGGCTGTGTGCCTGTCCGCACAGGGGTGTCTGGTGTGGACATGCACCGTTTTCAAACCCTTGACTTGTGTATTGTGTTGCCTGCACAGTTGTGTGTGTACGTACCTGCGGCGGCGTCCGCGCCGGTCAATGACTTGCAGGTGGTGTATCATATACAGCACTGGAAAGGCGTGTAGAGCAGGATCCATCGCGGTGTGGTCCGGGTGTCAATTTCCTCGCTCCTCTGTGGTGTCTCTGCCGTTTTTGGCTATACGGTTGCTCCGCTGCGGTGTGCTGCCCTTTTTCCGGCATCGTGATTTGTTCTGCGGACGGGACGTCATTCCGCACGGCGGTTGGTGCTCATTGGCTCACTCCGCCACGCTGGCGTGTGCACTTTGATGGCGGTCTGCGTCACACCGCAGCGGACGGAAAATGGCTCTGTCTAGACATGCTAATATTGCGGGCGTGAAGACCGCTGCCGGTACGCGGTAAATGGCGTTTTCTCCCACCACCAGCATCGCGGAGGTGCATCCGCCAGTCATCATAATGGACCCCTTGGTGTTAACGTGCACTAATGAATGACAATTAAAATAAATGAAAAAATTATTTATTTTTAAATTGTATTAAATTAAATATATTAAAATAAATAACATTAAATATATTAACTTAAATATATGTGTATAAATATCAACTGTTCTCATCCAAATTGGAAAATAAAACATATACAATTTAACTGGATAACTATTGCAGGTTAGGAACTGCAAACATCTACACTCTTATTCAAATTTAACAATCAAATTTTCAATGAGTAGTTTTACACAGTTTTTGTTCACTGGTTAGTGATTTTGAAAAAGAAACCGTAAACGTCTGTGGTCTTGTGCAAATTTATCAATTACTTTTTCAATCAGCTGATGTTTGTTTTAATCAATTTTTGCTCGATGTATGCTCATCATGCACAAACCCGATAAGCGATCATCTGCCATTGTCGACCTCAACCAAGTTTTCACCCTTCTCATTGTGCTGATAGACCTTTCCACTGTACAAGTAGTCACTAGTATAGTAGTGTGAGAGCAATGAGAATTGCTTGCTGGACTGATGGAAATATATCTGTGTGATTTAGCAAATCCATTGTCAAACTACTCATCCTTCGTTGACCAGATCTTAAACCTTGCGACTGCTTCGGCTTCCAGGTTTTCACAATTCGTAAATTTCTCTGATATTTGCAATCTGGCATTTGTTTTGCTCAAGTGTAATTTTTGCCATTTCTTTTGGGTAAAGTGAGAACAGACTGACATTTTTCTTGTTTTCACTGCCAAACCGGCTTTCTAATGAAGCGATGATAGAGTCCATGTATGGCACACAGATAGACTGGCAAAAGTATTCTTCCACAGAATAGGAAGCAAAATTAGAACAAAATACTTGCCAGCCACACTGTCTGGGAACACAAAAGTTCGATGTTCAATTTTTCTGCCATTGTTTGAACATCTGAAAATATTTTCTTAAATTGCTCTTCTGCATTTTGTCTGTGATTATAGACCACAGTCAGAAGGTCTTGCACGTGATTACACACCTTGAGGATATCAAGCTGCACAGCTTGGAGAGCCTGGCTTACAGATTCCAATCTTGATGTGTAATTTGAAATTATGGTCAAACTAAAGAGAAAGCTCACTGTGCTTGAGGAGCATTGCAATTGATATGCATCCTGACGTGTTTTCCCTGATGCTGTAGTGAGCAGTAACCTTAATTGCTTAAAAATCTCTTCAAAAGTTTGAGCAAAAAATTTGAATGCTCTTGTATTTTGCTGTCCATCGTGTTTCATTCAGCAATGGCACATTGGGAATAAGAATCTTCTTTTTGGACTATCACAGAAAAACTTGATGATGGCTTTCACTGTGCCAATAGAATTCCGTATATCAGAAACAGCATTCAGGTCATTAACAACCAAATTACGTTTATATGCAGCACAGTGAGCAAAAGCAGCTTTAGGATATTTTCTCTTTATTATGGCTTGAACTCCACCTTTCTTTCCTGCCATTGTAGAGCATCAATCATATCCTTGGCCATGGAGTTTTTCTAAATTTAATCCAAATTTAGAACATGTATCCATAATTATATTTGCAAGTGAGATAACATTAATTTCTTTTAAGGTAGCAAATCCAAGGAATTCTTCTCTGATGGCATCCACACAGCACAGCAGTTGCCACAACACTCAATTGTACCCACAATACCAGCTGCAACCCTAGATTGCACTATCAGCACCACATTGCACCACAGCACTTATCACAGCACCCGATTGCACTTGCCACAGCACCAGATTGCATGCATAGCACTAGCTACAGCACCAGATTGCACCCTCAGCACCACATTGTACCAACAGCACTTACCACAGCACCAAATTGCACACAAACCAATTACCACAGCACTAAGCAGCAAGCACAGCAGTTACCACAGCACTAGGTGGCACGCTCAGCACCAGCTACAGCACCAGATTGCACCCTTAATGCCAGATTGCGCCCACATCACTTGTCACAGCACCAGATTGAACCCACAGGACCAGATTACACTTGCCACAGCACCAGATTGCATGCACAGCAGTTAAAACAGCACTAGATTGCACCTACAGCACCAGATTGCACCCAATACACTTGCCACAGCACCAGCCATAAACACACAGCACTTGCCTTGGCACTGGATGGCATCCACATCACCAGATATAATCCCACATCACCAGGTATAACCACACAACACCAGATCTAACTCCATGGCGCAAGATATAAACCCACTGCCCCAGATAAAGATCCACAGCACATCATATAACCCCATAGACCGAGAAATAGATGCACTGCACCAGATATAGATCTACTGCACCAATAATAAACCCACGGCACCAGATATAAACCCACTGCACCAGTTATAAACCTATGGCACAAGACATAAACCCACGGCACTAGATAAAGATCCAAAGCACTAGACAAAATTCCACAGCAACAGATTGCACTGTCATTTCCTACATCCATGTCATCTATTTTCCTCCTTTATGCCTTTTCTTCCTCCACCCCTTCCATCTCTTCCCCCTTTTATATGTTCCAAACCTCCACCTCTGCCATCTCTTTTCTATTCCATTGTCTGTATTTTTATCTCCACCCCTGTCATCTCTTTCCCATAGTATGTATTTTCTATCCCATGTCAGTCTGTCATCTCTTTTCCCCGTTATGTATTTTCCTCCTCCATTTATTTTTGTTACATGATCCAGATCCACCATTTTCCTACCTTTTGGGTGGTAAGAAAGGGCAGCATCTTTCTTACACTCTCGAGTCTAGATGGGAAGCTGCAGAGGCAAGTGAAGCATGTTGCTGCAGTGAAGCTGACCTGCCACTGCCCCTGCGCTGCACTGACATTGGGGCGCGCAGTGACGTCATCTCAATACTGACAACATGATCTTTAAAAAAAATTAAAGGGGAAGTGAAAAATCCAGGGGGCGGGGCAAGTGCCCCCGCGGACGCCCATGACTGTGGGCACATATATGTGCTTTGCTGCAGGCCATCCATGCTGTACGAGTGACTCTTGTTTGTACATAATTGTCTATGTTTTGGGATAGACAGCAGACTCCCATCTGAGTGGTATATGGCGAGCTTCAGAATGACTAACTGGGAGATCTGGAGAACATGCAAGCCACGCTGCACTCTGCACGTCAGGAAAACAGACTCTTAGAAAGTAGGTAGATGCCACAGCCTCCAAAGATACCGGAAGCTAAACAAAAACAATGGCTCCCTCGGAGTCATTCATAGATAGATTGAATTCACTGATATCGAAGCAACAGGGCTTGAGTCTTATACCTCTGGTTGCATCATCTATAAGTGGCAATATTCAGTAAACCACAGCCCACACAAACGATTGGTTTGAAGAATGCAATTTGATGCTTAGATGACCACAGCTTAATCTATAGCATGAAGAATCTAAGCATTGTTCTCAACAAGGTACTGCACATCATATGTGATGGCAAATTGCATGTGCTAATTGAATGAGTGAAAAAGTGCAAAATACTATTGACCGTACCTGTACTATGGACTGGTTAGAGCATAATCTGGAGCCTCTATTGAATATTATCATTGATGATAGCTCACATACTCAGCAAACAGCCAAATGTTGTAGACTATAGTGAGCGGTCAAAGGTTTAACTCAAGAAAGGGTGTGTGGGGGTAAAGTATTGGTGTCCAGCCAAGTGGTGTGTGTACACAACACCTTTTTTATTAACCCAGAGATATTTACTTAGAGTATGAACAGAATGCAATCAAATCAGTGTACAACATACAGTAGTAAACACAATGCTACACAGCACCAAATCTCCCACAACGTGGCACAAGTCAGTGGTCGCAATATGAAAATAGCATGATCTAGTGCAAATAGTGGGCACAGTCACAACAGATGTAAAAGTGAAATACAGATATGAAACCAGGGATCCTGGCAGAATACTCCACATACTTCGTCAACAGCAATAATGTTTGCATGGTGCTCAACATACCTAAAATGGAAAAGATACAGAACCACAGAAAGCAGTATGGGTACAGTGTTACAGGGTTTGCAAAGAGCTAATGTTCGTTAAAGCTTTACGCATAGACACTACTGTTCAAAACTGAAGGATATTAAACTCCCCATTAAAATGTGATACTTATATGTCTTCAATATTTAAATAACGATTGCAAATTTAAATATTAAAGAACATTTAATTAGAACAATATATATCATACACAAGGCAATTTACGTTGTCAAGAGAAGCTTCAAGACAAGGGGAAAGCGCCTCAGAGTTTGTTCACATTCACGAGGGTATGGTGGAGGTATTATTCCAACCTAAGGAGTGAGCAACCAAGAGGACTACTGTCCAGGAGCATATAGAACCGCACATGGCCTAGAAATGACCTTGGATCTAGCAAGCCAACAGATTAAAAGGAGCAACAAACAACAATGGGGAATGTTGGTACAAAAAGTGTTATGCTTGTTAGGTTGAGTCACTACTCTCTCAAATGTCACAACTGCACAAGCAGAGGTCAGACATTCAAGCACCATATATCCATGTTGGTGCAGAGTGCAACGGGCTCAGAAGATGTTCATGAACGTCTAGTTCTGACAAGGATGAATCTTCATTAGTCCGCCTCCATATCGTCGTGAAGTGTACAGTGGGCTGAAGCTCTCTTGAGCAGGGTAGGACTCCGTATGTTAGCTGTCAGGCTTCCACACGGTCAATATCAGCAGCAGTGCAGACAAGCAAAGCTTTAGCACGACTTTGTCAGAGTACTAGCCAGTAAGAAAAGGGAAACATGTCAGCTCTTCACTATGGAAACAGATATGCAGCAAGAGGTCTATGCAGAGCAAAGTCTAGAAAATGTTTAGTGAGCCACATGATAGTTCAGGAAGTATTCACAAAGGGGAGAAGTTGGAAGAAGCCCAATGCCTAGTCAATGTTCAGTGCCTCTCACAATTGCAATGTCCGAGCCATTCAAAGCTGGGTCACACTTCCTACCTTGAAAAGGAGCCTGGGATAAACCTCCATAAGCATCTCTAGAGTTAAGATCTGTGTATTTTCCTCCAGACAAGTTCAGAAAAAAGAAAGAGCAGGAAGAGGAAGAGAGGAAGGGATTTGTTCTCGGTGGGCAGCATTCATCTTCCATATTACAAATGCCATTACAACTTAATGATAAATGTTCGTGAACAGTTATGGGTAACTTTCAAATCAGATGCACCAGTAACGTTTGTGAAGCCCTTCATTATAACCGATACATGTAAAAAACAAGCATTGGCATAGCCAATAGGTCTCGCCTTTGGGACCTTGTAAGTAAAAAAAACAAAAACTGAAGTGTAAGACTTCACGTTTACATTTACTGCATCCTAAATACGAAGTAAATGTAAACGTGAAGTGTTATACTTGCCTACAAGGTCCCAAAAGCGAGACCTATTGGCTATGCCAATGCTTGTTTGTATTATTCTTGCATTTGACTCTATATAGAGCATTGGTTTGGAGGTG
Source organism: Calotriton arnoldi (assembly GCA_963921515.1). Lineage (NCBI taxonomy): Eukaryota > Metazoa > Chordata > Amphibia > Caudata > Salamandridae > Calotriton > Calotriton arnoldi. Next base: position 345,874 of record CAWUFW010014685.1, on the reverse strand, counting down.
GGTTGTTTCTCTTTTTCCTGTACTTTATTCAACATCAGTTACTTTGGGGAACCCTGTGTTGTTGCTGTTTTACATTTATATCATGATGCTGTATATTATTAACTATACGCTAGTTGACTAGGAGCATCATTTTCAAAATGCAATATCAAGAATGTAATAGGTAACAGCAAACTTGTCCTGCATTTGTACAATGTTACGAACTAAAAAGTATTCTTTTCTATGCCTGTTCGCTATGCATTTTGTTGATCTGGGTATTTTAAGGTGATTCAAAATGAACTTCAAAACGACGTTCTTTGTTGTGAAGAAAGGGTACACAGCCTATAAGATACTCTGATTTTTAATAATGGCAATGTTATGATCCATGCTTCTGATCAGAACGTAAAAGCCTTTGATAAGCACTTCCCTACCTTCTGCATACCTGAGTTATCTGTGATTCTTCTGGCTGTAAAATAATTGAGTAGGAACAGGTTAGGCCTGCCAGAGGCACATCACAAACCAGCTGCCTGACACCCCACATCAGCCCCCTGCCAGGTTGGATATGCTGCACGTCTGAACAATCACAGAGACCTTGCCAGACTGTATGGATCATGTTCTTGAAAATCCATCTCCCAACCCTACCCATTTTTGTCCACAATCACACATCCAGTGATAACACACCCCACGCTCCCCTCTCTCTGCCTCGCCTGATATGGGCTATCCCCCCCCCCCACATTATCCAAGCAGTAACCAATATGAAAACAAGAAAGAAGTAGAAAGAACAGGACAGAAGACAGAGCGAACAGGACAGAGGAGCAGAGTGAACAGGACAGAGGAGCAGAGTGAACAGGACAGAGCAGCATGGACAGAGGAATAGAGGGCCGTGGATGGGTAGCAGAGTGAACAAGACAGAGAAGTGGAGGGCCATAGAAAGAGGAGAAGAGTGAACAGGATAGAGCAGCAGAGTTGCATGGACCGAGGAGTGGAGGGGCATGGACAGGAGAGAGGAGCCGGGTGAACAAGAAAGAAGTAGAAAGAACAGGACAGAGAAGCAAAGTAAACAGGACGAAGGAGTGCGGTCAACAGGACAGAGGAGCAGAATGAACTGGAGCACAAACAAACAAACAGGAGCAAAGAGAAGCGAGTTCACGAGCGAGAATTGTATACAGACAGTAGAGAGTACACGACAAAGGTTGCAGAGTGCCAGACAGAGCGAGAAGAGAGTGAGATAGTGGGAGGGCCTGATAGAGGGGCAGAGAGCCAGAAAGAGAGGTGGGGCAGGGTCAGAGAGAGAGAGGGGCAATGGAGGAATTGTGATAGACCGAGCGGGCATCGTGCCCGACAGAGAGCTATAGAGCCAGATGGACAAGTAACAGAATAGTAGGGCAGGGAGACAGTTAGAGGGGGCAAAGAGGCAGTAGAGGGGTCATCGTGCCAGAGAGAGGGTAAATATAATGCTTGAGGGAGGGTGCAGAGAGCCGGGCAGAGGGGGACAGCATGCCTGGCAGAGTGGCCATCGTTCCAGACATGAGGTGGAGACCTAGTCAGGGGCAGTGAGCCAGAGAGAGAAGGCGGCAGTGTCCCTGACAGAGGGATCGGTGTGCCAGGCATAGAAGCAGCGAGCCAGAGCGGGGGCGGTGGAGCTGGAGAGAGCAGGGGGAGAGATGACGTGACAGGAAGGAGACCAGGAAGCGCAGGTGTGGAAGAGGGCGGGGCCGGCCGTGTGATTCTTTACACGCTGATAAGAATGCAGAACTGGAACCGGCAGTGACGCAGAGGACTCCGGTGGAAGCGCGCGTGGGAATGTTGGAAGAGTGCAATGGCGCAGATAAACTGTGTAATACACGAGCAGAGCAAGCGATGCAGACAACAGACTGAGGCTTGAGGTGATTGATGCAAGGGGAGACGAGGAGCAAGGGCTGGGAACACGTCCTGCATCGTGAGTAACAGCAGACCTGGGAGACCGTGACGGATGCAGCACAGAATGACAGCTTCAAAAGGGAGAGAGATAACAACACGAACATTGACGCTCACAGTTCTTCTGAGACACACCCCAAACTGCACCGAAGTCTAAAGAGTCAACGCATCCTCGAAGATAACAAGCGCGCGCGCCTCGCGCTGAAAGGAGGCAGCAGGGGGAGGGGAGAGAGGAGGGGGCCGGCGCCTGTTTCCCTTGTGGGAGCGAGCAGGAACCATCTGTTAATTACAAACAGATGGTTTCAAAGCTCGCTCCCGCAAGGAAGTATCAACGTGCACGCGTTGCCATTGAAAGCAATGCAACGCGTGCACGTTTTTGGGGCCAAAACTAAATCGATTACTAAAGGTCTCCTAAGCAGCGCATGCGCGCTGCGTAGGCGAGACCTAAAAAAGTGGATTAATAGCCTATAGGAGCACTTCTTTTTGGGTGAATTCACAAAGTCACTAACTTAACCTGAGCTCAACCGCCTAATAGGAATAGCAAAGAGCAGACAGACTTATCTTAGGGCAATGAACAACAACAATACCCGTGCACACGCATATGAGTGGAAAACAATACAGAAAGTTATCGTTTTAACAAGGATAAAGGACAAAGGTATTCTTTCTTGAAGTGTTGATTTTTATTGGTGTATTGATTTGCGAGCCAGCCAACACGTGTTTCGTCAGTGGGGTATGAAACCCTTGACTTCTTCAGGGCTGTAATTGAGTAGATTGAGAACTGGACCTTACAACTGGTGATAATTCCGACCCAGTGGGTCCTAAAGTCTGTCTGCGATGGGGAAATTTCTCCTATTCAAAGCTCTGTATACCTTACGAATAAGGTGATGTAATTATATTCTGGACGGTGAGTCTCTATCTTGGTATTGCAAAAGTCACGTTATTTCTCTTTTCAAATTTCAATACGCCTCGTGTAGGCAAGACCGATTTAATACGGCACCATCCGCCGTAACCAAAGCTGGGGCGAGTACGCCTTGTTGCTCTCGTGTGTCCGGGACCTCGTCTGACCGGAAACTGCCAGTCAGACGAGGTCCCGGACACACGAGAGCAACAAGGTGTACTCGCCCCAGCTTCGGTTACGGCGGATGGTGCCGTATTAAATCGGTCTTGCCTACACGAGGCGTATTGAAATTTGAAGAAGAAATAGCGTGACTTTGCAATACCAGGATAGAGACTCACCGTCCAGAATATAATTACATCACCTTATTCAGTAAGGTATACAGAGCTTTGAATAGAAGAAATTTCCCCATCGCAGACAGACTTTAGGACCCACTGGGTCGGAATTGTCACCAGTTGTAAGGTCCAGTTCTCAATCTACTCAATTACAGCCCTGAAGAAGTCAAGGGTTTCATACCCACTGACGAAACACGTGTTGGCTGGCTGCAAATCAATACACCAATAAAAATCAACACTTCAAGAAAGAATACCTTTGTCCTTTATCCTTGTTAAAACGATAACTTTCTGTATTGTTTTCCACTCATATGCGTGTGCACGGGTATTGTTGTTGTTCAATGACGGACCTTGGTCCATAATTGAGGGTTTAGGGGTTTTTCCCTCACCTGCAGCACCGCATTCATTGTCCGCAACTGTGCTAACTCCACGCTATTTGGCGAGCGCCACTTAATACCCTGTGATAAATTAATACCCCCCTTCAGTTTCTTATCTTAGGGCAATGTGACATATTTATGCAGTACCAAAACAGAAATAAAGTGAAGACACCAAGCAATAGAAATCCCAAACCGAATTAGAACAATAGAGGAAGATACAATGAACTAAATTACACCAAAATGACAAAAATTCAATAAGCGAAACCGGAATTAAGATTTTTTAAAGTTTCTAAGTAGAAATAGCACCACAAAGCACCAATGATAGTCTATGGAAGAAGTAGACCAGGACCTAGGCTTGACTGGAGGCCTACCTCGTTGGAGCTCTCTCTGATGCACCAAGTGGATTGGGCCTGGTGAAAGTCTGGAATTGGTCACTTTCCTTAAGCCAAGCGTTGACATTTCTTGTAAGTCCCAATGTAGAAAAGGATTTTATCACTTTTTAGAAGAAAAATCCTCATGAATCGTCCGCCAATTAAATTTGTAGCCACTGCCGTGAAATTGAAGGCCAGATACTTGAAGCAGGTTGGTCCCGCTAGAACTCTGAAGCTTTGGAGATTTCTCACTGAAAATTTTCTAAGTCCCAATGCAGAATGGGATTTAGCCATATTTAGGAGATTCTGGTAGCCTTGAGTAGGAAAGGTGAAATTCAATCTGACATTGTGGAACTACCAGTCAGTTGTACCCGTTGGTCCCGGCTGAACTCTGGAGGAAAGATTTCAAAAGTTTCCAAACTTTCATCTGTTGCCCAAACAACCACAAGAGTACACTTCTAAGGCCCTCAAGATCCCAGGGGAAGGAACTTAGAGACTCATGGGGTGTCACACTGAGGCCAACAGAAAAGTCCAGTCCAGGTCCAGTTGCCACTGCATTGTGATGTAGTGTTCTATAAAGATGTGGTTCTTTAACTCTTTATTAAATTGGAGCAGCGTTGGAGTGGCCCAGATTGTTTTAGAGATGTTGTTCTAGATCCTGGTTCCAGAGATAGAAAAGGACTGCTACCTTTTCTACACATCTTAGGGGCCGATTCCGATCTCGGCCGGTAGGGCTCCGAATCGGATTCGGCTTTACCGGATCCGATTCGGAGCCCTGTTTCCCGACCGATTCGTACGTGCGTCCGGGCGAGCGAGTACGATGCGAAATCTCCGACCGACTCGTTCGCGAGACCCAACCGCACCGACCGACTCGTTCGCGAAAGCCGACCGCTCCGACCGACTCGCACGGACACGACTCGCACCGCGCAATGGAGACGTTCCCCGGCCGGGTAAGTACGATCCGCGCCTCGAGCAGTCCGACCGACTCGCGCCGTCCTGCTTGAAAGAGCAGTCGGAGCCGCACTTTGGGGGTCCGTGTCGGACCCCCCTGTACGCGTAGCCACGCGAGTCGCACACAGGGGGGACCCATGGGTCCCCCCTACCTGTGCATGTACGGCGCGACCCGCTTCGATGCGTACCCGCTGTAGGGGGCGCCCTTGTTCGCCTCGCACCCATTGAGTCAATGGGAGCCCGCGTACGCGTTGTACGACCTGCTCCCATTGACTTCAATGGGAGTCTGACCGAATCGAGTCCGATAGCATGCGTGCGCATCGTACTCGTTCGGTCGGTCGGACTGCTAGGGTCCGATTCGGTCGGAAATCTCTCCGGGTCCGGCTCGGTCGGAGAGATTTCCGGCCCGAATCGGAATCGGCCCCTTAGTCTGCAGTGTGACAGTGTCCTGGCTGCGAGTGTGCCGAGAACCACCAGCAATGATGAGCTTGTGTGCAAGACAAATGGGGGTGTTGGTTGTGATGGCTTTGTATTGCAAATGATGCCGCTGGTTTCAAGATGGTGCGGGCTGGCAAGAGAAGGCAATGGAGTTTCCATCACAAAGAAAATTATTTCTTCCAGCCATGGGTGAGACATGTTGCAGTGTGTAGGATGCTGTTAGGGTGTACTAAACGTGCAGGACAAGCCCATGAATATTTGTGTGAATTAGTTCAGAAGTATGAGATCGATCTGAATAGGACCAAGTCTCTGCAGAAAGGTTACCCTGTATGCTTTGATGAGAATGACATAACTAGCATGAGAACATTAGGGAAGAAATTGCAGATTAAAGAATTAATTAGTAACATCCGGAAGTGGAGTGAGCTAGATAAGTGGAAAGGCAGATGAGTAAAGAAGAAAGAACAAAAGAAACCTAGAGAAGATCCGCCTCCATCCAGAGTGGAGGGAGAGGGTACCTCGACTTTTCCATTAAGGGAAGTGCCGGGTGGAGGTTCTGTCCATGTACCTTGGAGTAGAAGCGATCTTGTGGCATTCACAAATGAGTTCCCCAAGATGAGAGAAAAGCCAGTGGAATGGGACATGCAGGTAGAGCGATTTGTGAAGATTTCACATGTCTTGTGGGTGAATGTGATCACTTTGTTCGATATTGTGGTCCAGAGTGATTTTTTATTTTTATTTTTCCTCTTTTTTTTGTCCTCATTCGCTGTCTATCTCACTTCAATATCCACCCTGGGCGTCTGTATTCACTCTCATAACACTGAGGAAAGTAGGCTGTTGGAATGTTGGAATAGGGCCCCGCCTACTAATACCTGACCTGCCCTGGGTATCAAATGAAGAAACCACTGAGATACCCCTTCTGCCAAGCTCAAGGGCTGGTAGACTTTCGCCGGTTAACCGCCACCATACCTGACAGTGCACGGCTTAGCCCAAGGAGTGTTGACAGCATAATCATGGGACTCAGGACAAAACCAAAAAAAAAAAACCCCCACGACTTCACCTCATCGTCTGAGAATCCCATCTAAGTTTCAAAAGATTCCAAAATGCCTTCTTTTTTCTACTTCCCTGTCTGGCCAGATCCAATTTGGAGACTGCTAAAACTGATGACTGCCAGTCCGCAAAAGTGGGAGGACTGGATTCCGTCCACCTTATACAGATTTGCCTCCTAGCTAACAAAACAGAATAAAAAAGCAAAGTTTCGGCAAGCCCAGTGATGTTTTCTGCGAGACCAAATATTATTAAAGGCAAATATATATTAATAGCACAGCCTAAAACACTTGTCAAAAAATCTCCGACCTCCTGCCAGAAAGTAGCAAGAGAAGGGCATTCCATAAACGTGTGGGTATCTGAGGCGGAAACCAGGCCACATTTTTTACAGCTGGCTGGAGGCCCAACTGAGATTTTAGACAATTTGTGGGGTGTGTAGTAAGCCCTGTGGATGGTGAACAGGTGATTTCTTTTTAGCCAGGCTGGTTTCACAACTTCATATAGGATCTTACATGATTTCTGCCATAATTTCGCACAGTCCTGTGTGGGCAAAGACCCCCCCCCCCACAGTTCCTCAGCAAGCTTGAATTCACCATCTACTTCCTCCGACAGGGTTTGGTACCAAAGGGAGACTTCTTTCTTCCCTGGGGGTTTGGTCACGAGCTGATGTTCTAAAATACTTCCACATCCCAAGGCATGCTTCCGCGGGTGAGATTGGACCCAGCTTGCAAGTTGATAATGCTTAAACCGAGAAAGTCCTCCCCCAACCCTAACCTGGAGGTGTTCCCAGGGGGTAAGTATACCTCCATCAAAGAGGTCTCCCCAAACCAATAACCCTGCATTCCTCAAGGGGTTTGCCAAACTGTCCCTTAAACACTCTGGGGTTCCAGGAGAATCCCAAAGGGGAGCTAAACTGGAAAAATAGCCGAGCCCCACTGCCCCCTGACTTGGGCCCAAGTTTTAGCTACCCCCTGAAGAACCTTCAGCCTAATTTTTTTTTAAAACTTCGGATCCCCAAATTTAAACAGAAACCCGTTCTCTGGCAGTTTAACACCCCTTAGCATGGCCAAAAACATCCCTCCAGCCCCGGTATCTACGGGCATTCTCAATAGCATGCGTGAATGTGAAAGTTGGAACGCCCAAGCATATATCTGAAGGTCTGGTAAGGCCAGGCCACCCTTTTCTCTTCTCCGCCTCAGCTTCTTCCAGGCAATCCTAGATGCTTTAGATGCCCAGATGAAGGAATTAATGTCACTCTGAAGCTTCGCAATAGTGGATTTTTCAAAATAAAGAGGGATACAGGTAAAAAGAAAAGAAATCTTTGGGAGTATCGTCATCTTGACCAAATTAGTTCTTCCCAAGATTGATAATGCAAGACAAGCCCAAGATTTCATAAGCATTCTACACTCCCTTGCCACCATAGCTAAGTTGATCTCAGCTATCTTTGTGAAGTCCTGCACCACCTGAACTCCCAGATATCTCATTTTGGAGCTAGGCTGGTAACCCTGCTGTGTCTCCGACAGGTTCCAAGTCATGATTTCGGTTTTTGTAGCATTGATCTCATACCCAGAGACAGAGCCAAACTCCCGAGCCAAACTAATAACCGCTGGAAAAGCTGACTGTAGATCCGCGGAGAAAACCAAGATATCATCGGCATACAGGGCTACCTTCCTCTCCCACTCCTCATACCTAAATGGCGCTATGTTAGGATCCGCCCTAAGCCGTTGAGCAAATGGCTCAATGTAAAGATCGAATAGAAGAGGGGAGAGTGGGCAGCCCTGTCTGGTTCCTCTTGTGATCTTAAAGGAGTCGGTAATCTTCCCATTAACCAGCAGTCTAGCTGTGGGATTCTGGTAGATCAATTGTACCATATGACGAAATCTTCCCCCTAAATTAAATTTCTGCAAGGCCTCCGACAGGTAAATCCAATTTACTCTGTCGAAGGCCTTGGTTGCATCCAAAGTCATGGCGGCCAATGGGAGGGAATAAGTAGAGGCAAGATCTATGGCCCCAATAAGATTATACGTGAGATCAGAGAGCTGCCTATTCCTTATAAAACCTTTCTGATCTATATGAAGGACATCTCCCACGATAAGACCCAATCTCGCTGCCAGAATAGAAGTAAAAATTTTATAATCTACATTTAGGAGCGAGATGGGTCTATCTGACCCACAACTTGACGGAGGCTTCCCGGGTTTTAATATCAAAATTATTAAAGCATCGTTCCAAGAAGCTGGGAGCCCTAGACCAGCCTCCAGCACATGATTAAACAGCTGCGTTAAGACGGGGATGATCTTTTCTCCCAGCATCTTATAAATTTCTGCTGGAAGGCCATCAGGTCCCGCAGCTTTCCCGGACTTGGAGCGTTGGATGGCTTCTCTAACCTCAGTTTGAGTGAATGCTTGATCCAAATATTGCTGTTGGTCCTGTCCTAACGAGGGAAGGGGGATATTCCTTAACCGAGTTGAACGCTAGTAACATCTAGGCTTTTGTCCTCACAATATATCTCCTCGAAATACCTCTGAAAAGCCAGGCTGATTTCCCCATCTAAGCGGAAGGTCTCATCTCCGCTAATGATCTCCTTAATCTGATTCCTTGCCCGGTCGGACTTAGCTTTCCAGGCAAGAAGTTTGCCTGCGCCTTCTCCATATTCAAAATGGGTGATTTTACTGGCCTCCCATCTACGTATAAGCCTGGTCTGCAGTATACTTTCTAGTTGCCCTTTTAAGTTATCTCATTTAACTTTCCACTCTTGCTGGGCTTCAGGTGAGGCTAACGAGGATGTATCAGCTTCTAGATCTTTCAACTTCCCCTCAATGGAAGATACCACCACTTTATATTTTTTATTCCTGAAACTTGCCCTGCTTGTGTTCTGACCCCGCAGGAAAGCTTTAAAAGAGTCCCACACATTTAATATTGATGTTAACTCTAACTTTACTTCAAAGAACCATTCAGTTTCTTGTGACAAGAAAGCTTTTTCTTCCTCTATCAGGAGTAAAGAACGATCAAATGACCATGAACGAATAAACCCTACAGATGGACTCTCCAGGCGTAAAAGGACCCCTGAGTGGTCAGAAAGATGATTGGCCAGATAGGTAATATCGTTAACTCTGTCCCTGAGCGAGTTACTTATCAGCATGTAATCAATTCTCGATTGATGCCGGTATTTATATTTTCTGAATGATACCCCTTGCTGTAAGCCTGATCTTTCCCTCCATATATCTAAAAGAGCAAATTGCTGCATTGCCTCTAGGAGAAAAACGCGAGATTTTAAGGGTACTGCAGCTCTGTTATTTGGAGTTTTATCCAGGCCGGGATTTAAAACTATATTAAAATCTCCAGCCATAATTATTGGCTCAGGAAAATCTAATAGATGGGAAAAGATGGTCTTAAGAATTGAGGGATCATCTTGATTGGGCCCGTAGTAGCCGACCAACGTATACAGGGTCTCCATCATCTTAACTTTAACGATGACCCATCTGCCACCTGGGTCAACCAATTGCTGTAAAACATAAGCTTGAGATGATTTCTTGAAAATTATAAGGACTCCTCTAACGTTAGCTGTCTGATTCGTGCACACGTATGAACCTACCCATCTTTTATTTTTAAGAAGGGAACATACCTCCTCTTTTAGGAGATGTGTTTCCTGAAGGATCAAAACCTGAGCCAATGAATCTTGGAGATACTGTACTATCCTATCTCTTCTTGGTCTGGTTCGCAGGCCATTAATATTCCAAGATAAAATCTGTATAGGACTCATATTGTATCCATCGAGAAGCCCAGCCTAAAAACCGAGGGCTGAATATAAGGTAACCAATGCCAGCAATCAGTCCAGCCTAGCTCCTAACGTGAGTACATCCCACACAAAAAACGGCGAATGAGGATTTTTAAAAAAAAAATCCTGCTACACCCAACCCCAACCCCTACCTCATGCCCCCACCTACCCCTCCCCCTCACTGGGAACCCATACCCCAATTATCTGGACAGATGGAGTCCAGGCAATTGCGTCCCGGAGATATCTGCGCCAGCCCCACCTTAATAAAAAAAACAACACCACCAAAACAAAACACCCAGAGAGAAACTAAATAAGATTCGAAGAATAAAAGAAAAGCGGGGAGGCCTAACTATACTAAAAACAACCAGGAAGGGAGCGCTCCTCACAACTCCAGACAGCCTCTCAGAATTAAAAAACTCTCAATGCTATTAACTTCTCTATGTAGGAGAGATATCACCTCACTGACTACACTGTAGTTGGGCCAGCTATTGGTCCCCCTTACTTAGGCTGTTCAACATCTCATCCGCTTCCTGTGCCGACCTTATATTGTGCATTTTATTGTTATACATCACCTTTAAAAAGGCCGGAAATTTTTATTGGGCTACCGCCCCTAGCTTTTTGAACCCTTCCAGTCTCTTGCCCAACTCCCATTGCCTCTCCAAAGTGCAGCTTGAGAGGTCCGACCGAATCTCAAACGCAAATTCCTTTGCCCGCACTGATTTAGATTTCAGTGCTAAATTTAAGATCTTATCCTTCAAGGCAAATGTGAGGAAATTAATAAGAATTTTTCTGGGTTTGGGTCTGTTAGGGTTCCTCCGAAAAGGATCCCTATGTACCCTCTGAATGTCTCGGCTAAGCTCTCCCTCAGAGACTTCAAGCTGTAATGAGGTCTTAAGTAGAGAAACCACGTAGGACCGAATATCAGATCCTTCACTTCCTTCTGGTACATTCAATAAACGTAAATTGTTCCTTCGTGCGTTGTTCTCCAATTTCTCCACTCTGTCTCTGAGTTCCCGATGTTCCGATTTTAGGGATTCGATTTCCGACTTTGCCTGGCCCAGATCTTCTTTCATTTCACCCACTGCATTCTCTAAAGTTACGGTTCTGGAATTTATAAGGTCAACTTTTTTTTCCAGGGATTCACAGTAATTCCTGATCTCCCCTTGGTTCACTGTAGATGCTGCAAATCCTTTCTTTATGTCCTCCGTTAGTGCAACGAAGAGATTCTCCAAACCCGCGGGCAAAGGTAAAGCTGGCTGTACTGGCTGTGCTGGAAGGGATCCCCCTTCTGGTAGTTCTACAGTGCTGTTATCAGGTGCTCCTAATAGTGGTTGTACTAAACTTGAAGCGATAATCATCGAGTCGTCTCTAGGAGCACTCATATTCCCTGAAGGCACCCCCGAATCCTTAAATTGGGGGGCCAGGCCTGTTGCTTGGGAGACTAGGTCCATTGGTATGGCTACATCTGTGGCTTTTCCTGATTCGACTACAGTCTCCATCCCTGTCACAGAAGCTATATCTGAGGAAACAACCAGTAGCGTAGATGGAAGTGTAGGGGAAATTAAACTTGCCGGACACTGACCCAGAGATCCAGGTCGTGTACCAATAACCAACACTTCTGGCTGAACCCTAAAATAAGAGCGTAATAATGGAGTCACTTTAACCACGCTACTAGGCGCCTCACTTTTTGGCTTCCTAGGTTTAATAGACTTCCCTTTCACCTGGTAGACCTGAAAGGCAGAGTCACCACCAGTAAACTTGGTTCTTTCACCTGAAGAGGCCTGTACTCCGCAAGGAGAAGCAAGCTCGGCAGCAGCGAGGAATTGTGGTGCCACAGCCTCAGGGGGATCCTTACCAATATTTGTTTTTCCGGAGGTAGTTTTAGTGCACTTTTTGCCCTTCTTACTACTTACAATAGCTTTCTTAGGACCCCCTGTGGCCCTCCTTGTTGGTTTCTTTTGTCCTGTCCCAACTTCTATCTGTGGGCTTCGAGCGGTAGGAGAGGTAACCTCAAATATATTGAGGGGAGTCTGTTGTTTCCCTGAATGCTGTACTGATAAGGGAACTGACCACTTTACCCTTACCACACCATCAATGCTTCTGTTTAAATCACCAGCAGCCTCCTCCCCATCCTCTCCAACCTTACCGCTGACTCCGCTTTCCTCCTGCTCCTGTCTTTGCTCCTGCTCTTGGCTGTGATCCAAGTCCAATTCCTTCCCACCCCGAAAAAAGCCGGTAATACTGGCTTTATTGCCCCCCGAGGAGGCCCCGCGCTACTGCCTTACGCCCCCTCCTGAGCTCCAGCGCGGCTTCCAACAGGCGGGGAGGGGTAGGAAAACCGTTCCCCGCCTCCTCTATACACATCCCTGGCTTCCACGACGTCCGACGCCCAGTGTTCTTCTCCTCCGCAAAAGAGCAGCGAAAAGAGCCGCGCCACAGGCCACCAACACCGGCTCAAGCCGGGAAAAGCTGGAAAAAAGAAAAAAGAAAGCCTTCTCGCGCGTCCTCCAACAAGCGCGGCGTCCCCAGTGACAGCCCAGCGTATCCCTGCTCGCGGCTTCACAGAAGAGCAACGCCGCATCAACAAACCCAGGCACCGGTGCGAACAGCGAGAGCAGCGAGGAGACGCTCCAGCAGAGCTATCAGCATTCAGGTAACGGCCCCCTGCTCCTCCTCCGATCAATTACGGGCTACTTTCACTCCCCGGGTCCATAGTGGCTGGCGCAGAGCTCCGGGCGCTAGCGGCTAACGTGCAGCCGCCATGTTCCCCACTGTGACCGTATAATGTTCCCAGAGTGATTTGTGTGCAGAATGCAAGGTAGCTATAGAGTGACCAGTGAAGGAGCCTCGAAGAAATTTGGTAACAAATGCTCCATCGCCGTTGGTGATGAAAAAGTATCAGCAGGTGATGACGTTTTTGAAAGCGTAGGTATCACCTAAAGACATTGATTGGGTCAAGATTGACAGGATGACCCAAATGCCCAAAGAGACGATACATGCCTATTACAAGAGATTATTGCAAGCATTTAAACAGTACAGTGGAATGGAGACTCTTGAGCCCAAAGACATGGGACATTTTGTGATTAGATTTGTGACGAGATTGAGACCTGAAATTAGCATGATGCTACAGGAGCACTTGGGTTGTTGGCAGAATAAGTCGGCTGATGAGATCTTGAGATATTCAGAATATTGCAGTGATGAGTTGGAAATGAAGCAGAAGAAGTTGACAGAGAAATTGATGATGGTGCAAATAAAAGCTGCACAGAGAGGCCAAAGTCAGTCTTTTGTAGGGAACGTTGGGTCTATGCAAGGAATATATCAGCAAACAGCTCCTGTAATGCAAGATGGGAATGAGTTCCAACAGCAAAGTAGAGGTTGTGGTGTTCTCAGTGACCCGAGTCCTGGGATTGATGTGGCAACTTTGAAGAGAGTGCATCCTTGTCATTATTTCATTAAGTTGGGCCACTGGAAGTGAGAATGTCATCTTCATCCCAACCGAATTGTGAATTAGAATCAGGTTCAGGTTCAGTATTCAGGGTTTATACAACCCCAGGGTAATAACCCCGTACAGTCATAGAATGTACAGAGACCAAAAATGCAGAATGTTAATGTACCCCAAGCTCTAGTGATGTAGGCTCCACAAGCCCGATGCCACAGCAAAATGTAAATGGTCCCAGAATTCATTCAAATCAAGCCCCGAACATAAATCAGAATTCTTTCCAAATCAGGGTGTGTTTCAACAGTTTCCTATGTTTGAAACATTTTAGGATTATGGTTCTGATCAGTCATTATGACAGTGCCTTGGGGGGAGGAAGATTGTGTTCTTGACGCAGTCTTAGGGGCCGATTACGATCTCGCTCGGTAGGGCTCCTGACGGCATCCGTCAGGAGCGAGTCTGAGTCGTAAGCGCGATTTCCGGACGACTCGGACCGCTGTGCGAGCGAGCAAATACGATGCGAATACAGCCTCATGCCCCAAGCAACTTGTACCCGTCAGGGAGGCTCTCCGGATGACTCCAACATGGCCGACACGCACAGCACAATGGGGCCGATTTCCGAGCGACCAAGTACGATGCACGTGTCGAGCAGCCGGATCGAGTCAGAACCTCCGACTCAAGACAGCTTTGGGAAGCGGATTTTGAGGGGCCGTAGCTGGCCCCCCTTCACCCGTAGCCCTACGACTTGGTCACTGGGGGGGACCGAGGTGTCCCCGCGACAGGGGGCACCCTTTTCCGTGACCTACCTTTTTTCTCTATGGGAGCCTATGTACGCTATGTACAACAGGCTCCCATAGACTTTAATGGGACTCCGAGCGACCCGAGTACGTCAGCGCTCAATTGCATCGTACTCGGTCGCTCGGAGCCTCGGAGTGCGAGTCGCTCGGAAAGCTCTATGGGACCGAGTTGGCCGTTGGCCTTTCCAAGCGAGATTGTAATTGGCCCCTTAGACGTAAACCAGAGTGGTCCATTCATAGAAGGTGAGGTGAATGGCCACCCCGTATCTTTCCTGATTGATACTGGTGCTACCCGCTATGCTGTTAGAACAGTGGAAGTTCCAAACCTACCCCTCAGGGGGAAAAGGATCCAAGAGGTAGGAGTCGCAAACAAGCATATAACAAGCCCAGTGACAGAAGAAGTACTTGATACAATAAGGTCCTTTGAGGAGAATCACCGATTTGTGACGTGTGATTCGAGCCCTGTAAAACTATTAGGCCATGACCTGTTGTGCAAACTGAACTGCACCATTTTCTGTACCCCAAAAGGTATAGCGTTCCAGACACATGATGAAGAATTTGCCTTCAAATTGGCAAGGCATGGTCCGGACATTGGATTGTACCCCTTGATGGCAATTGATGATTTACCACCATATCTTAAAGATACTGTGAAACTAGAAGTCTGGGACTTTTCAAGAAAGAAGTGGACATAGGTCTCATCAAAGGAGTTGTCTGTCCACATTAAATAAAACCCTAATGTTGATTACCCAAGAACCCCACAGTATAATTTGACTCCAGAAGCAATTACTCCAGTGATTGACAGAATATTACAGCAAGGCATTTTGAAAGAAATAATGGGGAGTCCATGTAATTCCCCCATTATGGGCTTGCAGAAGCCTATCAGTAAGCACTGCATAGTCCAAGATTTGAGAAAGATAAACACCATAGTTGTTCCATGTTGTCCCGTGGTACCGAATTTAGCTGTGATTTTGTTTCAAATTCCATGTGAGGCTGAGTGGTTAACAGTCATTGATTTATGTCAGGCCTTTTTTCCCATACCCTTGCATGAGGAGAGCCAGGTCCCCTTCGCTTTTTGGTTCCAGAACCGTGTTTTGACATGGTGCCGAGTCCCACAAGAGTATACGGAGAGCCGTCAATCTTTAATCAGATCCTCAAAAAGAATCTTAAGTCCTTAATCATGCCCTGTAACTCAGTTTTAGTGCAATAAATCGATGACCTGCTGGTTGCATCAAACACACAGGAAGCTTGCAAACAAGACACTTTTGCCCTGTTTAACCATTTGGCTGACAATGGACATAAATTGTCCCCGAGTAAGCTACAGTACTGCCATAAAGACGTTCTATATTTCTGACATCACATTGAGAAGGGAACGAAGAAGGTGTCACAAGAAAGAATCTTGGCGATTCTGAAAATGAATCCGCCAACTACTCAGTAGGAGGTCAGGATGTTTTTGGGAATGATGGGCTACTGTCGTCAGTGGATTCTGAACTTTTACCTAGTAGCCACAAGGGTGTGTCTGATCCAGTACCTTGGGATACCAGCTGTTTGGTTGCCTTCTTAGAGCTGAAAGAAAGTCTCTGTTGTGCCTGACACTGGGAATGCCTGCGAGGGAGGGCTGTGCTCTCTCAGTGCTTACACAATTTCATGTAAACACCCAAAGACCAGTGGCCCATTTTTCTGCTACTCTTGAACCAGTAGCTGCAGCACTGCCTGGATGCCTTAATGCTGTGGCAGCGGTAGGAGTCAGCATAGAAAGATGGGAGAGTATTGTGATGGGTCATCCCCTTACTGTGTTCATGCCCCACTCTGTTGAGATATTGTTGACTCGTACCGGTAGCCAACATTTAACTAATAGCTGCTTGACCCAGTATGAGCAAATCATACTGTCAGCGGAGAATGTGACTTTGAAAAGATGTGCTACCTTGAACCCTGCTACACTTTTACCCATGCCAGAAGTGGGGAAAGTAGAGCATGACTGTCTCGATGTCACTGAGCTGTGCACCAAGCAAAGACCAGATGTTGAAGATGAGCCATTGCCTGAATCCAATTTTGTTCTGTTTGTTGATCAGACCTGCCTAAGAGGCAAGAAAGGAAACTTGAGAGCTGAGGACTCAGTTTGCACAGTCTCAAGTTTAATCGAAGCCTCCTGGCTTCAAGGAGTGTTTACTGCACAAATGGCCAAATTGATCACTCTTACTAGGGCATGCTGTGTTTCTGAAAAGCTGAAAGTGACAATTTTCACTGATAGTCAGTATGGCTTTGGTGCTGTTCATGATTTTGGACAGTTATGGTCACAAAGGGGATTCATGACTTCCTCAGGTTCCCCTATTTGCAATGGTGAGAATGTCATGAGGCTGCTTTCAGCATTACAGTTACCTAGCCAAATCGCTCTGGTGAAATGTTCTGCACACCGCAGTGGAGATGATTATGTGACAGTCGTTAACAGATATGCTGATGAAGTTGCATGATACTGTGCCCATAGACCTTGTACATTTAATTGTGAATACTCTAACGAAGTGGAAGGTGAGACCTATCACAACCTTTTCTTAACCACAGCTGACACATGGAAGGAGGTTAAGAGGTTACAGGAAGAAGTGTCAGAGGCAGAACAGCAGAGATGGGTGAGATCATGATGTGTCAAAAGAAATGGTGAGATTTGGGTTTCAGGAGATGGAAGGCCTGTGTTGCCCTATAGTTCGTTGCCTCCAATGGCGAGACCTTACCATGACCCGGCTCTTATAGGGAGGGATGCTATGGTCAGACTGTTTCAACAGACATGGTTTAACCCCAGATTCAGATTGATGGCTGAAGAGTTGTGTCACAGGTACATTGTGTGTCAACAGATGAATGTAGAGAAAAGAACAGCAGCGACACTGAGCCCCATAGGAAGATCAGGTGGTCCGGTCAACAGGATGCAGTTGGTCTTTATTTAAATGCCTATGTGCAACGGGCTGAGATACGTCCTGGTGATTGTGTGCATCTTCTCAAGTTGGGTCGAAGCCTACCCGACCAGAAGAAATGACAGTCTTACAGTAGCTAAATTGTTGATGAGAGAGCTCATACCAAGGTTCGGTTTCCCGACTTCGCTGGAGTCAGACTGAGCGACTCATTTCAATAACGAGGTCCTGACAATGTTGTGTGCAGCATTACAAGTGGAGCAGAGACTAAATTGCAGTTATCAGCCTGAGACTTCAGGAATCAAGGAACAAGTGAATGTCATGCTGGAATGCAGACTAGCTAAAGTGTGTGCTTTGACATCTTTGAAGTGGCCTGATGCTTTACCCCTTGTGTTGATGAGTCTTCACAAAGTTCCCAATAGGAGGACGGATTGTCCCCTCATGAAATAATAATGGGTAGAGCGATGAGATTGCCAGCTGTTCCTGCAAATGCACTTGTGAACATTACATATGACATGATTCTTGATTACTGCAAAGGACTGGCTGATGTGGTGCATTTTGTTTCTCACCAGTTTGGAGCCACCAACACACAGCCTCATCAGGAGCAGTGTCATGACCTCAGTCCCGGTGGCTGGGTCCTGGTGAAAAAGCATGTTCGGAAAACTTGCCTGGAACCTTGTTGGCGTGGCTCTTACCAAGTCACTTTGGTGACAATCACTGCTGTCAAGTGCAGAGATCTCCCCAACTGGATTCACGCTGCTCATACTTGCAGAGTTGAGTGTACCAGCACCTCTCCCAGAAGCGGCAGTTGTAATAGAGAGAAATCGGGAGCAGGTAAGACAAGCAGTAGGGGACCAACGAGAGCTTGAAACAGCACATGTTTGACCTGGGGAGGTCCTGATGAATCAACAATTGAAGTCGAGGCTGTACAGTCTCGTTCTTTGGTGTTGCCTGAACCACATTCAGACCCTGACAAAAGGCTTAGTGCTGTAGTAACGCAAGTGGGAACTGAGAACGTTGGTCAAGAAGACAAGAGACAGAGAGAGAGCAAGTTTGCCGGAGAAACGTGTGCCACCCACCATTCCAGAGGATACTGAGGATTCTGACCTGAGTGACAGTGAAGGTGAAGGGCTTGCACTCAGGAGATCAAAAAGAGCTATAGTGCCTCATCGGAGGTGCTCATCCCCTGAATGGACATACTTTGCCACAAATGAGAGAGCGCTTTGGGACCTGGAGAATCAAGGTGCAATTCCAGCTGAACCTCCTTAAACATATACCTGTGGCTGAAATGTGTTTTGACTTTACTTTGCCATGTCTGGAAAAGTCCAGATGAAAATTTATAAAACCCATGAGGTTTTGAGTGGTCCATCTGATAAGGATAAAATCTTAATTGTGATGGCTAGATTCGCCATCAGTGGGGGGATTGGAGCCGTGTAATTTTTGCTTCACCTTTACACATCACAGAAACGTTATTTTTACATATACTTGACTATATATTCTGTGTGCCTAATTTTATTAGTGTGGAGTGAAGCATTCAAATGTACTCCCGAAGTGTATTCACTGTTCAAAACTAGAGACTCATGAATGTGTGCAAATTAATATTTAGCTTAATCATGAAAACATGTAGTTCTCATTTATAGTTACACTTAGTTTCAAGTCGTATTGCGTATATTTGAAGCATATTGCATATGTAACCATGAACGCGTTATTCATTTTACAGTTATTGTGAAGTATACATGCACCTATAATTATGTATTCAAAGTGCACATTAAAAATGTTTAACTAAAGTTAGCTTGACTAGGCTTTTATTTTTTAACATGAAATGTATTTTTCCTGGCTCTGCATGTTCTTTTCCTTTGCAGGTGCGTTTTTGTGATTTCATAGCTAGAAAAAGGAGTATTGTGTATTAGAGATAGTGTGGCCTTAGAAGAAAAATCTTTAATGAGCAGAAGAAGCCTCCAATTCATGGCGTATCAGGAACGAGGGTGCCCAATGTTAACTTGATCGTTCGAGCTCTGTGGGATGTTGCAGATGCACACTGTGAGAAAGAGAAGAAATTGGGGGGCATATTCACAAGGACTTATCTCTGATTTATCTCCACCTTACCTCATCAAAAGTGGAGATAGATTTAACACCCCATTCACAAGCGGGTGCAAACTGCAGACATCGTCAGTATTACCGCGATAACTGCCCCAAAACTTAACACCACGGTGGACACCACCAACTAACCCTAATGAGATGCAGAGTAGGCGTTCCCGTGCCAAAACACACGAAAAAACCACAACACCACTTTCACAACGAACTGCCAGATCTGCGATGCGAACCAAAAACAGGCGATAAGCCGCGGTAGCACCAGGGAATTAACACCTGCCTTTTGCTGGTGTAAAGCAGGACGACTACCTGCAGCATGAAAGGGAGCCCAGCCAAGAGCCACATCTGAAGACCCACAGATGCCATGGAGACAATGATCATGCAGGTCCGATACCCATGAGGGCCACAACACCCACCGCCACCCCCCAGGACCCCCCGGACATACACATACCGTGCACGACACAAGAGCCACAAAAAGCGCCAGATGACGCACATTGATAAAAAATAACACACATGTGTGGCCAGAAGAACGAGAAACAGTCACACAGCACTGAAGTAACAACCAAAAACTTTATTAAAATACAACACAAAACACCAATGCGGAAGACTCCTGTCGGGTCCGTCAGGGACAATCTCGACGTCACAGCCTGGAAAATAAAGCACAAAATCAGAACGTGTGTCATGCGCACATCAAAGGAGCGAGACACAGAGAAACAGAGAAGGAAAGAAAGGCAGAGAGAGAAAGAGAGAGAAGGAAAGGAAGGGAGAGAGAGTGAAAGAGAGAGGGAAGGAAAGGGAGAGAGAGAGTGAGAGAGAGAGGGAAGGAAGGAAGGGAGAGAGAGAGAGAGACACTGCCGCCCCTGCGCACCCAGGCCCCACTGTTCACCTGCTGCCACCGGTGTGTCTCCAACCACGTGCCGGGATACACTGCAAGTCACCAGGTCTGCAACCTGCAATCGAGGCCAGAGTCAATCATGGCAGAGTCCATCACACAGCACACGGCAACAAGGCCTGTCCATCCCTGCGCATGCATGCAGCCGCACCCCACCCCCTCCCGCCGGCCAGCGCTGGCTATCTGCACTTGCGCACCCCGGGCCCACTGCTCACCTGCCGCCAATGGTGTGTCCACCAGTGGGCATACCACGTGCCCGTGCAAGCTCCAGGCCCCGGTCCCGCCACCATGGCATGGTCCACATCATGCGGAGCCGCCCCGCGGCACAGCAGGTCCCACACATGACACTGAGTCCTGAGGCATCAATGGCAGAGACCACATCAGTGCACACATCATCATCGCAGGCTGCACACCCGCTCAGCTATTTCGGTGCCACTAATCCTGTGCAACCCCAGTCAGCGCCACGTGGTGGTAGGCCCGTGACGGGCGCAAGGCTTTGGGTGCCACTAACCCTGTGCAACCCCAGTCAGCGCCACGTGGTGGTAGGCCCGTGATGGCCGCAAGGCTTCGGGTGCGACCAACCCTGGGCGCCACAACTCATGGGCCCTTTATGATTGAGAACCGTGGAGCGTCCGTCATCCAGTCACCACCGGCAGTGGGCAATGTGACGTTGCCGGCCCCTTATATTGGCGGGGTCACATGGCCTGTGACGCCTGTGCCGGATGGGTGTGGTGTGTGTGCAAAGCTGCCCTCAGGGAGTGGCCGTGGCATGCTGACAACTAGACCAGTGACCTGCATACCACCAGCGTGTACGCCTGCGACATGTAGCTATGTGGGCCCCCCTCGGAGCGTAAGCGGAGTGGTCTGGCCTGGCATACGCCGGACCAGCGCAGGGCTTGCAACAATGACTCGGGGGCTCTGGGCGTGGTTCAGTCCATGTCCAGACAAGGAAGTGACTAATGCGTGTGTCCCTGTTGTAGTGTCCACGGCAAGCGGAACACAATAGGCAATGTGGCACACTGTGACTGGCATCCCACTAGATGAGCATCATTGACGTGAGGGAAATCACTGTCCCTACATTCATCCACACATTCATACATGAATGATGAAGGACATGACACAGCAGTGCGTTTATGGATGTTTATTGTACATCCGGTGGAGTATTGCAGCTGGAGCAGTACAGGTCCATGCCAAGCACACTACACAATATGGGCCTGTGGAGGGCCAGCCAGAGTCCATCCGGGGATGACAAGTACTGCGGAAGAGGAAGGATACAGTCCGCAGTCTGGTCGCTGTGTCATTGGTCATCAAACAGGATATGGCAGTCCATGTCGCGGTCCAAGGTGAGTGCAGCGGAGTGTATCGGGGGTCAGTGGGAGGTCATGGGGCTATGTACGGCACCAAGCAGAAACAGGCCAGGTGGCGGAAATTAATGCTAGTGCCTCCTTCTGATCGCAATCCCATCCACGTCCTCGTCCTCGGATGTGTGCTCTGCCCCACCTGTGGGTGTTGCAGTTCCGGCTGCGGCACTGTGTGCCACTCTCACATCAGGGGCCGGAGTGGAGATGCCTGCCACACTGAGAGGCACTGACACACCAGGGGGCGGAGATGTGGATGGTGTGGGGGCAGCAGCATTCATCATCGCCACGCCTTGTGGCAGCAATGCCATGATGAGGACATGCAGGGCCTGGTAGAACTCAGCTACATTTAGCTGATGTGCAGCGGTGGCTGCCATCCTTTCCGCCTCCATCCGCACCATGTCCTCCATGAGCCTCCGCATGTGTGCCAGCTCACGGCTGGAATCGCTGGAGCCACTCTGAGCGGACAGGTGTTCTTGTCTCTGAGTCAGGACTCCAGCGATGTCAGTCATGGCTCATTGGAGACCATGGAGCGGGCCGTGGGTGTCCATTAGGGACTGGAGCTGGTCCCTGATGGGACCTAGACACCCATGGATGGCGTCCAGTTTGGTAGCCATGAGGTCGAACCCCACCCGCACCTGCTCAGCCGTCTCCCTTTGGACCTCCATCACACGGCGTTGGAAGGCCATGTGTTGTTCCTGGGGGTCTTTGGAGACAGCCGGGGTTGTGGGTGCCTCCTGCTGGGTGGTTTGTGGAGTGGGTGGGGTCTCCTCGATGCAGCTGGGCTGCCCTGGTCCTGGAGGTGCTTGGCGGATAAGCTCAATGATGTCTTGGAGGGCTTGGGTGTCGATGCTGGTGGTGTCCTCCTCGTCATCAGTGAAGAGTGGCTGGGACTGCTCTGCAGGAGGTGTTGACGGTGCCCCTGCAATGTGAAGGGGAGATGGTGTATTACAATGTGTCCGCATGTATGTAGCCGCATGGTACAGGTTCACATTCAGGCAGCATGGCATTGTACATTGTGACAGTCTGTGGCTCAGGGCCATGATCCAGAATCATTGTGGGTGTGCACTGTGCCCTGCTTGATTGTGCATGTGTGCCATTGTGGCCATCTCACCCCGTCCCCCCAGTACCTGGTGGTCACTCACCCTATTGCGGTTGTGTTGTGTCCTGTCGAGCAGTGTCCGGTCCCCCGACTCCTGCCACAGTCTCCACACTGATGACTGTCGACACCAGCTCCTCCATGTCATCCAGCTCCTGCTGTGGCGCAGGCCTCCCACCTCCAGTCTGCATTGCTGCCTTCCGGTTGGCTGCGAGTTTATCCTTGGTCTTGCGCTTGATGTCATTCCATCGCCTCTTGACCTCGTCCATTGACCTCCTGTACTCTCCGACAGCATTCACCTTGACCACGATGGCCCGCCATAATCCATTTCTGGTGCCCAATGACACATTGGAGGCGATGAACAGTTGTTGATGGTGTTCTATCACCTCCGTGACCAGGATCCGATTCTCCTGCGGACTGTACTTCGTCTTCCTCTTCTTCTTGTCCTTGCCCTTCCCTGTCACCGTGGTCCCGGGCTGGTCGTCCGGGGTACTTGTGGGGTTGCGCTCGTCCTCTGCGCCTGCTCCGGCTGCCTCCATGGTGCTTGGGTGTTGGTCATTTTGTGTTTGTGTGTTTTTTCTCCTTTTGTAGTGATTTTCCCGCCTGCCGGGTGTGTATGGCAGGCCTGGCGCTGCTTATCGCTGCTTTCCTCATCGCAAATGGGCTCATCGCACGTTTTTTGGTGTTGGGGTTTGTGTTTTTATCGACGTCGAGGTGGTTGTATTGCGGACATTGTCCGCGGTTTCTGGAGACTATCGCATGGAACCGCCGTGTTGTGAATTCCACGTTAACACGGGGTTATTTTCCCGCGATGGACTGCGATGTGTAAAGTTGCGTTAACATTTTTTGGTGATATTTAGCACACGTTCTTGTGAATATACCCCTGGGTTTTTTGGTGACGTGTTAAGAGATATGGATTCTCCTGTAACGTTTTGGTTTTAGTTAGTGTTCACACCATTAGACTGTATGGCAGATCCCTTTGAACCTTGAGAAGGACAGACCTCTCTGCTTCCCTCTATCCTTGCGAGTGTGTAGCTTCATGCCAAACACTGATCTCCCTCTTCAGAAGACTTCTACTGAAGTTTTCGCTATGCTGACACCTTCCTGCATTTCTAAATCTCCCTGAGACCTTTTATTTTAAACCATCCTCTTTCTAGACCTAGAGCCTAATTAGATGAGTTTAAACCCTATTCATGTTTAGGAATTCTAATTCTTGGCATCTGTCTTGTTCTGACTGTCGCTTTATGTTAGTGATTTGGAATTTGCTTTAAATTGTTTGTCATGACTCTTTACGTTTATAACATGTTTCTGATTTTTACATTTACTGGAATCATTATTAACTTGTAATAAACCCACTTAACTTTAGTTACCGATTGTTAGTCGTTATTGTGTGGCCAAATGGGTTACATGAACTTCAAATTGTTTATTTGAAGGTCAACTCCCTTTTGTCTATCAGTCAACCAGAAAGATCTATCAGGTGAGGAATGGTAACCGCTTCCTGTGCGCTCCAATTTTCAAGGGTAAGGGTAACATTTAAAATGCCAGGTGCTTTAAAATGCTGAAAAACATATGCACGAGTAACAATTCTTAACATAGATCAAACCATAAAATTCAAATATTGGTATCTAAATTACATTTCTTGTATGCTCTCTTAAAAGTATTTTTTGGGTAATAGTTAACCTTTGGAATCTCATCATCACAGGGGAAGGTTGAGGTTGAGGAGATTCAGGGTGAAGCTGCCTGGGTGAAGTTGACTTCAGGATTCCATCATATATCCACTACAGTCGCACTGTCACATGCCAACTCTGGTGCATACGTTAAATGTTACATTGCGAATATTTCTCAGCAGGGCTGTTGTGCTAATAAGGAACAGTAGCTGCACCCATCAGAAAAGCTGTTAGTAAAGGCCTTCACCACCTATCTCAGCACGGCTATTATACTGACATTGGTTCAACATTTGTCAGCATTACTGCTTTACATCGAGTTGGGCCTTACTTGTACCTTTGATAATGTTTATAGCAGTAACGGGCTGTCCTGGCTGGCCCATGCTTGTTTGCTCAGCATCGTAGTGAGAGCTGCATTTAGGCTCGACGTATTCAGGACTTAAAGTATCAATATAGGGCATCACTTCACCTGCCACTTCTTCTCAAGAAAACAATGCTATTGTGATTTTTTCTGTTCTCTATACAGACAAATTATTACAAGGACACTCTGGGGGCAGTGGGCAAAACTCTTCCCCTTCTCATGTGAAGTGGCATACTGCCCATGCATTGCTTTCACTCACATAAGCAGCAATTTTCTGATCTAAATATCTATAAATGTAAGCCGCTGATTATTTCCCCCTTTTGCCTTCTCCCGCAGGACAACATATCTTGCTACTGCACATATTACTGTGATTTTCTCCTCACAAATCCACACAAATATGTCATACAGTTATGCCTATACATTCAACATTGTCCAAACTAAGGACTACCACACACATTCCAAAGCGAACACTGGCGGTGATGGACAGGAATAAAAGACATTTCGCTGTCCACCCTTGCGTAGGTGGTGTAATGTCCTTCCTTTGATGGCCCTTACTTCATTGGGCCATCAGAGGAAGTTTTCCGTTGACAGTGCGAAACTGTCTCTCTCGACAAAATGCTTAAGGTGCTTCCATGTCTAAATGATGTGGGCAGACTATGGGGTATATTCACAAGAACGTGTGATAACTACCGCAAGAGTAGCGTAACGCAACTTTCAATATCGCAGCCTATCTCGGGAAAATAACCCTGTGTCAACGTGGAATTCACAACAAGGCGGTAGCATGCGATAGACACCAGATAACGCGTCAAATGTCAGCGTGAAAATCAACGCCACGCCAAAAAAATGCGAAACGCGAATGCAAAAAAACATGCGATGATGCCAATTGCGGTACAGAAATCAGCGAACACCAGCCACAGGCCTGCAATTCCCACGCGTCCGGCGGGAAAAAGCACCATAAAAGAAAGGAAAAAAAAAGGCCAAAAACAATTCATACTGCGTAGCAACATGGATGCACCCGGACCGAGTGCAGAGGACAAGCCGAACACCACAAGCCCCACTGAGGACCAGCCATGAACCCCGCGTTCGGGGAAGGGCAAGGACAAGAGGAAGACGGGGTTCAGTCCGCAGGAAGACCGGATCATCATCACGGAGGTGATAGAACACCATCAACAACTGTTCGGCACCTCCACTGTGGCACTGGCAAACCAAACCGAAATATGACAGGCCATCCTTACCAACGTCAATGCAGTCGGAGTGTCAAGGAGGCCACTGGAGGAGGTCAAGAGGCGCTGGCATGATCTGAAAAGGCAGACCAAAGATAAGCTTGCAGCCAACAGGGAGGCAGCAACGGCGACTGGAGGTGGGAGTCCTGCGACACAGGAGGAGCTGGATGAGCTGGAGCAAATGGTGGCCACAGTCAGCAGTGAGGAGACGGTGGCAGGATTGGGGGGCCTGGACACAGCACGATACGACCTGACCCAACAGCAACAGGGTGAGTAACGACTAGGGACGGGGGTGACGGGGGGGGGGATGGGCACAATGGCACACATGCACAATTACGTGTAGCACACAGCACACCCACAATGACCGTGGAACATGTCCCTGATTGCCTTGGCACACTGCAGCACACATAGAAACACCAAGTAGGCCCCCATCCACAATGTGCACAGAGGGGCCCCCCCTTATCACCAATATCACAACCGACCCATGCACATGTGCTGAATCCAGCAAAGCAGCGGCTCTGTGACCCACACTGACTATGCAAGCAACACAAAACACACAAGATGATGGACGGAATGTTGCACATTGGCAAACATTCACCCCCAGTCACAGATCTGGGTTTAATCCATCGTTATTTTGCTTCACCACGCCACCCCAGTTCAGACATAGCCATATGCAAATCAGTCTTGACCCTGTGCCTCAAGGGAACAGTCCAGACCGAACTGCCAAGCCATGTCTTCCCTGGACCGGAATCAAGCATCTGCCTGTCCGATAGCATGGCAGCAGCCAAAAAAAAATGACATGGCCCACCAATCGACATGGAGGTAGCCCAGTGCGGATCACATCCGTAAAAGAGCAGGTCATACTCCGACATGTCCACGTGCACCCACAACCCATGCCGTACAATACACGCAGCAGACGAACAATGCACCAGGCAACAAAATCTGTCTGAGAGCACATATGACCCAAGTCAAAAGCAAATCAGGCCCCGAGAAGCAAACAATTCAAAGGCACCCCGCCTCAAAGGGAGAAGGCTACACGAAGTCAGAGCTGCAGGGGAAACTCCCCCACAATGCAGCACACACACATAACAATCACAGAACATCAGCAATGACGGTAATGTGGTACAAAGTGCAACACCAGCACCACAGGACAGAGCTCACAACAGGTTCCGCTCGTGCGTAGTAACTGTCCACTCACATCTGGCATTGCCTGACACTGTGTGATGATAATGTACGGGTACTACCACACATCCGTCATGTAGTCGAAAAACACACTGACTGCCATCAAATAGCCAGCTCCCCCAAAACAGTCACAATGTACATTGGCATGCAGTCTGAATGTAAACATCTGCAAATCATCAACATACATGTGAAACTCTGTTAACCTGCATCTCCCCGTTACATTTCAGAGGGACAAACAACACCTCCTGCAGAGCACACCACACTTCCCATCATTGATGATGAAGCGGACAACCTGCACATATGTCAAGACACCCTCCAACGGATAATGGATAGCCTCTGCACCCCACCCCCAGGAGCAGGGCAGGCCAGCTGCCTCGAGGTGACCCCACCACCTGCACAGACCACACAGCAGGAAACACACACCACCACGGCTGTCTCCCAGGACCCCCCCGACCAATACATTGAATTCCTACGGCGTGTGTTGGGTTGCCAGGCGGAGTTGGCTGATCAGCTGCGGGTGGGCTTCGAGCTCGTGGAAGCCAAACTCGATGCCATACGTGGGTGTCTGAGTCCCATCAGGGACCACGTACAGTCCCTATCGGACACCCCCTGTACGCACCATGCTCCGCCACAGACCTTGGCTGACCTCGCTGGTGCCATGAATCAAATACAAGAACTGTCAGGTCAGACAGGCACCAGCCATGACAGCACAGAGTTGGCACAGATGCGGAGGTCAATGGAGACCATGGAGTAGATGCAGGCTGGAAGTATGTCTGCCACGGCTGGACACCAGCGAGTAGTAGCTGGGAACTTCAATGCCCTGCAGTACTTCATCTTGCCATTGCTGCCACTGAGCCGTTCCCCAATGACTGCAGCGGGAACATCGACACACACAGCTCCGACCCCTAATGTGTCCGTGGCACACTGTGATGCTGCCCCATCACCTACGCAGTCTGATGTGTCAATGGCACACAGCGATGCAGCCATCACCCCGCCACACATACCGGACACAGAACCCGTATCAGGGGAGTGAGAAGGGTATGGGAACTACTGTGTGAGGAAAGAGGCAGTAGCATCCATCACCGCCATATGGCCTGTCCCTGCCTGGTTATGACCTATGCATCATGCCCTGGGAAATACCTCCTACTGTCCCCGGAACACTCTGCGACATTCACCCGGACCCCGACACGGACTGCCATTTCTTCACCGCTGGCCAATTACACAGCAATCCAGCTGCGGACTGCACTCTCCCTCTTCCTAATCACTGTGCAATCCCCAAAGGACTCTGGTTGGCCCACCACTGGGCTTCTATGTGATGTGGGTTTGGATGGCCATGTACAGCTCCAGCTCCGTCAATCACCTGAATGTGAATAAAACATTCTAAATCACACAGATGTGTCATCACTATGTTCACTCACGTATGGAAGTATGGCTGGATGTGGGGACGATGATTGCACATGAAGGCATACCCTGGTAACTGGCATCTATGCGCATGTGTATCCCTGAGACACATGGCCAATTGGATGACTGTGAAGGTGAGTACTAGCTGTGTCCCCATTGCACATCAACAACAATCACACAACCCCCCAACGTAGGCACACGTCCATGTGTTGAATAGGGCTGTGTGTAGCACTGACCCAAACGAAAGCAGGCCAGGAGTGGTGTCCTACACCACATGTGACAACAGAACTTCACATCGCATACCTACTCACACACATCTGTGTGGACACATTCTGTAGTGTGATATGACATTGCTCCACATGATCAGTGGTTGGACACCATACTCACATTGCTGACATCACGTGAGTGCACATGTCGTTCAGCACATATCCAAAACAATGTCTGGCTCACAGAGGTGTAGCTTGCCAAAGGGACACACCCACATTGCACATGCGTCAGTCAGTTCCTCCCTGTGTAGGGAGGATGCTCATTGTGGCACACGAGTGGACAATCTAAACAACACACCTCACAGTCAGTCACCAGTGGAGTGGCCTAGACTTTATTGGCATGTGCGTGTCAGTACGGACGAGGCAACAGCCACAGCAGGCAGGGACATGCTTAAGACACTTACACGCAGCATGGGTACATGTCGAGGTTCAGACAATGTTGGGGCTAAAATGGACAACATTCACCACGGATGGCAACGCTCACAGCCCACCTTGCCTTGCTGGATGAGTCATGTGTTGTTTGGCGTCTGCCCATTGCCCTGTGTGAGGGGGCACGACTCACTGCACATGGGATCTGCATAGTGCTCTGCCTCCGGAGTGCGCCTATTGTCTGCTCTGCTGTCAGTGATCAGGTGTGAGGGTCCGACAGGTTCACATGTCGTGCTACATTGCCATGTGTGTGCTCTCCCCCAGCAGTGTGTCCGAATTGGCAACGTTGCCAAATGACGCTGTGTTTCTCCAACCATGGACCTGCGTCACCTTGCACAGGTGTGTGTACACACGTGTTGTTCCACGCACATGCATCCAGAGCCCGAACGAAGGCAGACGTGTCCTCTGTTGTGGTGGGATATGTGAGCAATCCCCATGATGCAACACGTTGTTGGGCCATGTGCTGTGGGTGGCAATCGGATGTGGCAGCAGGAACGTAGTTACTCGTCCATGAATGCCCGTGCAGCTTCATGTGCAATGTGTTCCAATAGTACGTCGTTGTCATGTTCAAGGAACACCAGGGTGAGCCAATCCATTAGGTGGTCCGGGCAGGTGTGCTCAGCCCACGCCGTCTCACCGATCCACAACACAGCCCAATAGGGGAGCGCCTCGATGTGGTCACTGCACACGAGGAATTGTGCAATCTCCCATGCACAACTACCAATACATACGCAGTATGTCAAGGCATCCCATGCACGGCTGCCTCGGTTACACTCCTGTTCGTGATCCAACAGGGGGCGCAGACACAGGTCATAGTCCAATTCATCAACAGTTGTGTTGGATAGGCAGACATCCATGGGACACTCGAATGTGCATGTTCGGCAGTGGAACCAGGGCTGGACGCAGGTGACGTGGGCAATGCGGAAGCCGAGCCTGTAACTGATCGGCAGCACTGCCAGTGGCAGTGCGCCCAGTAGTTGCAGCATACGTGCACGGTACTGTTCCACGTGACGGGGGTTGTGCATGTGCCCGGTATGGCCTGCCATTGCGTTGGTGCGTCTCGTGAACCGGCAGTCTTCTGAACTGCGGCAGTTGTTTGGAGGATATGCCACAGCTCTGAGCAATGATTCGAATGTGTGTGCAACGTTGTGGGTAATGGGTTGCTGTTTCCGTGAGTGTCAAGGGCATCCCATGCGGGGGTACCACAGGCAGGGGCTTCTGTATGTGGGCTGTGGATAAGTCGGATGCTTCATTTGCGGAATGCGTGGTGTGGGAGTCGTCCCCATCTGCCATTGCATCTCTATCAGGGTGTTCCAGGCGCATTCTGGAACAAGGTCAGAGGTGCAGGTGTCCTCTCGCCTTCTGCGTTGGGACAATGGTGCTTTCATCCCTGATGTTTGTCTGACTACTACTTGCGTTTTCGGTATGTGATGTGGCTTTGGCGCTGAGATTGGGACACGGCCTTGGGCTCATGGTGTACGGATGGCGATGCACACACACACATGTTGGCATGTGGAGCCAGGTGCCTGAGCGGCCTTGCGCTGCTTGTGCTATCTCACTCCGTCTCTCTCCCTCGCTCTCTCCCTCTCTTTCCTTTGTTGGGCGCATGGCACACCTTCTTCTCTTGGATTTGGTCTTTCCGACTGTGTGCTACGGATTGTCCAGTGAGGAGCCGCTAGGACTCATCCTAAGGGTTGTTTCTGCTTTTGTTTGTATGGTGTTTTGTGTTGGTGATTGCATTGCTGTATGACTGATTCTCCATTTTCTGGCCACGCATGTATGTTTATTTTCCTGCTTGTGCGACATCAGGCAAAATGTTTGTTTTGGGATTTGTGGTGTTGGTGTGCAGTTTCTTAGTCCGGGGTTGGGGATGTTGCGGGCCTGGGTGTGGTGTCGGTGGGTGTTGTGGCCCTCTTGGGTGTCTGTGCTGCATGTTCAGTTGCTCGTGGGCATCTGTTGTCCTTCGGATGTGGCCCTGGGCTGTGCTCCCTTTTGTGGTGCTGGCTGCCGTCCGACTTTACACCAGGTCAGAGCAGGTGTACATTTCCTGGTGCTAACGCGCCTTATCGCCTGTTTTGTGTTTTTATCGCCGATGTGGCTGGTCGTTGTGAATGTTGAGGTGTGATGTTGTCTCGGCTTTTGGCACGGGAAGGCCTACTCTGCATCTCATTAGCGATAGTTGCGCGGGTCCTCTGTGGCGATGTTTTTTGCGGCTGCTATCGCGGGTAAACTGGTGCTGTGGGCTGTTTACACCAGCTTGTGAATGGGGAGGTAAATTTATCACGACTTTGGCTGCGATAAAGTGCCGTTAATTCGGCGATAGCTCCTTGTGAATATGCCCCTATGAGTTTGGTGGACATGGTACTCTGTTGCATTTGCGACGGAGTTGCCTCTCTGCCAAACTACTCTAAGTGAGGCAATTCTTGTTTTGAGAAAATGGTGAGTAAAGCAGAGCCATAATCAAGGGATTATCATGGCCTCAACTGCTGACTAGCCAGTTAACAATTGATCATATGAAGAAAGGATGTGCTTTAACTTCTTAAGTTTATTATCCTGGAATCTAGCACACTTGGCCATAGCTCAGATGTTCCCTTTAAGTTTAAAGTTTATATCAAGATGAAACCCAAGTATTTTGCAGTTGTAGCTAGTTTAGGATTTTTATTAGCATATTATAAGGATTCATGCCAGAAAAGGTTGACGTTTGAGTCAGAATTAGGGGTAAAAAGAAATAATTCAATATTTAAAGCATTGCATTTCAGGTAATCTTGCTCCATTCATTTGTACATGTGAGGCACTGGAGATTGCATCTTGGACGAAGATTCAGGAGAGTGCAATCTGAGATACATTTGGATGTCATCTGTATATTAAGGAAATAAAATGCCAAGATCTTTAAGAAGTTCACTCAAAAGTTCAACATACAGTTTGATTAGAATGAACGATAAAAAGAACACTGGGGGATAGCACAAGAGATGTGGGTGAGATCAGAAAAGGAGTCACCAATTTTCAACAGTTGGGGGGGCTCTGAGAGATAATACTGAAACCATTTGAAGATTGTTTTCTTCAAGCCAACCCTGTTTTTTCGGAATGTCCAGGAGAATGCGATTGTATAGAGTGTTGAGAACTGCAGTTAATTCCAACAGGATGGTGGGCCTGATATTGGCAAAGGTGCAGAGGATATCATTGATCACCATTAATGTTGCATATTCAGTGGTGTGATCTGCATTGAAACTGACTGAAACAAACCCAGAACATCCTTTTCATGGATAAGCATATACCATTGGGTGGAGACACATTTGTCAAGAACCTTAGGAAGAAATGAGAGGTCACAGCTGGGACTGGGGTGTGAAGTTTTGAAGCAGTTTGGTACATCAGCCTTTAAAGAGAAGAAGCATTGGTGAGGACCAATATTTGAGGAATAAAGACTTCAACAAGGCATCTGACAACGGATGGGGAAAGAGGGCAAAAGGGTTTGATATCAGAGACTTTGCAGGGACTGCTGTCTGCAAAGATGTGTGCAAAATAACTCCAAGGAGAGACGGGCTTGTATCAGACCAGGAATGGTATGGGGGGACCAAAAGAAGGGATATAGAAGCGTTTTATCCTGATTCAAGACATGTCATTGGAGATCCCACATTCCTTTCTAATTTTGTTACTTTGATTTTGTCTGAGAAGAGTGAGACAAGTTCATTGATGCTACTAGCATTGGGGTCTGAACGAGAGGCGTTACTTATTCAACACTTGACAACTTCAGACAATTTTTAGGTTTGTTCTTGGAGGTGCATTTAAGAAATCAACCAATCTGCTTTCTCTTGGGGAACAAAGGGCATGCAATTCTTTCTTCTGCGTTTGAGCTGAGTAAGCAACAGATAATTTGTCATGTTTCTCCCGGTAAACAGACATAATATCGAGTTGTAAATGTCGACTTGCACTAATATCGAGTGCAAAATATCGTAATACAAAAATATCGACTGTCAGAATATCGTTGTTAAGAATATTGAGTTTAAGGTAAGTAATATCGTTTTAAAAATATCGAAGTCATTAATATCGTTTGCAAAAATATCGTTGTTAAAAATATTGTTGTTTTAGTTAATGTTATGTATTTTAGTGTGTATTTTAAATGTATGTGTTCTATTTTTTTGTGTAAGTATTGCATTTGTTTTTTAATATATGTGTTACATTTTTAGAATTTATTATTATTTTTTAAGTAAATTTTGCGTTTTAGTTCCATAACGGGTTGTGGGTTCATAGGGGAATAGGGTGGAAGTAATTTAATTATAATACATTTATTAATAATTTTTAGAAGTTATTCATTTTTTTTTAATTACATTTTGCGTTTTAGTTCCGTAGCGGGTTGTGGGTTTAAAGGGGAATAGGGTGGGAAGTAATTTAATTATAATTAATTAATTCATATTTTTTATTAATTAATATTTATGTATTTAATATTTTATATTGTTAATTGTGGAAATTAATTTATTATTACTTAGGGGCTCATTACGATGGCGGGCGGAAGCACAACCGCCGTGCTGGCGGATGCAAAAACCACCAGTTACCGCCGGCACGCAGCAGTCCACACGCCCGCCCAATTACGATGCGAAAAGTAGGCCAAACACCGCCGGCAAGCCAGCAACACCGTCCGCCATCAAAGTGCGCCCATACACGTAGCGGCGCAGCACAACTGACACACACCGTCCGACGAAACACGTCCCGCCCGGCGCATAAATTACGATGCCGCAAACAAACGGCTCCCACGGCCAAGAGATACCGTACGACAAACCGAAGCGGTAACACGGACGCCGAGCACGGACAACGAAGAAGCGGCTCCCCGAGCATGAATCCAGCACTGCAGGCCCTCCCCATGCTCCTGCTGATGCACCACCAAGGACGCAACGTACCGCGGAGACGCAGGTAGGCACACACACAACAAGTGCACGCAAACAGCGCACACAGTGCAAGGGCGGAAAAAGCGGACAAGCCCCCACCAGCGCGTGTACACTACACATCCACCATTGCATCCACATATGACACACAGGCCAAATCGTAACATCGCGTAACACATGTGTACACACCACCTGGGACTAGGAACCAACCACCCCGTCACGGCCCCAAAGCGGCGATGACGCCGCCACACATGCGCACAACGCAGAGGCCAACCGCAGCGCCATGCATGCGTCGCACACAGACACAGGGACACAACCAAGCAGCACACACATCAGCCCCACCCCGAACGCACATGACACGTGACAGGCCTGCCACAGACATGTCCCCAACGCCCAATTCACGGACAACACCCAACGCCACACAACCGACGCACACATGTCAGTGAAGACACGCAACAGCAGGACACACCCCAGTGTAACAAACATGGCGTAGCACACAGCGGCGGCAACACCAACTAGGAGAAGCAGGGCCCCTTTGGGAAGAGGAACGCCAGTACCACACTGAAACACCCATACCACCCTGCACATATGAACAAGACATATAAAACGGAACACCAAAGAGCCCGGGGACCGACAACAGGTGGCCCAAGAATAACATTCACACACAAGGCCCAACGCAGAGCGGAAAGGCAGCCTGCCGCCCACACAAGGGAGAGCAGACAGCACTGAATGACCTTCCATTCCAACTCCGAAACCACAGCCCTACGACAGAAGCCGGTGAATACAGCCATTGTCCAAGAATAGACCAACACAGGCATGCCGAGGAGACCGACCACAGGGCAGATAGCGCATATCACAGAAGCACACAACGGACGGGGAAGAAAGAAGAAAACACTCCCCCATGTCGGCCACATGCAAGTTAATTGGAAGGAGTCACACATCACTGACCTTGAACTGTCTGAGAAGCATGTGGGAAGAGGGCCCGTGTCCTCCAAACAAGCCAACAGAACACAAGTCCTGTCTCCCTACGACTACACAGAGCTCACAGCAACCTCGGAGCGTGCACATTGCAGACTGCACACACAGCCGGAGCACGCCACCACAACGCACCGCTGCGAAATGGCAACCGCAACACACCTACCCAACTACGCCGAACAGCTCAAGCTGTACAAAACCAACCTGTTTCATACATTGGGATGCGATCTCCTGTCCCTGCTGAACGTAAGTTACCGACTGACTTACCGCATCACATTGTTCAGCTGCGTCATGCCCGTCTTCTACTGTCGGAGGTGTCCCTACCAGCATCCCGTGGAGATATGCCTCTCCAACCCGGCATGTCTGAAGGCGGACCTGCTACCTCTACTCCTCCCTCTGGACGCACACGACAGGGCCTGCTCTGCCTATGGGGGCATGGCGTATGTGGCCAACATCGCACCCGCACTGAAATGGGACCACTGTGCCTCCACACGACGGATCATCGAGAACAGCTACATCGAATGTCACCCAGCATGCCCCATCATGGTCCTCCAAGGGACAACTTACGAACAACACCTTGACAGCCACCATCCGCTACATTGGCTGGCAAACATGTACACCACCAATGACATGGAAGCCCTGCTGGACGGCATCGCATACCTGACAACCTGTAAATTCGTCGGACCACAACGCAGGTTCCCCGATTGACCTATGATGTCCAACCCCGCACCCATGCTTAGCTTCCGCACGGACTGGCCAGTCACCACCACAACAGCCATACCAAACGACCGGCAACTGTAACCACACCATCAACGACATCGCCATGACATCGGATATCACACTGTTCCCCATCACATCCAGGAACACCGCATGCATCGTGGGAGGCAGTGGCATGGGCTCTGTGTATCGCACCCACATGGACGGAACTGCACGAACAACCAGGACACGACATGGATCCAGCGCCCATGGACACACACACCGCTCAGTGGACATGAATAGGTCGCCTGGAGTCTGTGGGTGCTGCACCCCTCCCACCCCCGCCCCGGGAATCCCATACCAGGACCTTTGCATGGACGACAAGTGCATACAACAACAACACGACCCCAGTGACTGTGACATGTCCAGTAACCACCACAGTGCAACAACAAGTGGCACGCCGCTGCATGCACGCAAGCACATGCCCTGATGTCATCTCACATGCACGCGTGCATGAGGAACAACCGCAGCAAACCTGTCACATGGAACTGAGATGGACTGTGCCCATGATGCCAAGCGGTCTGGTAGGCTACATGTATACCGTCTGTGTCAAAGTCCGCAGCTCCGCAGCTATACGTAAATGTACATTAGCACAGCCTTGGCCAAGCAGATGTCACTCTGAAGCCCACATCCCACATGCAACAGCCAATCACATGTAACCCCACACCCTATCCCATTTGCAATCATGCTCAGTATATCCTCAACATGTATTCCGCTGCCAGTAGTGTCCACTATACTGCATCACAGAGGACAGAAGACTCAATATAATGTTTTAAACCAAAACTGTCTCCGCTGACTCATTTCACAAGTACGAATGTGAGAGGATGAGAGTATGTGAAGTACACGGCAGTCGTGACATGACCATGTAGTCCACTGGTATTGGATGTCAACGCAAATGAGTAGCACTACTGTGGAAGACACACATGTGTCGTGTGAAGTCGTATGGACGCAGTGCTCAGGTGGGTGGGTGCGACGGGTAGATGCGCACATGCCAAGTTGGAGCACGCCGTGTTGGGAGGGGTCATGAACAGTACACCACCGCTTCCCTGGGCATTGTGAGAGGACACCTGTCGGGGGGAGTGAACACGTGTGTGCACAGCAGCCGGGCACACGTACAAAGCGGTACCAGGCGCACCTCAGCCCACCCTCTGTGGACAAGCTGGATCCTGTTGTGCGCCCGCCATGCCCCTTGACAAGGCACACACAGCCCCAGTCGACCAGGTGTAACCCCAACATAGTCAATCCGCACAGGCGATACAGGGCACGGGATGGCAGTGGAGCATGGTGTGTGAGAGGTCTCATCGCACTCCTCCTGGTCATATCACGCAGGCAATAGAACCTCAACGTCTAGCATGGCACAAGTCAAATGGAAGTGTAGGGGGACGCACCACAGCACGAGCAGCACTGACGTCACGGGAGGTGGCTCGCACCATCCCATCCATTGCCCATCATACCAACCACGCCACATGCCATTGCGACTAAGTGCAAGCGCGTGCGCCACCACCCCCGAGCCCTCCCCAGAGAGGCCAAAGAGTGAATGTGTGGGCCATCAGCCACAGACGGACGCGGCCTGGCCGCAAGGGCAGCCACAGCCACTGGGTGTCGCAGGTGGCGGATCCGGAAGGCGAAGACTGTGATTCATAGTCCATGCAGGCCGGGTCTCCATTTGGGGCACCACGCAGGTGGACGGCGTCCCGCCACACATCATACCCTGAGACAGCCCACTCGTGCAACTGGACCCACACATACACTCCTTGCCCTCTCTGGTGCGAGCTTGGGGCTGCCTGTGCAGGCGCTAGCCTCGCAGGTGAGCATGCATATTGGGGGAGCGAGGGGAGGACATGAGGGCTGGGGCGAAGATGACTGTATCACTGTCAGTAAGTACAAGGGATGACCCAGATGTGGAAAGGAAGAGACGTGTCCCGTGTGTACTGCAACTAGTCGCCAATCCAACTACCCCCATGTCCGGAATGTCCGGAATGTAAGCCCGCACCTAGGCCCGCCCATCCGCCACATCGAACATACCACCAGCACGACAACCTTCCCATTCGAAACACTGACTGGGGGTGGCGACCAGTGTAGCCTACCCACGCGTACATGTGGGCCCTCCATGATCCATGTCACCTGCGGCAAAGTCATGACATGCGCAATGAGGGAAGTGAGGAGAGCTGTCCGCCCCACGCGCAGAAGGTGCATCAGCTCCACAGACCCAGCAGTGAGTCCAGCAGGGGTCACATGTGCAGGGGCAGCTGTGCCTGGTGTGAAGGCACATGCATATAGACAGCACATCGACCAATGTGTAGTCTGCCCACATCTACAGTCCATCGTCATGCGGACATAGGAATTGAACACAGGGCAACACATCTTCAGTTGGTGCACCCACCGTGACCAACAATGCGCAATCATCGACGTACCCGCCCTGTGCATGGCCCCCACCCAACGGAGGCACATCCAGTGCCACCATCCCACACACACAAGCCTTCCACGGAACATGCTGTGTCCAATGGTCAGTACAGAGTCAGCGCCCATCTGGTGGATCCTGAACAGGAGACACATGCACACACATGCCAGCTCCCACTATGTACGTCTGCCACCTGGCACGTGCAATGTAACCTCTCACCTGTGATGTGTGACTGCAAGCACACAGCCGTCTTGGCATGGGGCTGTCAATGTGGACACCTGTCAATGTTTCGGGAGGTGTGATCCGTACAGTGCTGTACATAGGGTGCAGTGCTGACACCTACTACTGTCTCATATCCCCTCGTGCCACAGGTCCCACTTGTTTTGGCCGCTCAGCCTGTGCCCACATTGTCGTCGTCGTGTGCCATACTCATCCAGCCGCGGAAGCAGTTCCATGCTCAGCAGACATTCATGTTGCCGTGGCGTTGCCGCTTGACGGATATGCAGTCAGTCCCCATCAGCACGCCCCGCAAGTCATTGGGGCCTAGATCCCCATGTGCATGCACATGGCAGTGGTTTGTATCACTAGCCATTGCCATTGTTGGGAGACCTGTGTAAGTGTATTGTGGCCGTGCCGTCCCAGCTTGACAGCTGGGCTGTGGCTCATGTGCTTGCTCAGTCATGTCAGTGATGTGTATGCGAAATTGCTATGTGTCGTGTTGCTTTGACATGTGTCCTCTGCCATTGTCCCTAGGCGGAGACCGAACATTGACCGCCCATACCAATTGCTGGCGGACATGGACGATACAGAGGTTATTAGGAAGTTTCGGCTGGACAGGCCAACCCTGCATCGACTGTGTGCCATGTTAGAACCCCATCTCCGTCCCCGCAGGGTGTATCCGACTGCTGTCACCCCCACGGCTAAGGTGATGGCCGCCATGCATTTCTTCGCCACTGGGTCATTCCAGCACACAGTGGGCATTGGAGGAGGGATGTCCCAGCCCATGTTCAGCAAGGTGCTGAGGGATGTACTGGCAGCCATGATGCTGTACCGAAACAGGTACATCCGCTTCCCCAGGGCTCGTGAATTGGCGGCAGTGAAGGGTGCATTCTATGCCCTTGGCAGAATCCCACACGTCGTTGGAGCCATTGACTGCACACATGTCGGCCTTGTTCCACCACAGGCCACTGAGCACCTGTACCGCAACAGGAAGCACACGCACTCCCTGAATGTGCAAGTGGTGTGCCTTGCGGACATGGTGATCACCCACGTGTGTGCAAAGTTCCCAGGCTCGGCCCATGACGCACACATAATGCGCAACAGCATCTTGCCACGACTGATGTCCAATATGCAACAGGATCGTGCCTGTATTGTCGGTGAGTATGTGGAGTGGTGTAGCGTGCTGGTTGTGCGATGCTGTCCCCTGTCCAGTTGGAATTGCAACGGTTCTCTGTGTCCCTCACACCCAGGTGACTCTGCGTACCCGAATGGTGCATGGCTGCTCAGTCCATTGAGGAATCCTCGCACCCCAGCAGACGATCGCTACAATGAGGCACATGGGAGGACCAGACGTGTGGTCGAGCGTACCTTTGGCCTCCTCAAGTCCAGGTTCAGGTGCCTGGACCGCACCGAGGGTGCGCTGGCGTACTCCCCACAGAAGGTGTGCCGGATAGTGGTGGCGTGCTGCATGCTGCACAATCTGGCCATTCGGAAGCAGATCCCCCTCATCGTGGATGACGGAGATCAACCAGGGCCCCAGCCCGCAGACCAGGACAGCTCGAGTGAGGAGGACAGCGGAGAGGAGGAAGCTGGTAATGTGCGGCAGCAGCTCATCGCCCGCTACTTCACTTGACGGTGAGTGTCCATGTACGACGGCTGATGTGGCTGTATCTGTGCAGGTGTGTGTGTGCTGTGTCAGGGTGGCCGTTTGTTCACTGCGTGCTGTGTGTCAACGCTCCATGGCCAGGGTAGTATGCCACTGTTGGTGGCTGTGGCATTGTGCCCTATTGCTCTGTGCGATGTGTGTACATTGCTTGTAGTTGTTGACATGTACTGTGTGATGGGTGTGTGACACACTCATTGAATGTGCTCCTGTTCTGTCTCCCACCCCTAGGTCCCTACAGGCCCTCCGGATTCAATTGCCATGCCACGCATCAGGTGCCTTTCCGCCCAAGGTGGCCGTTGTATTCCGTACAAATAAAACACAGGGCACAAACAGCAGTTAGTGTAAAAGGTGCATTTATTACAAACTGTGACATGTGATTGTGTGTAAGGTGATGACAAAAGTGGTGCGTGCAGTGACAATGAGCTGTCGGTCATGGCTGCGTGATGCTCAGGGTGTACCCACTGGTTCTATGTCCATAGTCCAACACACACATGCCATCCAGATGGCTGTGTGGAGTGGGATCGTAGTCCAAGTCAATGCAGTGGCTGGTCAAGGAAGGCTGGCGGAAGGCTGGCTGGCTGCCTCACTTGCGTTTGGAGCGTGCGAAGTCCTCCCGGGAGATCTGTTTCCACTTCGGACGGCCCCTTCCACGTTTGCGAGGGGGTGCCTGCTTGCGACATGCTGGTGGTTGAGGTGTGCTCACTGGCTGTGGACGCAGGGGAACTGGACACTGCTGCTCCACCCTGCGCCCCGGCAGGTGGTGGCGGAGGGGAGCTGCTGTCCCTGGCTGTGACCTCACCGCCACCACCAGCTGGCCCATGAGGTCCACGAGTTGGCCCATACGGGCGTCCATGGACCTCAGCACCCCCAGCACCTCACGCGTGTCTGAAGCAGACCGGACCCATTGTCCTTGGGCCTCTTCATAGGCCCCAAGGACTCTGGCCATTTGAGGCAGGGCATGGCTCCCAGGGGAGGCTGGCGTTTCCCTGACCCTGCTCCTCCTACCAGTCCTGCTGCCACCGGCCTGCCCACTAGCCACATTGCTCACCACGGTCCTCGCTGTGGCTCCCAGGGTGGATCCAGTCGGCCGGGCCACCACCTGCGCTGGGGCTGGTGCCAGCGAAGACGTGGTGGTGGTGGCGGCGGTGGTGGTCGGTGCGGCGATGGTGGCGGTTGCGGCAGTGGTAGTGGCCACAATGACCGTGGGTGTGGCCGCAACGACAGTGGCAGCAGGGGGCTGGGAATGTTCAGCAGCCCTGGATGATGGGTTGGTGGGTAGGAGGGGTCCTGGGGAGCGGCTGGGCCCTGCCACACCAGATGGGCCTGCTTGGTGGTCCGTGTCCGAAGAGGAGGACAGATCCTCCAGATCCGTGTGTCCTCGTTGGGGGCTTGTAGGCTGGCTGTGCTGGCTGCTGGCTCCATCCCCAGCATCCAGCAGTTCGTCACCTGTGGAGAGAATGAGATTTGTTATTGTGTTGCACCTGGCGAAGTATGTATTTGTCGTCTGACATTAACAGTTCGTGCAATCTCGTACATGGGTTTCCCGGAGGCGTGTGTGT
This sequence comes from Calotriton arnoldi, assembly GCA_963921515.1. Taxonomy (NCBI): domain Eukaryota; kingdom Metazoa; phylum Chordata; class Amphibia; order Caudata; family Salamandridae; genus Calotriton; species Calotriton arnoldi. The sequence continues at coordinate 304,249 of CAWUFW010014685.1, read as the reverse complement.
GGCTGTAGCATCTGTAGTTGTGTGTGCTTGGCAATGGGACTGTGTGCTGTGCACATGTGGCATGGGACGGATTGGCCATGCCGATGGGTGTGTTGCTGTGCCCCTACTTATTGTGACTCTGGTGTATGCGGGCTCCTGGCCCATCCTGGCCCATCCTGGGTCTGGTTTGTACTTTGCTTTTGGTGTTCAGATGGGACGCTTAGGAACGCATATGGCAACATGGGGGCCATGCCCCAGATTCGCATTTGGGAGGGAATATGCTTTTGGGGTTCAAATGGAACGCTTAGGAACGCATATGGCAATATGGGGGCCATGCCCCAGATTCGCATTTGGGAGGGAATATGCTTTTGGGGTTCAAATGGAACGCTTAGGAACGCATATGGCAACATGGGGGCCATGCCCCAGATTCGCATTTGGGAGGGATATGCTTTTGGGGTTCAAATGGAACGCTTAGGAACGCATATGGCAACATGGGGGCCATGCCCCAGATTCGCATTTGGGAGGGAATATGCTTTTGGGGTTCAAATGGAACGCTTAGGAACGCATATGGCAACATGGGGGCCATGCCCCAGATTCGCATTTGGGAGGGGATATGCTTTTGGGGTTCAAATGGAACGCTTAGGAACGCATATGGCAACATGGGGGCCATGCCCCAGATTCGCATTTGGGAGGGAATATGCTTTTGGGGTTCAAATGGAACGCTTAGGAACGCATATGGCAACATGGGGGCCATGCCCCAGATTCGCATTTGGGAGGGAATATGCTTTTGGGGTTCAAATGGAACGCTTAGGAACGCATATGGCAACATGGGGGCCATGCCCCAGATTCGCATTTGGGAGGGATATGCTTTTGGGGTTCAAATGGAACGCTTAGGAACGCATATGGCAACATGGGGGCCATGCCCCAGATTCGCATTTGGGAGGGAATATGCTTTTGGGGTTCAAATGGAACACTTAGGAACGCATATGGCAACATGGGGGCCATGCCCCAGATTCGCATTTGGGAGGGGATATGCTTTTGGGGTTCAAATGGAGCAGCTTAGGAACGCATATGGCAACATGGGGGCCATGACCCAGAATCGCATTTGGGAGGGAATATGCTTTTGGGGTTCAAATGGAACGCTTAGGAACGCATATGGCAACATGGGGGCCATGCCCCAGATTCGCATTTGGGAGGGGATATGCTTTTGGGGTTCAAATGGAACGCTTAGGAACGCATATGGCAACATGGGGGCCATGCCCCAGATTTGCATTTGGGATGGAATATGCTTTTGGGGTTCAAATGGTACGCTTAGGAACGCATATGGCAACATGGGGGCCATGCCCCAGATTTGCATTTGGGAGGGGATATGCTTTTGGGGTTCAAATGGAACGCTTAGGAACGCATATGGCAACATGGGGGCCATGCCCCAGATTCGCATTTGGGAGGGAATATGCTTTTGGGGTTCAAATGGAACGCTTAGGAACGCATATGGCAACATGGGGGCCATGCCCCAGATTCGCATTTGGGAGGGAATATGCTTTTGGGGTACATGCTGTGAGCCATGGGTGCCGAACGTGACATGTGTTGTGGCAGCATGACAGTGCATGGTTTGAGGTGTGTGCATGCTTGACATGGCCTGCATATTTGCTGTCTGTTGTGATTACTGGACATGGCATTGGACGCATCGTTATGAGTGAGTGATGGTTGTGTGCCAGCCAACGTATTGCAGTTGTCCCATCTCCTTGGTGTGCGTGCTGCCCTGTGCCATGTGCATCACTGCAGTGCTCGGGGGGTGTGGCCCATGTTGTGTGTTGTTGCTCACAGTGTGTCGTGCGCTCCATTGACTTCTGGCACATGGTTGGTCATGGGCATGTATCTTAGCGTGACTGCTGTATGTGTGGCAGCTGTGCGGATGACATGCCTTTCATGAGACTGGGGCTGATGGATGGGATGGATGGTATGTTGTATGTGCATGGTGTGTCTGTGTGTTTGATGGGTTCAGTGGTGTTCGTGTGCATTTATGTTGTTCCGCTCTGTTGCGTCTAGTGTTGTTTGTCTTACATAGGCGTAGTTGTGGGGTGTGTGGTTGACAGGCAGTAGGGGCTACATGGACAGGACTTCAATGGTGTTTCGGTTGTGTGTGATGAGTTGCACAGTGGCTGCCGTGTGGTACTATATTCAGTGTGGCTTGTGCATGCAGACGTGGCTCCTTGGGTGTTGCTATGTCTGTGATGGGTCATGTGGGGTGTGAGTCTGTTGTTCATGTCCGTGTGCACATTGTTCACTTGTTCGTGACGGTGGGCGGTGCTGCGTGTTCGTCTGCTACGTGACATGTCCCATGTGTTGGTCGTGTTCCGGTCCTCATGCCTCCAGTAATCCAGCCCTGTCCAGTTTCCCACCTGCAAGTTGTTCGTGCGTGCACTGTACTGGATGCCACATGGCTCTAAGCGGGGGAGCTCCATGTTGCAGGTCTGTGGGGGTGGGGGGGTGTTGTGGGTCGTGGGGGTGGCTGGACACCCACTGACACCGATTGCTGTGGACCGTGATGTCTGCCTTTCGGCTGTCGTTGTGCACTGCGGTGGCTGACACGTGGCTGTGGGGTGTGGGGGATGCTCCTCCTTGCTGTGCTGTGGGACTAGGGGCCTGGTGTGTGTTGTACTTGGGCTGTCCACCGTCCCACCCACTGCACTTTGTGTTCCTGCCACTTACCTGTTACTTGTCGGTTAGTGCAGCTGTGGCGGACACATGGGTGTGGTGGGTGCTCGTTGTGGCGCTTCTGGCATATTTGGGGACCTGTTGGTGGTTACGTGGCTGGCTGAGTGTACACATGTCCCCACGTATGTTACAGTTGTTCGGTTTGGTCTGTGTGTGGTGGTGTCTGTTGCATGTGTGTGTGATGTGTTGTGTATTGTGTGCTGGACATGGGGGTGTTTGTCCCTGGGAGCTGTGGCATGGTGGTAGTGCATGTGAGTACATAGCGGTGTGCTGGTATACATTAGTTTGTACTTACCAGCATCCACTCCCCTGCTAATCCGGCGAGGATCTCCGGATGTATTATGACTCGCACCTTCTCCTTCCACGCTTTGAAGGTCTTGAAGAGCGCGGGATTCCCTCCGCCAGTGACGGCAGCCAGCTCTCTGTTTTTGCCCTCCTTCTTCTTGACCAGGCTCTTTACGTCATTCCAACGTTTGTTTATTTCTCCTCTGTTCCTGGGCAGGGTCCCGACTGCATTGACCTGGTCTACGATCCGGTTCCACATTCTGTTTCTGGTGGCTAGTGGTGTGTGCTGGACCATGTTCCCATAGATTTGTGGGTACACCTTGATGATCTCGTCGACCATGACCGTCAGCTCAATGGGCGTGTACTTGGGCATTCTTTGTGGTGCCATGGTGTTTGTGGTGCTGGTGCGGTGTGTGTTGTGTAATGTGCAGGGGGTTTGTGGTGCAGGTGTTTGGTGGTGGTGGTGGTGGTGGTGGTCGTTGTGATGTGTGCGTTTCTGTGGTGTGCTGCTGTCCTTGCTGTGTCACTGTGTCCTCTCCTCTCCTCTCTGGTTTGCAATGTAGCAAGGGGTTGTGGTCTGTGGGAGTGCTGCTTTTGTACTCACCTATGTGGGTGTGTCCTCATGGTCTGTTGTTTTCAGGTGTGTTGTGTCTGAGGTTCTGGCCTTTGTATTTTTTGTTTGTCCGGGGGGGTGTTTTCGGGATGTGTACTGTGCTTGTGTATTTGTGCGTGCCTTGCTGTGTGGACTTGTTGGCCATGTTGTGTGCTATTGGTTTTGTGAGCGGATGGTTTCTGTGCAGGTACGTGGGCGCCATGGCTTCTGCCGTGTCGATTCTCATCGGCGTTGTTTGCGCTGGCGGGCGGTATATTTGTGGTTTTTCCGCGCTCATGGCGGTGCGATCGTAATTTCACGTGCGGTGTGTCGGCCGTGAGGGCGGGCGGTTTTGTGTTGTCGTGCGTGTTTCCGTCCGTGGCGGGCGGTTTGACTCCGACTCGGACGTTGGCGGGCGGTATTTTGTGTGATTTTTCCGCCGATGGCGGTTTTCGGTTTGTGTCATCGTAATGGCGTGGTCGGTGTTCAGACGGTGTGTGCGGGCGGATTTTTGCCGCTTCCATGCCTGGCGGATTTTTTTACGCCGGGTATCGTAATGGGCCCCTTAGTTATTAATTGGTTGTAATTATTAATAATTAATTGTTAATTATGTTAATTGTGTCATTTTTTTAGGAGCGGGTTGTGGGTTGATAGGGGAGTAGGGTGGGAAGTAATTTAATTATAGTTAATTAATTAATATTTTTATTAGTTAATATTTATGTATTTAATATTTTATATTGTTAATTGTGGAAATTAATTTATTATTAATGATTTATTAATTGGTTGTTAATAATTATTAATTAATTGTTAATTATGTTTATTGTGTCATTCTTTTAGGAGCAGGTTGTGGGTTTATAGGGGAGTAGGGTGGGAAGTAATTTAATTATAATTAATTAATTAATATTTTTTATATATTTATTTAATGTTGTTTTATAGTGTTAATTGTGTGAATTAATTTATTAATAATTGTTTAGGTCTCGGCTAGGCAGCGCATGCGCTGTCTCGTCGAGAGATGCTGTATACAGTATTGTGGGGGAAGCTCCGCCCACTTTCTGCCCATGCTTTTGATTGGCTCAAATGTGAAAAACAGCATTCTGATTGGTTGCCGGCGTATTAGTTCCGCCTCCTTACTGCCATGACGTCATGTTTATCCTTCCATGGCTATCAGCCCCTTTACTTCAGCCACTCTTTTGTTCCCCTGCCTCCCCCCGTTCCCTCCCACAGTCTGTGACTTCTCTAGCCACCCCCACCCCCCCACCCACTCCCGTTCCTGCCTTCTTCGGCGCCCGCATTTTTGTTTACAATGCAATAGGACTCGCGTAAATTCGAGTCCTATTGCATTTGTAAATGCTTTTTTTTCATATGATTGGTTGCCTGCATTTGCACTTTCTTTTGCCTGACCTGTCCAGACTCTCAGATGCGCGCGATGCTTTACATTGTACGCATGCGCGCCAAAAGTCTGCCTCTGCCTCTTGCTCTTTTTTCCCCCCTCTTCAATCACTGGCTCAGCACAGCGCCGGCTTTCAGATGAACGAGGCGCGTCTCATTGTGCGCGGCTTGCACGTTGTTTTTTTTTCTTTAAATTAGCATATTATAAAATAATAATGGCGGCCGCGGTCTCCGTAATAATAAATTCTAGCTCGCTGACCACCAGGAGGTCCTCAAATAACACGGAGGGTGCACAAGAGCAGTCTCATAGAAAACGCCTCACAGAGTCTTTAATGAGGAAACCGTGATGACGTGACCGTAATGGGAACGGGTTCAGCGGCCTGAGCGCACAGGGCAGAGGCCGGCAGGTGAGATGGATCCGAGCGGCTTCTTCCTAGAAGGGCTGCTGCAGCCGCCTCTCGCCGCCCGGTGCTGGGCACACTGCAGAGCATGCAGTGATCTGCAGCAAGGACCTGTGCCACAGCCTACAGTGGAGACAAATGTAAGGGGGCACTCTTAAAGCTACAGCGCCTCACTTGAGCTCAGAGAATCTTTCAGTTTTACTACGGTGTTGCAATCGCGTGTTGATTGCCACGCAGCTGACTGAAGTATCTTGCAAGTATTACAGCCAGGACTTCAACTTTGCCAGTTTTGTATGCCTAACAAAAACATCATTACTGGTAGGTAGGTGGGTTACTGTTTTAAGCCTGAAATCCTTTTATTACACGCAGTTCATAAATTGTCTCTTCTAAAAAAAAATATTCGTCTGGCTGAAATTATCAGTGATGTTGGCATCCGCTATGCTGGCATTCTTATAGGGAAGGACCGTTGCTTGTTTTTGTTTTGTTATATATTAATACCACAGTGCACACAAAATACCCAGGCGCCTACAACGACTATGCTGTAACATATACACAATGTCCTTGTAACAATCTCCTCGCCTGTAATAAGAACAACAAAACACACCCCTGCCCGGCCAAAATTGTTTATCACAGCTGACTTGTGACGTCACGACACCCGCTTCCTAACTCCAGTATAAAAGGCAGCTCTCTCGCCACTCAAACAGAAATGAAGGAATCAAGGTGACTGGCTTTTCGCCCCTTTCTTCTAAACGTACTTTCCCTGAAATCCCCATTAGCTGGTAACGAATTGTTTAAGGGGGTGCGTTCACGTGTTAGAACTCATATAGCAGGCTTTCATTTACTTGAATTGACCTGTTTAAATATGTATTTGAAGTTAACTTACCATCTTCACAGTTACTGTTCTTGTCACAGTTAACCTTACACGTTAATTATTCTGCATATTTGTCATCGAAGCTCACCTGCAGGAGAGGGGTAACGGACCATGGGGTGAGCGGAGGTATAGGGGGCTAAAGGGGTGGGGCATGCAGAAGGTTATGCCATATATTACTCAAGAATGCTGCGCTACAAGCCTAGATACTCGTGTTTGCAGGCACTCTTTCTCTAGACAGATATCGTGACAGCGAGGCACATTCCTGCTCTTGACCACATGGCAATTAGAGGTGCAGTGTAAAAATATCGGGTAGCCAATTTTTTTTTTAAATACACTAAGTAACAAATGCTTCAGAGTTTGCTCTTATTTACTCCTTTCTTTCCAGTATGCTCACATTGGTGTCATCAGTAGTTCTTTTTACAAGTAGATCTAGTGTTGTTCCTGCTTGATCTGTAGTGTGTTGAAAGCATGCAACATTTCATTGGTGTTACTATTAGTGTTAAAGCTTCCATGTTGCAGCACCCAGGCTCATGTGCTGCATGGCTAAATACTTATAAGGTCCCAAAGCCGAGACCGATTGCATTGCAAATGCTTGTTTTAATTTGCTTGTTAATTGTTATTAATTGAGTAATTAATTGTTATTTAATTATGTTAATTGTGTCATGCTTTACGACATTGGTGGTGTCATTTATAGGGGAATATGGTGGGAGGTTAATTAATTGTTTGTTAATTAATGCTAATTAATTTTCTGGAGTGGGAATAGTAAATTATTCCCCTCCGCTATCCAACACTTTCCCTACTGTTGCACTTGCTGGAGTGAGAATAGTAATTTTTACCCCTCCGCTATCCAACACTTCCCCTACTGTTGCACTCCCTGGAGTGGGAATAGTAATTTTTTCCCCTCCGCTATCCAACACTTTCCCTACTGTTGCACTCGCTGGAGTGGGAATAGTAATTTTATCCCCTCCGCTATCCAACTCTTTCCCTACTGTTGCACTCTCTGGAGTGGGAATAGTAAATTTTATTCCCTATGCTATCCAACATTTTCCCTACTGTTACAATTGCTGGAGTGGGAATAGTAAATTATTTTCCTCCCCTATCCAACACTTTCCCTACTGTTGCACTCCCTGGAGTGGGAATAGTAATTTTTACCCTTACGCTATCCAACACTTTCCCTACTGTTGCTATCCCTGGAGTGGGAATAGTAATTTTTACCCCTACGCTATCCAACACTTTCCCTACTGTTGCACTCCCTGGAGTGGGAATAGTAAATTATTCCCCTCAGCTACCCAACACTTTCCCTACTCTTGCACTCCCTGGAGTGGGAATAGTAATTTTTACTCCTTCGCTATCCAGCACTTTCCCTACTGTTGCACTCACTGGAGTGGGAATAGTAATTGTATCCCCTCCGCTATCCAACACTTTCCCTGCTGTTGCACTTGCTGGAGTGGGAATAGTAATTTTTACCCCTCCGCTATCCAACACTTTCCCTACTGTTGCACTCCCTGGAGTGGGAATAGTAATTTTTACCCCTCTGCTATCCAACACTTTCCCTACTGTTGCACTCGCTGGAGTGGCAATAGTAATTTTATCCCCTCCGCTATCCAACTCTTTCCCTACTGTTGCACTCTCTGGAGTGGGAATAGTACATTTTATTCCCTATGCTGTCCAACATTTTCCCTACTGTTACAATTGCTGGAGTGGAAATAGTAAATTATAACCCTTCGCTATCCAACACTTTACCTACTGTTGCACTTGCTGGAGTGGGAATAGTAATTGTTACCTCTACGCTATCCAACACTTTCCCTACTGTTGCACTCGCTGGAGTGGGAATAGTAATTTTATCCCCTCCGCTATCCACAACTTTCCCTACTGTTGCACTCCCTGGAGTGGGAATAGTAAATTATTCCCCTCCGCTATCCAACACTTTCCCTACTGTTGTACTTGCTGGAGTGGGAATAGTAAATTATTCCCCTCCGCTATCCAACACTTTCCCCACTCTTGCACTCCCTGGAGTGGGAATAGTAATTTTTACTCCTTCGCTATCCAACACTTTCCCTACTGTTTCACTCGCTGGAGTGGGAATAGTAATTTTATCCCCTCTGCTATCCAACATTTTCCCTACTGTTGCACTCGCTGGAGTGGGAATAGTAATTTTATCCCCTCCGCTATCCAACTCTTTCCCTACTGTTGCACTCTCTGGAGTGGGAATAGTAAATTTTATTCCCTATGCTATCCAACATTTTCCCTACTGTTACAATTGCTGGAGTGGGAATAGTAAATTATTTTCCTCCCCTATCCAACACTTTCCCTACTGTTGCACTCCCTGGAGTGGGAATAGTAATGTTTACCCTTACGCTATCCAACACTTTCCCTACTGTTGCTATCCCTGGAGTGGGAATAGTATTTTTTACCCCTACGCTATCCAACACTTTCCCTACTGTTGCACTCCCTGGAGTGGGAATAGTAAATTATTCCCCTCAGCTACCCAACACTTTCCCTACTCTTGCACTCCCTGGAGTGGAAATAGTAATTTTTACTCCTTCGCTATCCAGCACTTTCCCTACTGTTGCACTCACTGGAGTGGGAATAGTAATTTTATCCCCTCCGCTATCCAACACTTTCCCTGCTGTTGCACTTGCTGGAGTGGGAATAGTAATTTTTACCCCTCCGCTATCCAACACTTTCCCTACTGTTGCACTCCCTGGAGTGGGAATAGTAATTTTTACCCCTCTGCTATCCAACACTTTCCCTACTGTTGCACTCGCTGGAGTGGGAATAGTAATTTTATCCCCTCCGCTATCCAACTCTTTCCCTACTGTTGCACTCTCTGGAGTGGGAATAGTACATTTTATTCCCTATGCTGTCCAACATTTTCCCTACTGTTACAATTGCTGGAGTGGAAATGGTAAATTATACCCCTTCGCTATCCAACACTTTACCTACTGTTGCACTTGCTGGAGTGGGAATAGTAATTGTTACCTCTACGCTATCCAACACTTTCCCTACTGTTGCACTCGCTGGAGTGGGAATAGTAATTTTATCCCCTCCGCTATCCAACACTTTCCCTACTGTTGCACTCCCTGGAGTGGGAATAGTAAATTATTCCCCTCCGCTATCCAACACTTTCCCTACTGTTGTACTTGCTGGAGTGGGAATAGTAAATTATTCCCCTCCGCTATCCAACACTTTCCCCACTCTTGCACTCCCTGGAGTGGGAATAGTAATTTTTACTCCTTCGCTATCCAACACTTTCCCTACTGTTTCACTCGCTGGAGTGGGAATAGTAATTTTATCCCCTCTGCTATCCAGCACTTTCCCTGCTGTTGCCCTCTCTGGAGTGGGAATAGTAATTTTTACCCCTACGCTATCCAACACTTTCCCTACTGTTGCTATCCCTGGAGTGGGAATAGTAATTTTTACCCCTACGCTTTCCAACACTTTCCCTACTGTTGCACTCCCTGGAGTGGGAATAATAAATTATTCCCCTCCGCTATCCAACACTTTCCCTACTGTTGTACTTGCTGGAGTGGGAATAGTAAATTATCTCCCCTTTGCTATCCAACACTTTCACTACTGTTGCACTCCCTGGAGTGGGAATAGTAAATTATTCCCCTTCGCTATCCAACAATTTCTCTACTGTTGCAGTTAATGTAGTGTAAAATGTGGTTTTAAAAAATTAAAATTGTTTAATATTTTAATTTATCATATATATATTTTATTATTATTTTTATTTTACAGGTGTATGTATATATATGTATTTATAATTTTAATATGTTTCTAACATTTTATAATTTATTAAAATAATTATTTATTAATATTATTAAGTAAATATATGTATTATATGTTATATATATGTATGTTTAATTTATTTTTACATTATATTTATTACTTATCATTTTAAACATGTTTTAATAATTCTAACTACGTTTTGTTTTAATTATATGTATTATTTAATCTATTTTAAATTATTTTTTAAACATTTTAAAAAAAACAATATTTTTAACAACGATATTTTTAACAACGATATTTTTTTTTCGATATTTTTGTGCTTACCATTATGTAGATAGGAGGTCGATATTTTTGACAACGATATTTTTGTCACGATATTTTTGTAGGTCGACATTTTTGTTGTCGATATTATGTCAGTGATCCGTTTCTCCCAACCTTTTGAATTCTTCTAGACAGAGCATAAGGCTGAATAAGAATAAGGCTGTGTGAGAACTGTTTAAGTGGTTTGCAGGGAATCTGGAGAAAGGAATAAGGTAATCAATGATGGCTTTGAAAGAATACCTGTATTCTTCAAAAAGTAGATTAATGTCATATGATGTAGGTGGTCGAATGAAGGTGGAGAAGATGGAAATAATCACATTATCTCTATCCAGAAGTTGGTAGTTACAACCCCACATACACCTCATTTGGTTTGAGCCTTAGTACATGCACTAGCGGGTGATAAGAAGTATGGAATCAACAAATAATCAAACCAGTCTAAGAAATATATGTAAAATATATTTCATGACAAGTAAGTGCATAATGCCTTCAAAGACAACACCACTCACATTCTGCAGTAGGACAAATTCACAATAGGCACTTCATTAAAATACTGATGTTAACTCTCACATTGATTCCCTTTTCAAAATGAAAGGTTATGCCCTTTAAAAGGCATAACCTCACCTCACTCAAACAGGTTCTTACTCAGGTGCTATGGCTTCATCATTTAGATGGATGCTCTTGGTGAAGATTGTTTCTTGAGGTTAAAGTGCTTCAGATTTGGAAAGGAGCTAATTTATCTTGCGAGATCCTCGGATCACATTGTTCTGTGAAGCATCAGCTGGGTGAAGATTGGGTTGAAGCAAAATCAATGCTTTTGCCATCCATGATGAACTTACAAGGAAGGTTTTGAAGCCAATTTCTGATCTAGTTTAAGAACCACATCGATGGGTTAAAAGCAAATTAATGTTCTTGAGGACTCTTTTGAGACTCTATTTCATTTTGTGGACAATAACAACGAATGACAAAAATGGGCAAGATTATTTTTCTACAACCAATAGCCTCTGTGCAAACTTCCAGCTCCCACTGTGTATCAGAGATACTATCTCCCAGCAAGAGTTCTAGGGGCATATTATCAAGAACGGCGTTAAAATTATCGCCGCTTTAGCGGCAGAAAACTGCCGCTAAAGCGGCGATAATGGGCTTGATAATATGCCCTTGAGAATTCCAATAGAAGCCCATGTTGACACCAGAACATGGGCTTCTATTGGAATTCTCAAGGGCATATTATCAAGCCCATTATCGCCGCTTTAGCGGCAGTTTTCTGCCGTTAAAGCGGCGATAATTTTAACGCAGTTTCTTGATAATATGCCCCCTAGTGTTTGAGAAGTGTCTCCGCTGTATGTGACTCAGGCAAGCAAGAATGCTTTCTGCTGGCTGGGTGTCAGTAAAGTGTATATGCTGCTTTGGTCTTTGAGGAGCTATTCTATTGGTTTCTCCATTTCATTCTCTGGACTGAGCTGCCAATATCTTTCTCTCACAACTGGATTAGCTTGATATTAGCACAATAGAGAACTTTTCGGCAGGTCTTTAATGCACTTAAGCTACAATAGAATGGTTATCCCATAATTCCAGTGAAGTAGAAGATAGTCTAAAGTGCTAGTAAGCAGCATTATTTTGTGCTATGTCAGGGTGTGCAATGTCAAGGTGTGCAGTTTATGTATTTGATTGTATCTCTATAGTAGGAACCTTCTGCAAAGCAACAGAGCACTGCACAGCAATAGAACATAGAGGTTTAAGACCAAAGGGGCTGATTACGATGGCGGGTGGACTTGGTCCGCCCGCCACCGTAGCGGTGATTGGGACCGCCCGCCAGACATGCGGCGGTCCCACCACTGCAATTAGGATGCGCCCGCCATACTGTTCATAAGTGTATCTGTGAGGGGCTGTATGGGTGAGTGAGTGTGCGTATGGCTGTGTCAGTGAGTGAATGGATGTCTCAGTGGTATATGGGTGAGTAACTGCATATGTGAAAGGCAGTATATGTGAGGGTTGGAGTTTATAAGTGACTGCATGTGTGAGTGAGTGATTGTGAGAGAGGCTGCATGGATGAGGGTGTGCTTGTGTCAGTGATTGTATGAGAGAGTAAGTATGTGTTAGTATCTCTATGAATAAGTGAGGTGGTGTGTGTATAACTGTATAAGTGAGTAAATGCCAGAGTGATTGACTCTTTGGGTGACTGACTAGATGTATGAGTAACACTATGGGTGAGTGGCGGTGTGTGAGTGTCTCTATAGGTGTTTGAGTGCATATATCAGTGGCTGTATTGGTGAGTGACTGGGTGTATGGGTGCCTGTATGGGTGAGTGAGTGGATGTGTGTGTAGATCTATGAATCAGTGAGTGAGTATGTACCTACTGGTATTGGGGTGTCTATGGTTTTGAGAATGGTAGTCTGAAATTTGAAGTGGGTGTAACAAAAATGCTATATAGGGGTGTGAGTAGGTGCATCAGAGATTATGTGGATGATGTAATCAGTGATGTCATTTGAGATGCCATCAGTGATGTCATCAGTGATGTCACTGACCATGTCATGAGTGATGTAATATGTGACGTCATCAGCAGTGCATTGCAGGGGCGCAAGTTATAGTTAGCTCAGCTAACTATAACGGCTGAATTTCTCTGGTTTTGTACGAGTGAAATGTCAGACTAACTATAACGTCCCTCTAACCTTTGTTTTTCCCCCCCATGCCATTTCATTAGAAATAAAGCCCCATGGAAGTGGCAGTCCCTGGGGAATGCGGGGGCCAGCATGGGCCCCCGGAACTCATTTGTCATTGCCCCCGGGACCTGGCCCAACTGGGGGCTTAAAGAAAACAAAACGAAACTCCCACCGAAAAGTTTTTTTTTAAAAATGCTTATATTGGCCCTGGGGGTCCCTGAGGGACACCCTCAGCAGGCCTAGGGGGTCAGGGTGTTTCTACCCTGCCCCCTTTTCTTAATTTTTTATGTTTTTCAACCTTTTTCCTTGTGACTCGGTGCAACCCAGTCACAAGATGGCTGCCAACACTACCTGGTTGGAACTGTTGGCAGCCAATCAGATCGCTTGCTCGAGATCGGGAGGGTTCGCGGATCCTCCGCGGCCATATTTGTATATATCCGAGAAATTTTTAAATTTCTCAGGAACTACTGAACGGATTTACACCATTTAACAAAAAGAGTGCCAGCATTACTTGTATGGCATTTTTAAAGACTTCTGTAGCACTAGGGAGCCCAAACTTTAGGCCGTGGTGGCATCAGTGCCCCATGTGTGTTGAAAAGGTTGTGATGAACCTCGTGTCTGGGTGCAGGGTTAGTTGGTAAAACCCTGACCGGACATCAATCTTGCCGAATGTGCTTTCGCCACTCAGATCCCCGATTAGGCCGTCAACGGTGGAGGTGAAGTGGCATTCACGACGAATTGCAACGTTGGGTAGCCTCATGTCCACACAGATGCGGACCTCTCGTGGCTGTTTTGGCTTCTTCATCATGACAATCGGGGATAACCATGGGGTAGGACCGGTGACCTTCTAGAAACCCGTCTTTTCAAACTTGTCCAGCTCATCTTCTAATTTGGATCGTAGGTGGAACGCTATCCTGAGATGGCGCAGAGCCACTGGTTGTATGGACTTGTCAATGTGTAGCCGGACTACTTTTTTCTTCATGCACCGATCCCTTCATACAGGCTCGCAAACTCGGCTAGGAGGTGTGCTAATTCTTCTGTGTGTATTCCGAACGCAAACTTGACCAGTTCTAAAGCCTCAGCTGTGCTGCTGTTCAGGAGCATGTCCTTTCTCACTTTTGCGACATAGACAGTGATATACACCCAGGCATTTTCTGGTGAGATCTGGGTCTTGAATCTTATTAACATCGGTAGAGGTCTGTTTGCCCATATGCAAATACCCTGGTCGTGGCCTGAGTCAGTGGAGGTGGGGTTGGCAGGGTGATGTATAGGTCTGCGTACATTAAGTTAATGGAGGAGCCTGTGTCAATGGTGGCTGTATCAGGGTTGGTTCTTACTTGTAGGCGATGTTGAGGCAGTGGTCCATGGGGGGCAGTGGTGTTCCCGATTGTGAACACCGAATGTAATGTGTGCTCCATGGTGTAATTCCCCATGTCTTCCCTATCCTCTTCTTCTGAGATGGTGTTTATGGTCTCTTTGGCCTTTTTTCCTTTTGATGACTGGCATACTCTGGCAAAGTGATTGTATTTCCCACATGTGGGGCACTTCTTTCCCCTCACTGGGCTGTCTGTTAGCCTGTGGGTGCGCCTTCTGCAGTATCCACACATTCAGGGTGCTTCCGCTGCCCTCTTGGGCTTCTCCAGGGATTTCTTTGGTTGACCCTCATTCGCTGGTTTCTGTTTTAATTGTCCTGTGTAGTGCAGCCTCCATGTGCAAATCCATCGGGAAATTTCGAGAGCTCTTTCGACCTTCCCATCCTAAGAATGTCCTGCATGGACTTTCCAGATTCTTGTAGAATGTTCTCTCAGCTTTGTCAAGGCACACTCTTGGATGATCCATTCCCGAATTTCTTCCTGTTCGTCATGAATCTACAGGTACTGGCTACTTCTCTTAGCCTGCTGTAGAAGCTGTTGAGGGATTCGTCAGTCTCTTGGTGAGCTTGTTGGAATATGAACCTTTCCTAGTCTTGGTTGGCCATGGGCTCGAAGTGAGCATTGAGGGCTGTGACCAAGGTGTTGTATGTTTTAGGTGTTGCCTCGTTGAGTGTCTTGTGTATCTTCTGGATTCCCTTTCCACCTATATGAAGCAGGAGTGCTCTTTTCCACTCCACTTTTACCTCGTTGCCCTCAAAGTACAGTCAGGGTGCTCAACCCAGTCTCTCCATTTGGGTGCTTGCGTGGACGATGCTTCCTTGATGACAAATGGTTCTATTGCCAGTACACCTGCCATGGTGGTGTGGTGGGCATCTCTGTGTGCCAAGGTCTCTGTCTTCCCTTTTCCTCTGAGCGTGGTGGTGACCTAGCGATGTGGGGCTGCTGGCTCTCCTGTCTGAGGGGTGCAGGGTTCAGGTGGGTGCCATGCTGCTCACTGTGGGGCTTGTGGTTGGCTGTCCCAGTCACACGTGGCCAGGCACCTGTGCTTCGGCAGGGTTGGGACTTGTGCGTTGAGCTTGCTGTGGCCTGCATTGCATGGCCGAGATGCAGGAGCGGCATCAGTTTGCCACCAATGTAGTGAACTGATCATGCGGCTGCCACGCCTCTGACTGAAAAAATCACTAGGGGGGCTTTGCCTTGTCACTTTCATTTTCGCAGCACGAGTACCGCCAGCTGACACCTGATGCCGGGTGGATACTCTTCGGTGTGGGGTGTTAGTGGTATAGGAAGTGATGGTGCCTAGCTACTTCTGCATGTAGTGTGTTGGATTCCTAATTAGTATGGTGCAAAAGGTAGGGGAAACACCCTATAACCACTAAGTGCGTGAAGGAAGAATCCTGCACGTTGCTATGAACCAAAGTCCTATGCACACGTTATGAGTTTTGTATGAAAGTTCATCAACTACTTTGAGCACAATTGTCAGTAAAGTCCAATAGAATCTGTTTCTTGTCTTTTATTCAATCAATCACAAAGAGCATCCAGCCAACACGTGTTTCGTCGCAATGGGAAATGTCCCTCGACTTCTTCAGGGCTGGGAATGATACAATAAGTCTTGTATAAACAAAATGTACCACATTATGGGAAGTAATATGGTGAGGAATTCCACCTCTCTTTAGTTTTAGTGAGGACAAATCACCTTGTACGTGGAAACCCTAGGCATATTTTGTAACCCAAACGTGACAAGTCAATCGCTCATCTGAACGAATGTGAAAGCATGTAAAAAACAACAAAAATACCATACACGCAAGAGTGATGTGTGAGGTGCCTCAAGTGTACTGTGTGTATACCATATAACCCACATCATATAGAGTCTCATAACTTATTAGGGTAAACACAACGTAAAGGAAATAAAGTCTATACACTGTTGTGAGTATACCACAATACAAACTGTTTTGAGTGAAAGATATGCTACCTGTATTCCGTATGTGTGTTTTTATCCAATGATCTAAAACAATAGATAGTGAAAAAAGTGCCCTGGTTAGAAGAATATGTATTTTAAAAAAACACACACGGAGGAACTATGGTTCTATAAGGTGTCATACAGTAGAAAAATGCCCTCACCACTCCGCCGGTTTTAATTCCGACCCGGCTGGTCAACTGTAAAGGTATCCTCGGTATCCTCAATCAAAAGTATATGGTATGTTCCAAGAGTAAAGGTAACACCTAAATGGGTAACGAGGTCTTTTAGTATAGAACTCAAGTTTACAGCACAAGGGTATGGACGAAGCCTAACTATGGCTAAACGAGTGCCTCTGGACCCTTACCTATATTAAGGTGATCCGTAGTTGGACCGTGCCGAATCGCGAGGGAAGCGTATTCTTGGCCGTACGATAAATCCCTCAACCTGTAAAGTAGATCATACCCCCATTAGACTATGACCGGTTACTGATATGATGTGGCTTTGCAAATCAGCAAAACTACCTAACAGAGAAACATCTTACCTAAAGCGAGTACGCTATGGTCTGGATCGGCATCAGGCATGTTCTCAGTTCCGGATACGGACAGAGACACCACCCGGAAGTGACATATATATCGGAAGCGACCTGAGAACAACTAGAGCGTCTACCTCCCAATTGCCGAATTCAAAAGGTGGAAACTTTATCTCTTGTGATAATTCCTAAATATTCTACATGTCCTATACATATAAAGGTTGAAATGGCGCAATCCCAGTTGTGTGTTGAGTTAGTTATTCTAAAAGTTCCCGTATAGTTAAAAATCCGGAAGGTAAGGGCATTCCAAGAAAGTAAAAAACATTAGGGGGCCCATTAGGATGGCGGGCGGACTTCAGTCCGCCCGCCATCCTTGCCTTGCTGGGACCGGCCGCCAGACATGCGGCAGTCCCGCACCGCCAATTAGGATGTGAGCGCCACCCTGGTGGTCGCATTCCGCATTCCCAACATTGCGGCGGGTGCTGATGTAAGCAGCACCCGCCGCAATGGTGAAAAGGCATGTTGTGCATTGCCATGCACAACGTGGCAGGCACCGCAGCGGTGCCTGCCACCTTGTGCATGGCAATGTAGGGGTACCATAGGTACCCCCAAGTCCAGCCCCACGCCCCAGGGGCCCGCATCGGGCCCCCAAAGTGAATCCCCGCCAGCCTATCCATGGCGGCATCGCCGCCATGGAAAGGCCTTGATTCACACCCATCCTAATATGGATGGCGGTGCCTGCTAGGCACCGCCACCATATTGAGGCCCGATTCCGCCCGGCCGGCAATCAGAACGATTGCCGACTGGCGGAAAAGCGGCGGACGCAAAGTGCGTCCGCCGCGCTACACCCGCCATAATAATATGGCGGGGGTAAATCAGGTTGTGATGGCGGGCAGATCGCCATGGGCGGACCGCCACCGCCGGCCCGGCGGTGGCGATCCGCCCTCCATCATATTCACCCCCTAGATGTCTACATTCGTTTGTAGCGCTCGTTGATCCAATATAATGTCTGTTGATCGCCGATCGTGGGTAACGTGTGAGCGTATGCACCAATGAATGATGTGCATGGTATATCGAACACATACATCATGGGGATTTAATCCCGGTTCTACCAGAATCAGGGACTCTGATAATTCTAGTCAAAATTATCTATATCATGGTAAACGTCACAATAATGTGATATCTTAGACTCAAAACCTATGTGTTAAAAGGAAACTTATTATTTAAACAATCAAAAGACATAGTATAGTGCCTATAATTTTGAGCATAAAAGAGCTTCAATTTGTTGCATGTACCCGACAGTATGTGCATAAGCAACTTACAAAATTTAGAAGACATATGTTTATATCCTCATTCCAAGCATAAATATCACAATTCATTCATCAGGAGACATATTCATATAATCATCAGACAAGCTAAGGGTATATAAACCAATATGTAAGTATGCAGTTCAACTAGAATTCGTAGACTGTTACTGGTCATGATTGTGTACATGAACGGTACCCTATTAGACCTGCAACGTTGTGCAGGTTAACATCACAATGGGTCCAGTCTTCTTGACCTTAGTCCCCCAAGAAGTATTGCATTTTGTGGTCGCTGTTGAGGCCCTGTTCCACAGTTCGAAGGCGCATTATCCACGTTGCCTCTGTGCGTCTGAGTCTCAGTTCTCTATTGCTGCCTCTTAGATTTGGTTCCACAATGTCAATGCCATAGAATGTGAAACGTTTGTGTGGTCCCTGAGAAGGACAGACGAAGGCGTGTAGCGCCATAGGGTATCTAGCGTCTTGTTGTTCTAGAGCCCTCACATGTTCCCCAATCCTTTCTCTAAGGGGTATGATGGTACTGCCCACGTATTGCCTTCTGCACTCGCATTCAAGAGATAAAGTTTCCACCTTTTGAATTCGGCAATTGGGAGGTACACGCTCTAGTTGTTCTCAGGTCGCTTCCGATATATATAAGTCACTTCCGGGTGGTGTCTCTGTCCGTATCCGGAACTGAGAACACGCCTAATGCCGATCCAGACCATAGCGTACTCGCTTTAGGTAAGATGTTTGTCTGCTAGGTAGTTTTGCTGATTTGCAAAGCCACATCATATCAGTAACTGGTCATAGTCTAATGGGGGTTTGATCTACTTTACAGGTCGAGGGATTTATTATACGGCCAAGAATATACTTCCCTCGCGATTCGGCACGGTCCAACTACGGATCACCTTAATATAGGTAAGGGTCCAGAGGCACTCGTTTAGCCATAATTAGGCTTCGTCCATACCCTTTTGCTGTAAACTTGAGTTCTATACTAAAAGACCTCGTTACCCATTTAGGTGTTACCTTTACTCCTGGAACATACCATATACTTTTGATTGAGGATACTGAGGATACCTTTACAGTTGACCAGCCGGGTCGGAATTAAAACCGGCGGAGTGGTGAGGGCATTTTTCTACTGTATGACACCTTATAGAACCATAGATCCTCCTTGTGTGTTTTTTGAAATACATATTCCCTAACCAGGGCACTTTTTTCACTATCTATTGTTTTAGATCATTGGATAAAAACACACCCACGGAATACAGGTAGCATATCTTTCAACTCAAAACAGTTTGTATTGTGGTATACTCACAACAGTGTATAGAACCTTTATTTCCTTTACGTTGTGTTTACCCTAATAAGTTATGAGACTCTACATGATGTGGGTTATATGGTATACACACAGTACACTTGAGGCACCTCACACATCACTCTTGCGTGTATGGTATTTTTGTTGTTTTTTGCATGCTTTCACATTTGTTCAGATGAGCGATTGACTTGTCACATTTGGGTTTCAAAATATGCCTAGGGTTTCCACGTACAAGGTGATTTGTGCTCACTAAAACTAAAGAGAGGTGGATTTCCTCACGATATTATCCCCATAATGTTGTACATTTTGTTTATACAAGACTTATTGTATCATTCCCAGCCCTGAAGAAGTCGAGGGACATTTCCCATTGCGACGAAACACGTGTTGGCTGGATGCTCTTTATGATTGATTGAATAAAAGACAAGAAACAGATTCTATTGGACTTTACTGACAATTGTGCTCAAAGTACTTGATGAACTTTCATAGAAAAATCATAACGTGTGCATAGGACTTTGGTTACCTGATGCCGGGTGGTTACCACACTCGAAGTCTGTGAGGTGGGTTGCGGTGTTTCCACAGGCTTTTTTGACCACTATAGCCCCTCCCCCCAGCACAAGAACTGTTTGCTAAACTGGGCGGCCACCACACTTGAGGTAGTGGATGGGTTGGTAGTCATGTATGCTGTACTGTCTCGTTACCAATGTATCGTCCCTGTTCGGGACTACCCTAAATCAGCTAGGCCACTGACACACATAAATGCTTGGCACACAGACACAGGGTGCTGCCCTCATCAACGTGTCCTCATACGCAAGGACCACTACACTTCCTTTGTCGTAACATTTCATAATAAACAGATCAGAGCTATGTCGTCTGATGTAACTTTTCCCAAAGAATCAAACAAGTCTTTAAGATTAGTTTATCACCATAAACTGCTCAGACCTTCTGGATTATGCATTAACCATCAACCAAAATACCTACAAACCTAACATTACAAATTTGTACAAGATTACTTGTGGCAAAACATTATGGCCCACATGTATCAAACAATTTTACATTCGCAAACGGTGCGAATCGGTAGTTTTGCAGTAATTTTGCCCATTTGCAAATGCAAAATATGCTTTCAAGATATATGAAAGGCTTTGTAGTTGCAATTTTAGATAATCACAAAAATTGCGACTACAAATATGGAATCGCAATTTGCAATTCCCTTAGCACATGTACCAACCATTTTCTAAATGCAAACTGTGCATTTAGGAAACGCTATTACCATCAACTCCAAGTCGATGGTAACCATGTGCAAATTTTGAAAAATGCCCCAAAAAATGCATTTTTCAAAGTGCCATGTAGCGCACACATGTCCCCAGCTCCCCGATTAGGCCGACAACGGTGGAGGTGGAGGTGAAGTGGCATTCACAACGAATTGATTCCATCCAGGAAGAGATTCTGTGCCTCTTCCTGGATGGAATCCTGTTTGGAAGTCTGAAAGTATGGCATTCTCTTCAACGAATTGTGACATCTGGGCGAAAGCTGCTCTTTCTATCAGTTTGCCCAGGAAAGGTCCATTTGAAATCGGTCTGTAGTTGTCAGGGTTCAGCTGGTCCAAGTTTGTTTTCTTCAGTGATGGGTGTATGTATGACTTTTGAGTTTTTCTGGAAATATTCCGGTAGTTAAGGAGTTGTTGATGATTCTCCTTACTGGAGTGGCAGCAGAGGTTGTTAGAAGAATTGTCATGAAGGTTTGCGGTGGACACAGGTTAGAAGGGCTGCAGGCTGGTCTGCTTGCTTTGCCCAGGTCCATAAATTCATTGTGTGAACTGTGTTGGGAGGAATGAGAGATGCTGGGTTAGAGTATTCTTGGATTGTAGCTTTGTAAAAGGGTTAGTGCTGATGCTTTGTCTCTGTTTTTAAGTATGAGTCCAACATGTCTGCTTTGTCCGTGTAATGATTTGACAGTTTGGGGCATATTCTCAAGAACGTGTGATAACTACCACAAAATCAGCTTAACGCAACACTTCACATCGCAGTCCATTGCGGGAAAATAACGCCGTGTTAACGTGGTATTCCCAACACGGCGGTACCATGCGATAGTCACACAATAACGCGTCTAATGAACGCGTTAAAATCAACGTGACGCCGCAAAAACGCGAAACCTCAACGCGAAAATAGTAGCAATGACGCCAATCGCGATACAAAAATCTGCGAAAACCAGCCACAGCCCTGCAATCCCCACGCGTCATGCGGGAAAATGCACTATAAAAGTAGAAAAAAAACATACAAACAAAAGTCAAACAACAGCGAAGCACAATTGAGGCATCCGGAGCAAGTACAGAGGACAACCAGAACCCCACAAACCCCCGGAGGACCAGCCTGTGTCCTCGGGGTCAGGGAAGGGCAAGGACAAGAAGAGTAGAAAGAAGCGGTTCAGTCCGCAGGAAAACAGGATCCTGATAACGGAGGTGATAGAACACCATCAACCACTGTTCGTCACCTCCACTGTGTCACTGGCAACTAAAAATGGAATATGGCAGACCATCGTGGACAAGGTGAATGCAGTCGGAGTGCTGAGGAGGACAATGGATGAGGTCAAGAGGCGCTGGAATGATGTGAAACGCAAAACCAAGCAGAAACTCGCAAACAACCGGAAGGCAGCAATGCAGACTGGAGGTGGGAGTCCAGCACCACAGGAGGAGCTGGACGAGATGGAGAAAATGGTGTCCACAGTCATCAGTGGGGAGACGGTGGCAGGAGTTGGGGGACCGGACACTGCTCAACATGACCGGACACAACAGCAACAGGGTGAGTGATGACCAGGGACTGGGTGGACGGGGGGAGATGGGCACAATGGCGCACATGCACAAGTAAGCATAGCACATCTGCGGACAAACCATGCCCCAGACCCCCAACTCCCACCAAGAGACCAATGCACACAGGTATGCAACATCTCAGCACCGCATAAGCACAGAAGCCCGAGGCACACCGCATGTAAGGGATAAGGGGCAGCTAAATCAGAGCTGCAGGGGCGACTCCCCCAAAATGCGGCACACACACATTACATGCAGAGCACATCAACATTGACAACGATGTGGTACAAACCGCAACACGTCCACAACAGAACAGAGGACACAACTGGTGCCGCATGTGCATAGAAACTGGCCAATCACATTTGGCATTGCAGGGAAATGTGAGTTGACAATGTACAAGTACAAACACACATCCGTGATGTAGTCGGAATGTCCACTGTCCCTCATCAAATAGGCAGCTCCCCCAAACAGTCACAATGTACACTGTCATGCAGTCTGAATGTAAACATGTACAATGCGTCAACATACATGTGAACACAATGTTAAACTGCATCTCCCCTTCACATTGCAGGGGGAAATCCAACACCTCCTGCGGAGCAGTCCGAACCTCTCTTCTCTGATGATGAAGAGGACCACCACACCTTCGACTCCGATGCCCTCCAACAGCTCGTGGAGAGCCTCCACAGCCCACTTCCAGGAGCAGGGCAGCCCAGCTGCCACGAAGAGAACCCACCCCCTGCACAGAACACACAGCAGGCAGCACCCACCACCACGGCTGCCTCCCAGGACCCCCACGACGAACACATGGTCTTCCAACTCCGTGTGTTGGGGTGCCAGGAGAAGCTGGCTGAACAGGTGCAGGTGGGGTTCGACCGCATGGCAGCCAAACTAGACGCCATACGTGGGTGTCTAAGTCCCATCAGGGACCACTCACGGTCCCTAACGGACACCCACAGTCCGCTCCATGCTCTCCAACGGACCATGGCTGACATCGCTAGAGTCCTGACTCTGCGACAAGAACGACTGTCTAGTCAGAGTGCCTCCAGCGATCTCGCCCGGGAGTTGTGACATGCGGAGGATCATGGAGAACATGGAGCGGACGCAGGCAGAAAGAGCGGCTGCCACGGCTGCACACCAGCGAGAGGTAGCTGGGTCCCTCAATGCCCTAAAGACCCTCCTCATGGCATTGCTGCCACAAGGCCTGGCGCTGACGCATGCTGCTGCTACCACCCCATCCACATCTCTGGCCCCTGATGTGTCAGTGCCACACAGTGCGGCAGACATTCCACCTACGGCCCCTGAGGTGTCACTGCCACACTGTGCTGGAGACAGAACACCACCACCCACATGTGAGGCACATGCAACAGCAGAGGACGAAGATGCGGATGAATCTGCCTTCGTGGTCAGAAGGACGCAGTAGCATTCATCTCCGCCATGTGGCCTGTTTCTGCTTGGTTCTGCCCTCTGCATCATCACCTTCCACTGTCCCCCAATGCACTGTGCGACACTCACCTTGGACCTCGACATGGACTGCCATATTCTGTTTGGTCACTAATGACACAGCTATCAGACTGCGGACTGAACTCCTCCTCTCCTGATGTACCTGTCATTCCCTGAAGGACTCTGGCTGGCCCTCCACGGGCCAACAATGTAAAGTGAGGTTGGCATGGCCCTGTACTGCTCCAGCTGCAACACTCCACTGAATTTGCAATAAACATTCATATTTACACAGATGCGTCATGTCTCTGATCTTTCAAGTGTGGAAGTATGGATGAATGTAGGGTCAGTGATTCCCCCTTACGTCCATGTTGCTCATGTTGTGGGACTTTTGTCACAGGGTGACACATTGCCGATTGCGGTCCGGGTGGCGCAGACACTACAACAGAGACACATCCATTGGTCACTTCCTTGTCCAGCCCAGGACGGAACCATGCCCAGAGCCCCGGGGTCATTGTTCACACCCTTACACTGGACTGGAATACGCCAGGACAGCCCACTCCGTTTACGCACACGGGGGGGACAACGCCACATGTCCCAGGTCTTCACTGTAGAGATCTGCAGCTCACAGGTCTAGTTGTCAGCATGCCACAGCCACTCCCTCACGGCTGGTGTACACCCACACCACACCCATCCAGCACAGGCGTCACAGGACATGTGACCCTGCCAATAAAAAGGGCCTGGCGCACGTGCTGGACGCCATTTCCACTCTCTGACTGGGTGTCTCCGTGTAGTTCTCATGTATGCATGAGGGCCTAGGGCCCTGCCACCGCACATTGCCCATTGCCGGGGGTGACATGATGGCGTCCGCACCACGGAACTCAATCATTAAGGGTCCATGGCTGACGGTGCACAGACTTGGTGGCACCGGATACACTGCGGCAGGCACAGGCACACCGCCACGGGGCGGTGTCTTGCGGTGCAGTGAGATAGGGGCACCTAAAGTGCTGAGCGGGTGTGCAGCCTGCGATGATGCGCCATCCAGGCGGTCCAGACTGGCAAGGATCAGTGTGAGCCCTGCTGGACCGCAGTGTAGGCCTGAGCCAGCGGGCAGTGCGGGCCTCCCGCCATGTGGCGTTGCCTCGCGGTTCACAGAGTTAGTGGCACCTCAAGCACTGAGCGGATGTGCAGCCTGCGATGATGCCGTGTGCACTGATGTGGTCTCTGCCATTGCAAAATCAAGACCCAGAATCAGGTGTGTGACCTGGTGGCCCACGGTGCAAGGCTGCATGATGTGGAGGGTGCCATGGTCGCGGGCCCCGGGCTTGGAGATCCCACCGGAACGTGGTGGGTCCTCTTGGAGGCAGGCCGGTGGTGGAAGGGGAGCAGTGAGGCCTGGTTGCGCGGGGCGGGCAATCACCGCTGGGCAGCGGGAGGGGCTGGGGTGCAGCAGCCTGTGTGCGCAGGGGCGGGCAAGCGATGATGGCGTGTGCAACTGTATGGACTCTGCCATTCATGTCTCTGGACACTGTTTCAGATAAGGGACCTGGGGGACTGCAGTGTATACCGGCACGTGGTTGGAGACACACCGGTGGCAGCAGGTGAGCAGTGAGGCCTAGGTCCGCACTCTCTCACCCTCTCTTTCTCTCTCTCTCTCTCTCTCTTTCTCTTTCCCTCTCTCTCTCTCTCTCCCTCTCTCCCTCTCTTTTTTCTCTCTCTCTCTTTCTCTCTCCCTCTCTCCCTCTCTCTCTCTCTCTCTTTCGCTCTCTCTCTCTGTACTTTGATGGGCGCATGGCACACCTTCTTATCCAGATTTCTGTTTTGCAGGCTGTGACTTACAGAATGCCCTGAGAAGAGCCGCCATGCCTCTTCAGGATTGTTGTTTTTGGTTTATTCTGTAATAAACGTATTATTTGGATATTACGATATGAATGTATGATTTCCCTTTTTCTGAGCACACATGTATGTTAGGTGTTGTGATTGTGCGACTTCAGGCGATTTGTTTGGTTCATGATTTCGTGGAGTTGATGTGCAATATCTTTGTCCAAAGGAGGGGGGTGGTGGGGGGTGCCCGGGGTGGGGCCCCGGGGGGGGGGGTGGTGGGGTCCTGGGGGTAGTGGCGGTGGGTGTTGTTGACCTATTGGGGCTCTGGGCTGCATGATCGGTTGCTCCAGGGCATCTGTTGTTCTTCATGTGTGGCTATGGGCTCTGCTCCCTTGTCTGGTGCCGGTTGTCGTCCGACTTTACACCAGGTAAGAGCAGGTGTTAATTTCCTGCTGCTAACGCGCCTTATCGCATGTTTTGTGATCTTATCGCCGATCTGGCTGGTCGTTAAGAATGTTGTGGAGTGGTGTTGTCGCGTATTTTTGCACGGGAACGCCTACTCTGCATCTCATTAGCGTTAGTTGCCGGGGTCATCTGTGGCGATGTTTTTTGCGACTGCTTTCGCAGGTAAACTGGTGTTATGGGCTGTTAGCGCCAGCTTGTGAATGGGGCGATGAATTTATCGCGACTTTGGCTGCGATAAAGTGCCGATAACTCGGCGATAGATCCTTGAGAATATGCCCCTTTGTCTGTAAACTCTTGAGTAACGGGATGCAGTGGCGGCTCGCCGAGGGAGTATGGTGGGTGGGGGAGGGGCAGGGTTGGGGGGTAGTGAACTCAGAGATACGACGGACAGAACTCAGAGGGAGTTCATTGAGAATTTTATAGAATTTTTTATTTGCACATTTAGCATTTTGAATTCTTTCGGAATAGTATTTTTTCTTCTCTTTTTTGATAGCTGACTTGTACAATCTGTTAATTTTCTGTAGGGGCAGTTTGTCTTGGTTGGCGTTTGTTTTGTTGTTTTATCTCTGTATTTCTCCAAGGTGCTTGTTTTCTTTTGTTCTGTTGTGTAGTTTTGAATGGTATCAGGATATCAAAAGCTTCCTGTAGCCACTCATATAGTTTTTTAACAGAATTTATTGTTTCTAGATCTCTACTGGATGTTTGTTGTGTTTCTAGTGTTCAAAATTGAATTTATTCCACAGCTGATAGGTGGATGCATGTAAGGTGGCTTTAGGTGCGTCGCTTAGTGTTGTTTTATGTTGGAAGGCAAGCAAATGGTGGCCTGACCATGTGACCGGAGTCATCGTTTGAAAGGTAACTAGTTCTGTATTAGCAAAAATGACATCTAGGAAGTGCCAAGCCTAGTGCCTTTGTCATAACTTTAAATGATAAATGGCTCGGTATATTGCCTTCATCATTGAATTGGCACCATAACAAACTTAATCCTACTGTAGTGAGCAGAAGCTTTCCCGCAAGGCAAAAAGTGCAATGCAAGCACTCTTTTTCAATCGGAAACACACATCGGCCCAGTGAAATGCTGCGCCCAAGGTTATTTCAACATGTCTGGGCAGAGCCAAAGCCCCTTTCTCAGTAGTGCTTCTGAATGCTCTTTTCTGAAAATGGTCTGCAATGGGGGCAAAGTAATTAATTACCAATTGCAGAGATTAATTCAAACATTGATAATATTTTTGTTTTTCTCAATAGATTTGGTATGTTTTAAAGCCAAACCAACAAACAAAAAGATGCATTTTGATGTTTTTCATTAATTTTCTAAAGGTTGAGATGTTTTTAAAATATGTGTATGGCCTGAAAGATCTGATACAAATTAAGTCCAGTTTAGAAATGGGAGTTGTGGCTTAGCAGTGGCAGCCTAGAGAGATGACACTCCTTCATGAATATTTTCTGTTTTTTCGCCGCAATGGTATTTACAGTGTATTTTCTTAGCAAATGTTAGAGATCTCTTTAACTCTACAGGAAAGCAAACATGAAATCTCCTGTTTTAGTAGTCCGGGCATCGCTTCCGGAGTGCCTTTCAAAACCTCGCACGTGCCCGGCGGTTGAAGGGGGGGCAAGTGACAAACGCGCGAGCGCATCCACAAGAGCGCCCGATCCAGAATAAAGCCACAGAAGGGCGTAAAAAGGATACACCGCAAGATTAAATGAAATCCTGATTTCATGAGAATTATTTATATCGCGCCGTCCCTACAAACATGAAAATAGACGTGACTCATTAGCTTTTACTGCTGTCTGGTCCAAAAATATTAGAACGTTATTATGTGGTTGCGTTCTCAAGTGGGTGTAATGTTATTATAATTCTAGTAGTCTGCTATTAGTGGAATTAATTCTGTATTAAGATAGTGTGGATACAACTTAAAATGCTGCAATTTTGAGATAATAACTAGCGAATTACCGAATAATCATGGACATTTAACACAATTAAACTAAACATGCGCATGATGTTATTCACTGCAATACAAATAAATGCTGGCACATATTAAAACTTGCAGAGAAAGCAGAAAAAGAATTGAACGACTAACGCCTTTAACTTGTGGCAAAAAGAGTGTAACACACTGGGTGGGCATTTCTACTACACCTGTTCCTTGGTGTCTGTAGACACGAAGCCCCTATTTCGAGTTCAGTTAGAAAGCAGTGCAACTCTGATATTTGGTGGAAGTGGGTAATTTCCAAAAGATTTAGGGGCATATTATCAAGGGCGGTATCGCCGCTTTAGCGGCACTTTTGCCGCTAAAGCGGCGATATTTCTATCGCCCTATTAGCAAGCTGTCGCTAACAGCTGTTAGCGACAGCTTTATGGTGAAAGCGACCATTTTGGTGCCGCTTTGCATGTCAGCGATAATTATCGCTAATGACATGCAAAGTAGGCGTTCCCAACTAAAAGCGACTGGAAACAGTCGCAAACACAACTTCCCCCTGTTAGCAATGCCCGCGAAGCGATAAAAAAAGTCGCGCTAACCGCGATTATCGCTGGATTTTAACACCTGCTAAAAACTTGACTTAACCATTCTTGTCAATGGGAGGTGGATTGTAAGGTTAAGACCTCACCCGCCTATTAGCAAGCTTTTCATTAGCGCAGAGAATTTATCGCTGGATTCCTCGCGCTATTGCTGGGTTTCGCCGCTATCGCTGGATTTTTTATCGCCTTGGAGATAAGCGTTGATAATAACGCGTTATCTCCGCGATGAAATCCAGCGATAGCCGGCGATAAAAAAAACAGCGCTAAGCGCGCTTTGCGATAATTATCGCTATTCCTTGGTAATATCCCCCTAAGAAATGATGAAGCGTTCATCACTTTCGTGATGTAAAATTATCTGGCGATATTTCCTCCAGTGGTGATCTTTCTTTCAGCAGATAGTCCTTCAGAGTCAACATCAGGATCAATCCATCCATCTAGACACTCTGCCATTCACCCATCCATCCCTACACTCTGTCATCCATCCATCCATCCATACACTACGCCATCCATGCATCCACCCTCTCTGCCATCCATTCATCCATCCATACATCCATCCATACAACCATCCATCCATCCACTCTACCACCTATCCATCCATCTATCCATCTGTCCAGCCATTCATCCATCCATACATCATCCATCCATCCACCCACTCTGCCATCCATCCATCTGCTCTGCCATCTAT
The DNA here is from genome assembly GCA_963921515.1 of Calotriton arnoldi. NCBI lineage: Eukaryota > Metazoa > Chordata > Amphibia > Caudata > Salamandridae > Calotriton > Calotriton arnoldi. The sequence goes on along the minus strand of CAWUFW010014685.1, from coordinate 275,103 downwards.
CCACTCATCCACTCTGCCATTCCTCCTCTATGCCATCCAGCCACTCATTTGCTCTGCCATCCATCCATCCATTCACCTAGTCATCCATCCACCCACTCTGCCATCATCCACTTAACATTTACCCATCTACTCTACCATCCATCCACTCTACCATTCATCCATCAATCCACCTACTCTGCCATCCATCCATCCATCCATTCATCCCCTCTGCCATCCACTCTGCCATCTATCCATCTATTCAGCCACTCTGCCAACCATCCATTTATTCTGACTATGCCATCCATCCATCTATCCACTCTGCTATACATTCACTTATCTTTCCACCCACTCATCTGTCCATCCCTTTACTCTGCCATCCTTTCGCCTGTCCATCCACCTATCCATTCACTCCCAACCATCCATCCACTCTGCCATCCTTTCACCTGTCCATTATCCATCCATCCCTTTACTCTTTCATCCTTTTACCTGTCTATCCACCTGTTAGATTTGGGGGTCTCTAGTTGGCAGAGGTATGTACCCTTGTCCAAATAGGGACCCTTGCGTCTAGTCAGGGAAAGTAGGTACACTCCCGAAATAACCCCTGCTCACCCTCTTGGTAGCTTGGCACGAGCAGACAGGCTTAGTTCAGAGGCAGTGTGTAAAGCATTTGTGAACACATACAGTAATCAAGTGACAACACTACAAATGGACACCACACAGGTTATATATTTATAAAAATAGGTATACTTTATATAGATTTATCACAAGACCATAAACGACAAAAATAATCCACAATACTGTTAAGAATACTTAGTTCTGATCAAAAAGGCTTAATTCAAGGTTCTGTGCGAGTCGGTAGCCTCCTCCGGCTACGGCGATGTCGAGAACAAACAGAGTCTAACAAATCCAGCTGACCGCGTCGAGACGGGCCAACACAGCGTAGACAGACTCGGTCACAGTACCTTTTACTTGAAGCGGCAGGCACGGGCGTGCGAGCCGGATGGCTGTTCGTCGCGGTCGCGATGCAAAAATGGAAGCGTTGCAGGACGCGTTGTCCCTCGATGCGGTGCAGGCAGCGGCTCGTTGACGTCGTCGAGACGGAGTCGGTGAGACCAGGGCCGTGCGTTGCAGGGCGAGACGGTGCTTCGATGCGGTGCTGGCAGGTTGCGGTGCGGCGGCGGAGCCGGATTCAGGAGCTGGCGTCGATCAGTCCGGACAGCGGTGCGAGTCGGGCGGTGCGTCGCAAAGCGTGCGAGCGGTGCCCAACTCCGGTGCGGTCACAGGACTCGAACTCAGCAGCAGTGACCGTGTCGGTCGGACCAGTTCGATTCGGCGTAGCGAGCGTTGCAGGACGCGTTGTCCCTCGATGCGGTGCAGGCAGCGGCTCGTTGACGGAGTCGGTGAGACCAGGGCCGTGCGTTGCAGGGCGAGACGGTGCTTCGATGCGGTGCTTGCAGGACACCGAGTCGGTCGTGAGAGTCGGTCACAGCTCCCTACCTCTGTAGCCACTGAAACAGAGTTTCCAGCAGCAATTCACAAAGGGGTGAAGTCCAATGGTCCTGGGACTTCGGTCAGGGGGCAAGCTCTCTTCCAAGCCCTTGGAGATCCTTCACAAGTTTGATGAAAGTCACAGCAAAGCAAAAGTTCCTTTCTCCTCTCTTTGGCAGTCAGGCAAACCACTGCAGGCCAATCCCCCAAGCAGCACTTCAGGCTTAGGGATAGTTTCTCCTCAGTTTCTTCTTGGTTCCGCTCCTCAGTAAAGGTTTCTTCTTGTTCCCAAAAGTGATCTGATCTTCCTGGGGTCTGGGTGCCCCTCTTATACCCTGATTCTCTTTGTTCTCTGGAGGCAGAGAGGCCTCTGCCTAGTCCAAAACCAGTTCTGGTCAGTTCTGGAGCACTTTGTTTTTCTGACTCCTTCTTTCCTTTCAGAATGTGGGGCAGAGTGCTCAGCCGCCCGGCAGGAGGTGGAGCCAGCATTGTGGAAGGCAGGCACAGCCCTATTCAGACCCAGGTGCAACTCCTCCCTCCACTCTGGATGCAGATCTTTCTATTCAGCCCTGCGCTGACTCACCCTGTCTCCTGTAGCCACCCCCAGCCCCTGTCACTCAATCTCCAGACAAGGAATACACAACCTAGCAGAGGCAGGCTTGGATAGTTAGGCAAGAAAATACCCACTTTCTAAAAGTGGTATTTTCGAACACAGAATGTTAAAACCAACTTCACTAAAAGATGTATTTTATCATCCTGAGTTCAGGCATACTAAATTCGTTTTTCTACCATGTTCCCTGGGTCAGTTCTGACTATAAGGTGTAATAGTCAGTCTGCCCATTCTGGCCTATGGGGAGCAGGTAGCCTTGCAATAGTGAAGAACGAAAATGGCTGTAATTCACTATTAGGACATGCCACACACACCAGGGCATGTCCTACCTTATACTTACAATGCACCCTGCCCTAGGGCCTACTTTAGGGGTGACCAACATGCAGTAAAGGGAAGGTTTAGGGACTGGTAAGTGGGTGTACTCACCAAGTCGACATGGCAGCCCGAGGCTGCACACAGGCTCTGCGATGGCAGGCCCGAGACATATTTTACAGGCCGCTTCTGTGGGTGGCACAACCAGTGCTGCGAGCCCACCAGCGGCATTGGATTTACAAGCCCTGGGCACACTGAGTGCACTGTACTAGGGACTGACAAGTAAACCAATCATCCAATCATGGAGTCACTAATACATGTATCAATTAACGATAGGGAGCACTTGCACTTTGGCACTGATTAGCAGCGGCAAAGTGCCCATGAGCATCTAGTCCAGCAAAAACATATCGGCAACCGTGGAGGCATTATGAAAAAATGGAAGGGAGACCCACGCCAAGGATGCCAGGTCTAACACGTGTCCCCTCCAGCTGAAATGTGGGGAGAACTATCCTACCCCTAGGGAGTTCTCATCGCTAAGGCGGAAAAATCTGGACAGTCCATCAGCATTGGCGTGTTCTGTACCAGGGCGGTGTTCCACCGTAAAGTCCATCCCCTGTAGGGAAATGGACCACCTCAACAGCTTTGGATTCTCACCCCTCATCTGCATCAACCATCTGAGGGGCCTGTGGTCTGTCTGAACCCGGAAGTGAGTCCCAAACAGGTATGGTCTCAGCTTCTTCAGTGCCCAGACCACAGCAAATGCCTCACGCTCGATAGCACTCCATCTCTGTTCCCGGGAAGTAACCTCCTACTGATGAAGGCTACAGGTTGGTCTAGGCCCTCCTCATTGATCTGTGATAGAACAGCCCCTACACCATGCTCTGAAGCGTCGGTTTGAACAATGAACTCATTGGAGAAGTTGGGTGCCTGGAGCACAGGCGCCGTGCACATGGCAGTCTTCAAGGTGTCAAAAGCTTTTTGACAGGCGTCAGTCCAAATCACTTTCCTGGGCTGCTTCTTGGAAGTCAGCTCGGTCAAGGGGGCAACAATGCTGCCATACCCCTTGACGAATCTCCGGTAATACCCGGTGAGTCCTAGGAAGGCTCTCACCTCTGTCTGGGTCTTGGGGGGCTCCCAAGCCAGAATGGTATCAATTTTCGGTTGGAGGGGCGCCACCTGGCCGCTCCCAACCTGGTGTCCCAAGTACACCACAGAACCCTGCCCAATCTGGCACTTACTCGCCTTGATTGTGAGGCCTGCCCTCCGCAGCGCCATCAACACTTCCCAGAGGTGGCGCAGATGCTCTTCCCAACGGGCACTGAACACTGCGATGTCATCCAGGTAGGCGGCACTGAAATCCTCCAGTCCAACCAACACCTGGTTGACCAACCTCTGAAAGGTGGCAGGGGCATTCTTCATCCCAAAGGGCATCACCCGGAACTGGTAGTGCCCATCTGGTGTGGAGAATGCTGACCTCTCTTTGGCCCCATCAGTCAAGGCGATCTGCCAGTATCCAGACGTTAAGTCAAACGTGCTGAGGTACCGCGCAGCCCCTAACCGATCTATGAGCTCATCAGCTCTGGGGATGGGGTGGGCGTCAGTCCTGGTGACGGAATTGAGTCCCCTGTAGTCCACACAGAACCGGAGTTCTGGTGTGGCACCAGGCGCGGCAGCTTTTGGAACCAAGACCACGGGGCTGGCCCAAGGGCTGTTAGAGGACTCAATCACCCCTAGCGCAAACATCTTGGAGACCTCCTCCTTGATGCAGGCTCTGACCCTGTCAGTCACCCTGTAAGCCTTGTGCTTCACAGGAAGACTGTCCCCAGTGTCCACATCATGGACGCACCAATGAGTGACACTGGGAACCAGGGAGAACAGGTCAGGGAACTGTCCCAACAAGTGGCGACAGTCACCCTGCTGCTCAGGTGTCAGGGAGGTAGAGAGGTTTACTCCCTCCACTGATCCATCTTGCTCTCGGGCTGACAGGAGGTCAGGAAGAGGCTCGGTCTCCTCCTCCATTCCATCATCTGTCGCTAAGAGCATGCCCACTTGGGACCTCTCCAAGTGGGGCTTCAGGCGGTTCACATGCAGGACCCGCAAGGGGTTCCTGGGAGACTGCAAGTCCACCAAATAGGTAACTGGACTCTTGCGCTCCACCACCGTAAAAGGGCCGGTCCACCTGTCCTGGAGCGCACAGGGCTCCACAGGGGCCATGACCCACACTTTCTGACCAGGCTGAAGCTCTACCAGAGTGGCATTCTGGTCGTACCACCGCTTCATCTCCTCCTGGCTGGCTTCCAGATTTGCCTCAGCAAGCTCTCTGAAACGCCTAGTCTGGTTCCTGAAGGCCAGCATGTAACTGTATACATCCTGGGGAGGTTTCCTGGGAGATTGCTCCCAGCCTTCCTTGACCAAACTCAGAGGTCCTCGCACCGGGTGTCCATAGAGGAGCTCAAAGGGACTGAACCCTAGAGACTTCTGTGGCACCTCCCGGTATGCAAACAACAGGCATGGTAAGAGGACGTCCCATTTACGCCTCATGGGTTCTTCCAGACCCATAATCATGCCCTTGAGGGTCCGGTTGAATCTCTCAACCAGACCATTTCCTTGAGGGTGGTAAGGAGTGGTGAACTTGTAAGTTACACCGCACTCCTGCCACAGGGACTTCATGTACTTGGACACGAAGTTGGTACCTCTGTCAGACACCACCTCTTGAGGGAATCCCACACGTGAGAAAATTCCCATCAGTGCCCGTCCCACCACGGGGGCCGTCACTGTCCTCAGAGGGATGGCTTCAGGGTACCGGGTGGCATGGTCCACCAAGACCAGGATAAACCTGTTGCCCATGGCTGTCTTGGGGTCCAGTGGCCCCACAATGTCAATACCCACCCGTTCAAAGGGGGTGCTGACCACAGGGAATGGCTGGAGAGGAGCCTTGTGCTTCCTCCCACTCTTTCCACTTGCCTGGCAAGTCTGGCATGTTCTGCAGTGAGTGGCGGCACTCCTGCGCATCTGGGGCCAATAGAAATGGGTAACAAGCCTGTCAAAGGTCTTGTCCTGCCCCAGATGTCCCGCTAACGGTACATCATGAGCCAACCCCAGTAGGAAGGCTCTGAAGCGCTGGGGTACCACCAGCACACGGGCTGACCCAGGCTCAGCAACCTTAGGCTCTGAATACAGGAGACCATTCTCCCAGTAAACCCAATGTGATCCAGACTGATCACCTGCTGCCTGGTCTGTGGCCTGTTGCCTCAGACCCACGAGAGAAGGGCATGTGTTCTGCTCCTTGCAGAACTCTTCCCTGGAGGGTCCTCCTTCTTGCTGCCAATGGGTCAGCTCAGGTAGGTCCCCCAGTTCAGCTACCTGTTCCCCTGTAGGCTCCAGGGCATCCCCCTCAGGGTCTGCCTCCTCCTGGACCGTGGGAACCTCGGGGGCCGGTTTCCCGCGCCCCCTGCCTCCTCTCTCTCCGGCAGGCACCTGGGCCTCCCTCTCAGGCTCCAGGTCCTCTTGAACACCTTTAGCTGCCATTGACCGGGTGGTCACACATGCCCAATCAGGCAAGCCCAACATTTCTAAATGCGCACTCCGCTCCACCTTAGCCCAAGGTGAGCTCTCCAAATCGTTCCCTAACAAACAGTCAACAGGCATGGCTGGCCTCACAGCTACTTGAAGAGTACCCGAGACCCCCCACTCAAAGGGAACCTGAGCCACCTTGCAGTGACTCTCTGTGTTGTCAGCGGCAACAACCGGATAGAATGCATCAGGGATAACCTGCTCTTTAGACACCAGGTGACACTTGACAGCTGTCACACTGGCTCCTGTGTCTCTCAGAGCCTCCACCCTATGGCCATTGATGGTCACCCACTGCCTGTATTTCTTAGTGTTCTCAGGCAGCGGGGTCCTAGGGACCATCTCAGAGTCTCCTAATGAGACAAGGGAAAACACTGTGGGATCCCCCCACCTTGGGCACCCAACTCCTCCCCCAGGGCTACACTAGCCAACTGCCGGGGGACTGCACTGGTGGGTGCTGGTTTTCCATGCAAAGGGCAACGAGGATCGTTTGCCTTGTGGCCAGGGGCGCCACACTTGTAACATACCAGTGGTCCCTGGTGAACAGGGGGGCCTGTCAGGGCCACTGGCTTCTTCTCAGGGGGAGGCTGGGAACCTTTCCCTTGGTTCCCTTGGGGTCTACTTTGGGGCCCTTTATGGAACTCCTTCTGTTTACCCTTGTCCCCCCACTCTTCTGCTGGGGACCCTGCCCACCCTTGGCGGAGTCTCCCACGTGACCCTTGTGGACCCGGGTACTCACCCAGCGGTCCGCCTCCTCAGCAAGCTGCCTAGGGTTAGTCAGCTTACTATCAATCAGGTGCTGGCGTAGCTCAGGAAAACAATTACCGGACAAGTGCTCCCAGGCAATCAAATCAAAGAGCGCCTGAAAATCAGTCGCTTTGCTACCCTTTACCCAACCATCCAAGGCTCTGCAAAAGAAGGTCACATATTCAACCCAGGTACTGCTTTCAATCTTACTACAGTTCCTGAACCTTTGCCTATAAAGCTCAGGGGTCAAACCATATCTAGTCATTAAGGCATCCTTCATGTGGCTGTACGAATTATAGACTTCAGAGGGCAAATCCAACAAGGTATCCCGCCCTTCACTGAGGAACCGTCCCCACAACCCCGCTCCCCAATCCTTCTCAGGGACCCGGTGGGAAGACATGGCTACCTCATAGGCTTTGAACCACTGCCCTATGTCGTCATTTTTAAAAACTCCTTCACCACATCTTTGGGAATATACACCCTAGCTTCAACAGGCACAGGCGGTACACTGCCACCAGAGGGAGTAATCTCTAAGCTCTTGGCCTTCAATTCCAACTCCCTCAAAACTTTCTCATGTTCAAACTGCATTTTCTTTTCCTCTAGGGCTAATTTCCTTGTTTGCATTTCGAATTCTAACTGCTTATTCAGCTTGAGTTTGGTCAGCTCTATTTCGTGCATCCTACTCTCTTTCCTGTCCTCCAACTCCTCTGGAGACAGTCCTCTGGCAGAAACACTGCTACCTACTGGGGAAGGTGGTCTTCTAGCCCCTAGACCCAATAGCCCCTCCAGCTGCCCTTCTGCATTCTCAGCCCCCTCCACAGGGGCACTCCTTGATTCGACCCAGGCCCTCAGCGCCTTTTGGAGGTCCTCCTTCCTGGAGATCCCGGTCATGGACACTTTAAACTTTTTGCAGAATTGCTTGAGCTGCTTAAGGGTGTAGCATTCTAGCCTCTCTTCTTCCCAATCACATTCAACAGAGGCTACTGATGCTGGTTTCTCCATAGTGACTGAACTTGGCATTTGCAAAAATAGGAAATCCCAGAAAAAATGCTATTAAAGTATGTGGTTGCGTTTTGGTCTGCACTCACTAAGTAGTGTTCACCAATCACTGTACATGAGTCACAAATGCAAGTCCAGAATCCTCACCGCTGACCACCAATGTTAGATTTGGGGGTCTCTAGTTGGCAGAGGTATGTACCTTTGTCCAAATAGGGACCCTTGCGTCTAGTCAGGGAAAGTAGGTACACTCCCGAAATAACCCCTGCTCACCCTCTTGGTAGCTTGGCACGAGCAGACAGGCTTAGTTCAGAGGCAGTGTGTAAAGCATTTGTGAACACATACAGTAATCAAGTGACAACACTACAAATGGACACCACACAGGTTATATATTTATAAAAATAGGTATACTTTATATAGATTTATCACAAGACCATAAACGACAAAAATAATCCACAATACTGTTAAGAATACTTAGTTCTGATCAAAAAGGCTTAATTCAAGGTTCTGTGCGAGTCGGTAGCCTCCTCCGGCTACGGCGATGTCGAGAACAAACAGAGTCTAACAAATCCAGCTGACCGCGTCGAGACGGGCCAACACAGCGTAGACAGACTCGGTCACAGTACCTTTACTTGAAGCGGCAGGCACGGGCGTGCGAGCCGGATGGCTGTTCGTCGCGGTCGCGATGCAAAAATGGAAGCGTTGCAGGACGCGTTGTCCCTCGATGCGGTGCAGGCAGCGGCTCGTTGACGTCGTCGAGACGGAGTCGGTGAGACCAGGGCCGTGCGTTGCAGGGCGAGACGGTGCTTCGATGCGGTGCTGGCAGGTTGCGGTGCGGCGGCGGAGCCGGATTCAGGAGCTGGCGTCGATCAGTCCGGACAGCGGTGCGAGTCGGGCGGTGCGTCGCAAAGCGTGCGAGCGGTGCCCAACTCCGGTGCGGTCACAGGACTCGAACTCAGCAGCAGTGACCGTGTCGGTCGGACCAGTTCGATTCGGCGTAGCGAAGCGTTGCAGGACGCGTTGTCCCTCGATGCGGTGCAGGCAGCGGCTCGTTGACGGAGTCGGTGAGACCAGGGCCGTGCGTTGCAGGGCGAGACGGTGCTTCGATGCGGTGCTTGCAGGACACCGAGTCGGTCGTGAGAGTCGGTCACAGCTCCCTACCTCTGTAGCCACTGAAACAGAGTTTCCAGCAGCAATTCACAAAGGGGTGAAGTCCAATGGTCCTGGGACTTCGGTCAGGGGGCAAGCTCTCTTCCAAGCCCTTGGAGATCCTTCACAAGTTTGATGAAAGTCACAGCAAAGCAAAAGTTCCTTTCTCCTCTCTTTGGCAGTCAGGCAAACCACTGCAGGCCAATCCCCCAAGCAGCACTTCAGGCTTAGGGATAGTTTCTCCTCAGTTTCTTCTTGGTTCCGCTCCTCAGTAAAGGTTTCTTCTTGTTCCCAAAAGTGATCTGATCTTCCTGGGGTCTGGGTGCCCCTCTTATACCCTGATTCTCTTTGTTCTCTGGAGGCAGAGAGGCCTCTGCCTAGTCCAAAACCAGTTCTGGTCAGTTCTGGAGCACTTTGTTTTTCTGACTCCTTCTTTCCTTTCAGAATGTGGGGCAGAGTGCTCAGCCGCCCGGCAGGAGGTGGAGCCAGCATTGTGGAAGGCAGGCACAGCCCTATTCAGACCCAGGTGCAACTCCTCCCTCCACTCTGGATGCAGATCTTTCTATTCAGCCCTGCGCTGACTCACCCTGTCTCCTGTAGCCACCCCCAGCCCCTGTCACTCAATCTCCAGACAAGGAATACACAACCTAGCAGAGGCAGGCTTGGATAGTTAGGCAAGAAAATACCCACTTTCTAAAAGTGGTATTTTCGAACACAGAATGTTAAAACCAACTTCACTAAAAGATGTATTTTATCATCCTGAGTTCAGGCATACTAAATTCGTTTTTCTACCATGTTCCCTGGGTCAGTTCTGACTATAAGGTGTAATAGTCAGTCTGCCCATTCTGGCCTATGGGGAGCAGGTAGCCTTGCAATAGTGAAGAACGAAAATGGCTGTAATTCACTATTAGGACATGCCACACACACCAGGGCATGTCCTACCTTATACTTACAATGCACCCTGCCCTAGGGCCTACTTTAGGGGTGACCAACATGCAGTAAAGGGAAGGTTTAGGGACTGGTAAGTGGGTGTACTCACCAAGTCGACATGGCAGCCCGAGGCTGCACACAGGCTCTGCGATGGCAGGCCCGAGACATATTTTACAGGCCGCTTCTGTGGGTGGCACAACCAGTGCTGCGAGCCCACCAGCGGCATTGGATTTACAAGCCCTGGGCACACTGAGTGCACTGTACTAGGGACTGACAAGTAAACCAATCATCCAATCATGGAGTCACTAATACATGTATCAATTAACGATAGGGAGCACTTGCACTTTGGCACTGATTAGCAGCGGCAAAGTGCCCATGAGCATCTAGTCCAGCAAAAACATATCGGCAACCGTGGAGGCATTATGAAAAAATGGAAGGGAGACCCACGCCAAGGATGCCAGGTCTAACACCACCTATCTATCCATCTCTTTACTCTGCCATCCTTTCATCTATCCATCCATCCATCCCTTTACTGTGCCATCCTTTCAACTGTCCATTCACCTACCATTCATTCATCCTTTCAACAACTCATTCATTCATCCACACACCCATTCATTTATCCATACGTATTTCTATCACCGTTCCTTCCAATACTACTTCCTTCATTCCCTGTTCTATTTACCAAGCTGTCATTTTTTTTTGCTCTTATTTTGATGCCGTATTCCAGCATTAATGGTGAGATTTTGTCTGCCGAGTTGCAGACAGAAGAGGCCCATAAAGAACCCCACCCCGCTGTAACTGCTGAAGCGAGGATTCATGATGCCCCCGATCAAGGATGTCCACTACTGATAGGCAGGTGGGATATCCACCATACCTAAATTTTCCACTCCTTCCGCAAACCAGAAACTCTGTGTTAGATCTCTCATCCTTAGGGTGGTCTTCCCCTAACCTTTTGCCTGCTTACCACCACTTTTTGCTGTATCTTTTTGTTGGCCGTAGGACTCTGAGAACTTTACTGCTGCTAACCAGTGCTAAAGTGCATGTGCTTCTCCCCTAAACATGGTGACATTGGTATATACCTGATTGGCATATTTAGGTACTTATAAGTCCCTTGTAAAGTGGTATACCATATACCCACGACCTGTAATCTAAAGGCTACTTATGGACCTGCAGCACTGATTGTGCCACTCACACAAGTAGCCTTTCAAACCTGTCTCAGGCCTGCCATTGCAAGGCTTGTGTGTGTGTGTGTGTGTGCAGTTTACTGCCAGTTCGACTTGGCATTTAAAACCACTTGCCAAGCCTTAAACTCCCCTTTTAATACACATAGGTCACCCATAAGGTAGGTCCTCGGTAGACCTAGGGGCAGGATGCTGTGTAACTAAAAGGTAGAACATGTACTTTTAAGTTCCAAATGTCCTGGTAGTGACAAACAGCTACATTCATTTTTCACTGCTGTGAGGCCTACTCCTCTCATAGGCTAGCACTGGAAATTCCATAAAAACACTTTTAAGCTGTAATTCCTGATTAGAAAGGAGTAGCTAAATCATGTTTCATATCTTTGGAATGGTAACGATAAATCCTCTATAGTGGTTTAATTGAATTTGACATTGCTATTTTAGAAATGTCACTTTTAGAAAGTGGACTTTTTTCTGCTCTTAACTTTGCTTCGTATGCCAGCAGCCTGTCTCCAATACGCGTCGGGCCGGGTGACAGCTACACTTTGAGCATTCCCTCGAGACAGTCCGAAACACAGCAAGGGTGGGTGTGACAGAGGACTCATCTGCATTCATCTACATTCTGATAGCCTTCCTAGGCAGGAAGGGGGAGAGGATGCTCACACTTACATCTGAATAGGCTGTGTCCTGTCCCCACACAAAGGGCTGATTATCCCCCACAGATAGCCTGGCAGACAGGGCTGGGATAAAAGGGGACCTGTGCACTTCAAGGAGCTGCTTTGAAGTCATCCCCAACTTCAAAGGCTCATTTGGGTATAAATACTGGGGCTCTGCCCCTATCTAATCAGTACACATCTGGACCTGGGAAGAACTCTGCTGGATTAAAGGCTGCTGTGCTGTTAGGATTGCCACTTTGCCTTGACTGTTCTGAGGATCTGCTTCTCTGCTTTGCTGAGCAGCTGAGCTGCCCTACTGGCTGCTGGTCGCTACCCTGCTGAGGACAAGAACTGCACATATCTCACTTGAACCCAGAGTGACTCCAAGGGCTTGCTGGCTTGCCTCCTGTTTTCTGAAGTCTCAGGGACACAAATGACTTCCTACAATTCTGCTGGTACTGCTGTACTCTAACATCTGTGAGTCCTACCCTTGCCTGAGGTGCCCCCTCCTGTCCTTGGCCCAAGAAGGGTGTTCTGCAGCTGTTTTGCAACAAAACCGACGCATCATCACCTTTGCGCGGATCGAAACCTTGGCATAGTCCTTTGAAGCAGAGGCTGTTTGAAGACAGCGGATCTACAGCCTGCGCGGCCCGATGATGACGCTCTGCGTGGCTCGACGGCAAAGCATTGCCTGCATCTCAATGGACCAGTGACCCAACTGCGTGGCATCAACATCGACGCTCTGCTCCATCCAAGGTACTTTTTCAACAGGACCTGCGTGAGTATCATAGTTGGCCTGCCCTTCATCGCAGTCAGCCTGAACTTTGGATTTACCGCGGTCCCTCACGACCTCAAGTAACCTTTTAGCGTTACTGACTTCTAAGCACTGTTTTTGCATTAATTCTTTAAATATTCATAACTTGACTTCTACTGATTGGATTTTTGTCATTTTGGACTTGTTACATAAATAGTCTCTTTTGTTCTACACCTTTGTGGAGTATTTTTGTGGTGTTTTCATTGTGTTACTGTGTGTGTGTGTGTGTTGCAGAAATACTTTACACATTGCCTCTTAAGTTAAGCCTGCTTACTCTGTGCCAAGCTACCCAAGGGTGTGCACAGGTTAATTTAAAGTATGTATCTAACTTACCCTGACTAGGATTGTGGTATCTACTTGAACAGGGTGCAAACTTCTGCCAATTAGAGACCCAATTTCTAACAGTCTGCCAATTGGGAGCCTGACGGATGTGCCCACATTTGTATGTGATATCTGTATGCAGAATAATCCCATGTATACATTGTCTGTAATTGTGCAAAGCCATGAGTGGAAAAACAACAGCGAATCACACACCTGAGCATCATCAGTGGATCAGAAGCACCTGTTTGACAACTACCAGTGCTAGCCCATGGCAAGAACGCAGCTTCACGACTTCTGATAATACAATCTCCACACCTCCCGAGGTAGGCTTCTGGATCACCATGGCATAAGGAGCAAAGAATGCCAAATTTACCAGCTATGAACTCGAAGTCCTAGTAGCTGCTTTTGATTTATTTATTTATTTATTACGTTATTTATTTATCTGCTTTTTTTGTATCACATGAACAGGGAAGCACAGCATTTTACATGGGAACATAAGTATATACAAATGCAACACATAAACAAGTAATAATAGATAACATATAGACACATGGACTATAAAATATGAACTCTCATAGGGCAATAGTATTTACTTTATACCAATCATATGTTGGTGGATGTGCGTAATAATAATTTTTGCCAAACGTCCCATACTCAAGTTCTGCACTGATCCTCATACAGACATGTCCAAATGAAGTGGTATTGAAATAGCAGTATTTTGAAATTCTCTCTTGGAGGTACTCTGAATACAGGATTGGGGTTTCATACTCTGGGACCACTCCCTGAAAAAGCTTGTTTTAGGGAATGTAGTTTCTTGAAGGCTAGTCTTTCCAGCAGGAGATAGTCCACACTTTGGAATGACCATGGACAGCCAGTGAGGATCAATTTGCCTGTTACATTTCTTAAACATCATTGTGAATGGCTATGTGCACCATACATGCCAGCATGTCTATGGGAAGTCATTTGAGAGGGTTCAAAAATGGTGATATATAGTCAGATTGTCTAGTGCCAGAGATTAGACAACCAGCAGCATTAGGGGGCTGCTTTAAAGCAGTGAGTTGAGTTTTACCTAGGACAGTCAGAAGGGAGTTGTAATCTAGTATGTTGGTTACATTTTGTCAGGAAAGGACCAGAGTGGAGCAGTTTGGGGGCATAAGGAGTAGTAACTCAATGTTCTGAGGGGCATATTCTGAAGGAGCTATCGCCGAGTTATCGGCACTTTATCACAGCCAAAGTCGCGCTAAATTTATCGCCCCATTCACAAGCTGGTGCTAACAGCCCATAACACCAGTTTTCCTGCGAAAGCAGTCGCAAAAAACATCGCCACAGATGACCCCGGCAACTAACGCTAATGAGATGCAGAGTAGGCGTTCCCGAGAAAAAACTTGCGACAACACCACACCTTAACATTCTCAACGACCAGCCACATCGGCGATAAGACCACAAAACAGGCGATAAGGCGCGTTAGCAGCAGGAAACTAACACCTGCTCTGACCTGGTGTAAAGTCGGACGACAAGCTGCACCATCAAAGGGAGCCCAGCCCAGAGCCACACATGAAGAACAATAGATGCCATGGAGCCACTCACCATGCACCCTGGAGCCCCGAGGGGGCAACAACACCAACCGCCACCACCCCCAGGACCGCCACCCCCCAACGGACCCACGCCGCCCCCCCCCGGACCACCACAGAGGCAGCACAGACAAAGACAGCGGACATTCAGGAAATGCACCAGCCCTACAGACCTAACACCAGACAATGCCAATGCCCACTACAGGCCCAAAAGGACAACCATCCTCCGCATCCTGAACATCATTGCCCACAGGCTGACGGTACCAACACAGCGGACAACCAACATCCCTCTGCAGACAAAGCTGCTGGCTGTGCTGCACCTGTTGGCCTCTGGTACCTTCCAACCAACAACTGCCAGAGTCGGAGGAGTCTCACAGCCAGCCCCATCCAAGTTCCTCACACCTGTCCTGGATGCCCTCACCAGCTAGGGACCCCAGCACCCATACGTCACCCACAATGCGCAGGAACAGCTGGAGACCAAGCAAGGACTATACGCCATAGCTGGATCCCCGCACGTGTCGGGGGCAATCGATTGCACACTTGTCCCACTTGTGCCCCCTGCCAACACCGCACACAATTACCGCAACAGAAAGCACACGCATCCCATCAATGTGCAGGCAATAGTGGACCACAGGGGACTCCTCACCAATGTCATAGCCAACTACCCAGGCAGTGTGCATGATCCCATCATCTTCCGACAGTCCAACATCACCCAGCGCTTCCAGGATGGCACCCATGGGAATGCACTGCTCGTTGGCAAGTACCAAATGAACACACCACACACCTCAACCCCACAATCATGCAACTCACAACTCTGGCACTGCACACGTCACAAAATCACATACAACATGCCAAACAACCTGCCCCCCACCAGACACGACAGCACAACTTACTGTGGCAACCTTGGTTAGCCATGTACATGAGCCATCAATGGCATGGCACCTCAGCCACACAATACCGGAATGTGGGGAGAGGTGGGAACCAGGCATGTGCGAAGGAAGCAAGTGACCCATGAATGAGAATGTACACAATGCCAAGTGTGGCGGAGATGTGCTGGACAGACTGCAGTATGCAGACCACAGACATAGCCATGTCTACATGCACTGCTGGTGTTTGGAGTGTAGTGGACAGTGGACGCAACCATGTCACCCCAGCCAGTGGGGAAGATCGCGGAAATGTAGCTTGTGACGTCCCCCCCTGTAAGCGTGTGCGGAGTGGGCTGGCCCAGAGGACGCCAGGCCTGCGTAGGGGTGTGAATAAAAAGCACGTAGCCCTGGGCGTGGTTCCTTTCCGGAATGCCCAATGTGTCTGCCAGGGCGGCGCCTCCCACCCCGCCACGAGGCTGACGCCGTCGCCGTGAGCAATGTGGCCTGCGATCCTGGGCGCCTGCTGCACCTCGGGCCGCTGGTCCCCGAACCCGTCATGCGTGCCCCTGCGCAGCCAGGCCTCATTGCTCACCTGCCGACACCGGCGTGTGTCGAAGAGAGCCCACCATGTGCCGGCGCAAGCTCCAAGCCCGAGGCCCGCGACCTTCGCTGCCTCCTCAGATCATCACGGCCTCCGCGACACAGGCCCGCTTTATTCCTTTTTCGTTGACGTACTCCACCGCTGCCTCAGGCCTACACTACGCCCAAGTAGGTCACACATTTGGAATTGAGTCTTGATTATGCAATGGCAGAGTACACACCTTATGGCTGAGTTCATATCACTGTACTCCCTTCGATGTGGTGCCACCAACTCTGTGCATAGCATTCGAACTACACCTGTCTGTGGTCCCTTGCTGACTACTGCCTTCGCCCTACACTGCGGTCGAGTGGGTCACACATCTGGAACTGAGTCTTGTTTTGTGCATGGCGGAGTTCATATCAATGTACGCAAGGAGACGAGTAAGAGGAAGACGCGGTTCAGTCCGGAGGAAAAAAGGATCATCGTTACGGAGGTGATCGAACACTGCCGACAACTGCTCTGGTGTCACTAACTCTGTGCATCGCGGGCCAACGACACGTGGCTGTGGGCCCCTGCTGACCGCTGCCTTGGGCCTACACTGCGGTCAAGTAGGTCACACATTTGGAACTGAGTCTTGATTACACAATGGCCGAGTACACACTTCATGGCTGAGTTTAACTCACTATACTCCCTTCGATGTGGTGACACAAAGTATGTGCATGGCATCCCAACCACACGTGTCTGTGGGCCCTTGATGTCTACGCCTTCGGACTACACTGCGGTCCTGCAGGCCCCACACAAATCCATGCCAGTCCGTACCAGGCAGGACACGGCATCGTCGCTGGCTAAACACCCGCTCAGCTCTGTTGCTACTGCCTCGGTCAACCACGAGTCATCCCCACATGCCATTTCAACGCCGTGTGTGAGTGTTCCAGGAGGAGCCCGCAGAACAGCGGTTGGCCCGCGCTGGCCGCTGCCTCCGGACTACACATCGTTCGAGTAGGGCACACATTGGGAACTCAGTCATGATTCATTTATGGCAGACCTGATATCATTGTACTGGCCTCGTCGCAGACTGCATCCCCTTCCAGCTCCGGGGCCACTAAATCTGTTCCCCGACAACCATGGACACTTTCTTCTTGTGATTTGTTGGCGACTGAGTCCATGGACTGGGGGTTGTCTTCATCACCATGTCGGTGATACTGACTAAGTGGCCAAAACGAGGCAGTAGCATTCCACTCCTCCATTTGCCGCATCCGGCCGGCTCCTGCCCTCTGCATCATGCCCTGGAGGACACCTTCCACTGTCCCCTGCAAACCTCCGCTACATTCACCTTCGACATCGACGAGGACCCACTCACCTCGCGTGGCCCTATCTCACTGCACCGCAAGTCATCGTCCCGTGGCGGTGTGCCTGTGCCAGCCGCAGTGCATCCAGGGCCACTAACTCTGTGCAGCTCAAACCATGGCCCCAGTCTGATGTCATGTTGGATGGCCTCTGGGTCGATGGTCTGGGGGTCATCAACGCCATGTGTCTGTGGCCCTGCGCTGTCCACTGCCTCCGGCCTCAACTGCGGTCCACCTTGGCTCACACATCAAATCGAGTCCTGACCTGCCCGGACGTCGCATCACCGCAGGATGCACACGCCACCACCGCCAGGACCAACTCCAAACGACAGGTGCCAGAGTCGTAAGTGTCTTACCGCCAGACTGTCAGAGTTGCTCACACCTGTCGTGGGGGCCATCATCAGCTTGATACCCTGCTCAGCTCTTCAGGTGCCACTAACTCAGTGCACCACAAATCAAGGAACATTCTGCTTGCATGTTGGGTAAACACACTGTACTCCCTCCGGCTACCACCATGATGCTTCTCAGTTGTTTCTGTTGTGCTGGTGTTTTATGTTTCTGCTTCAATTGTGATCACTGTTCAAGTTGTTGCCAGCACCAACGACTCCATGAGGGCTGGCTTACACTCACCCCACACACATCCAGCACATGCGTCACTGTACATGTGACAATGCCAATAAAGGTGTCGGGCGCACGTGCCCGTGGCCAGTTCAACGAACTATCTGTGTGTGTCTGTGTGCTCATGATGTATGCATTTGTGCCCCGGGCACTACAACATTACATTGTGCCGTGTACTGCGGACGCAGCCATGTCACCGCAGGCAGCGGGTGGGACATTGCACATGTAGCTTTGTCGTCCCCCACTCAATACGTAAAAGGAGTGAACTGGGCCGGCATACGCCAGTCCGGCGTGGGGGTGTGGATGATCATCCCGTGGCCCTGGGTGTGGTTCAGTAGTGGAAATGTGCAAAGGCATGTGTCTCTGTCGCAGTGTGGGTCTCCGTTGGGGAGTGTTGGTGGGCCCTGATGGGACTTAGACACCCATGTATGTGATCTGGTTCGGCTTCCATGAGGTAGTACCCCACCCACACATGTTCGGCCACCCCCTTCTGGCAGTCTGACACCTGGCCTTGGAATGCGATGTGTGCTTGGGTGGGCTGCTGGGAGCCAGCCGGGGTGGTGGGTGCGTCCAGCTGTGTTGTCTGTGCAGGGGTGGGGTATCCTCGATGCAGCGGTGCTGCCCTGCTCCTGGACGGCGATTGCCTAAGATGTCCATGGACTGTTGTGGGGCGTAGGTGTCGGAAGTGTGGTGGTCCTCTTCAGCATCACTGTGGAGTTGTCTGGTCTGCTCTGCTGGAGGTGTTGTTTGTCCCTCTGCAATGTGAATGGGAGATGCTTGTTGACATTGTGTTGGCATGTATGTTGCCGCATTGTTCAAGTTTTCATTCAGACCTCATGACAATGTACATTGTGACTGTTTGGGAGGGGCGGACTATTTGATGCGGGACAGTGGACATTTGGACTACATGACGTAGGTGAGGTTGTACACGTACATTTGCATCTCACAGTTTCCTGCTATGTCAGATGTGATTGGCCCTTTTCTACGCACAGGCGGACCCAGTTGTGTCCTCTGTTCTGCAGTGTAGGTGTTGGGCTGTGTACCACATTGTCGTTCATGTGGGTGTGCTGTAATTGCTATGTGTGTGTGCTTCTTTGTGTGGGAGTCGCACCTGCAGCTGTGATTTTGCTGCACCTGATCCCTTGGAGGCGGTGTGCCTTTGGCTTTTGTGCTTTTGAGGTGCTGTGATGTTGGCGACTTGGGTCATTTGTGCTCTTGGACGGTTTTTGTACTCTTCTGCATTGTTTGTCTGCAGATGTGTTGTTGACGTCAGTGGTTGTTTGTGCAGGTGGATGTGTCCGAGTGTGACCTGCTCCTTTCCGGATGTAGTCCACACTTAGCCACCTCAGTCTCATGGCGTGCACAGTGTCATGGTGATTGTATTCCAGCCATGCTGCTGGTCATGTGGTGTCACTTGCATTGTCAGTGTGGCTCTCACATACACATCTTTGCTGTGTTTTGCACGGGTGCATGTGTGTGTTGTGTAATTGGTGTTGTGTGGGGTGGGACCCCTTTGGGCACATGATGAACGGGGGCCTACTTGATGTTTGTATGTGTGCTGCAGTGTGCCACGGGGATCAGGGACATGACCCAGGGTTATTGTGGGTGTGCGGTGTGCTACACGTCGTTGTGCATGTGTGCTATTGTGTCCGTCCCCACCCACCCCCCAGTCCCTGTTCGTTACTCACCCTGTTGCTGTTGTGTCAGGTCATGTGGAGCAGTGTCCGGACTCCCGACTCCTTGCACCGTCTCCACACTGATGACTGTGGGCGCCATTTGCTCCAGCTCCTCCTGTGGCGCAGGACTCCCACCTCCATTCGCCGTTGCTGCCTTCCTGTTGGCAGGGGGATTCTGCTTGGTTTGGCTTTTTACATCGTGCCGGCTCATCTTGGCCTCCTCGGCACTCCGACTGCATTCACGATGGGATGCCATTTTTCCGTCTGTATTGCCAATGACACGGTGTTGGTGACGGACAGTTGTTGTTGGTGCTCTGTCACCTCCGTGACGACGATGGGGTTTTCCTGCGGACTGTACCCCGTCTTCCTCTTCCTCTTCTCCTTGGCCTTCCCCGAACCCGAGGTTCATTGCTGGTGGTCTGTGGGGCTTGTGGGGTTCGCGTTGACCTGGGCACTGGTTCCGGGTGCATCCATGTTGCTGCGCAGTTTGATTTGTTTATGGTGTGTTTTTCTTGTTCAGCTTTTATGGTGCATTTTCCCGCCAGACGCGTGGGTATTGCAGGCCTGTCGCAGGTTTTTTTTTAGTGGTTAGCCTCATCGCAACTTTATTCGCGTTGGTGTTTCTCATTTTTTTGGCGTCGCGTTGTTTTTAACGCGGTCATTTGACGCGTTATCGTGGGACTATCGCATGGTGACGCCAGGTTGAGAATGCTACGTTAACACGGCGTTGTTTTCCCGCGATGGACTGTGATGTGAGAAGTTGCGTTAAGCTAAACTTGCAGTGGTTATCACACGTTCTTGAGAATATGCCCCTGAGAGTACTGTTTCAGGTGGCATAGTGAAATCCACAATTGAAGTCTTTTAGAGATTTGGTAATGTCAGCAATGTCATCAGGTGAGGTGACGTTCAGGTAGAGCGGTGTGTTAGTATAGAGATAACAATAATTTTTTATAGTCTTAAGAAGGAACTGAAGGGTTCCATATAGAGTGTTTGATCCTTGTGGGGCTCCTACAGAAGAGAAGAGGGGCTCCAGATTAGATTTTCCAATTTTAATTGCTGAGAGCAATTTGTCTTGAACTCGCCCATTGCATATGCATAATTTATTATATGAAATGAATTGTTTGAAAACCAAGTATAAATTTCAGATGTTTACCTACATTAGGATATAGTGGTGAAAATATTATCTTAAGCATTTAATATAAATTTGGTGAGTTATAGTTGCTTGAGTGTATGAGTGAAATTAGAAATTTTATAATACATGCCAGGAATTCGAAAGCACCTTTGAGCCATGCATTGCACAAAGGCAAAGAGAGCTGGAGTTGACCCAACTGGAGGAGGGAACTTCTACCAGAGATGGGGATATAACAAAAGTTGGACCGTCCACTTCTGCAGCAGCCACCCAAGTACTCTCACCATCAAGTACTTTTGCACCACCTGCCATTCCACCACCTGGCTCGCAGTTGATGCCAACCTCCTGAGGAAGCAGCACAACATTGTTGAGCCTTATGCAGGGACTATAACATATTCTTTATATTGCCAAACAGTTATAGTCGCAGGGGAGAGTGACCTCAACATCCACTGAGAGTTTGTCATAGCTCATCGCTGCCGTCCCCAAAACCATTAGGGTGTTTTTTTTTGTTTGCAGCACTTTTTAGTGCCCTGTTAGGTGTGTGGTTTTGTAGTTATACAGTTGGTCCGATTGACCTATATTTTTTTAAAAAAGGTTCTTTCCAGGGCTATTTCCATTTCATTGCAATAAAGAGCTGGTTATCATTGCAACTTTTTCCCTTACAGGCGCAGGTAGTAATATATCCAAAAGTAGAAGATAAGTGATGGGTAAGTTACATTACGTAGGTACGCAAAGTAATGGAATATTAGTTTTACATTGTAAGCTTGAAAATTCAATTTGTTACATTATTTAAAACTGTCTCTTGATTTGTTCACATACACACATATTAAATGACATTTTTTTAATGCAGTGTGGTTCATATAGTAATTGCAATTAAGTTATTAATGTATGCCTTTATTTATCAACCAAAAAATAGAAATGGTGATAGGAGGGTGTTTGCAATAAGTCAACTGACTGGCAATAGTTCAGGGTAGCACTCCAAGCCATCACTGTATTGCTCAGCATGCCACCTCAGTTTTGCCCTAGCTATATGCAAATCAGTCTTCACACTGCTCCTTACGGGACCAGTCCAGCCTGAACAGCCAAGCCAAGTCCTCCCTAAACCAAATGACAAGCAGCCCTGGACCCATTTCGCCCTAGTTATGGGCTCATTAGCCGGGTACAGATTGGTTCCAATGACACAGGGACTATGGGACCCACGTAAGGGCATACCAATGCCACTTTGGGCAGGATATAAAACGGAAAGCTGCTTGCAATAAGTCTAACCACTGGCAATAGCTGGGGGTAGCACCCCAACCCATTGTTCTTTTGCTCACCATGCCAACTCAGTTTGGAGCCAGCCATATGCAAATCAGTCTTCACCCTGCTCCTCATTTATCACCCAGCAGGATGCAGATAAATATTGTGCTTCTTCAACTGTAAGTTGTAGTTAAAGTTCAAAAGGAATGCATTATAACTAACTAAATGTTTTACCTAAAATACTCCTGTTGATGTTGCAATGTGTTTTGTTTCCCGAATACTGTCAAATTTTCCAATAGAAAATTGAATGTCATCATTAGTGTTATATTTGTACATACAAAGTGCGTGGTAAAATCACACGTCATTTTTTCAGCTAATGTAAATAATGTTTGCAGAACTTGAGCAGTATTAGTTTACGTTTGTAGCCTAATGAAATAAATAGTGCTATAGCAATATGTGTTACAGCTCGAATGTGCTTGTTAAGTTTCATGCTATTAGTTCATGTTATCATATAATTAAAGTTTGTCACAGTTTCACACATTGCTTAAAAAAAGCACCCAGTGCATAACATTTAAATGGTGGCCTTCTCTTCTAATCCTATGCTGTATTGGTTTAGATGGTCATATGACCTAAAATATAATTGAAATAATTGTAGGCAGATTATAATATTCTCAAACTCTACAGTCTAGTCTATTTCTTATATTCTGTGCTTCTTTACTACTGTTTGGGCTATGTTAGTAGCCGAATGTTACATATAACCAAACAATATTGTTTCTTTCATACATGTACTATCGTAAATAATATGTAATTGGACAGTGTTGTAGGCCAGTACATCCATGTTTCACTTTCCTACATTCAGTTAGTGTTTCTTGAAGGTTTGTGCTACTCTTCAAAGGTGATGGTGCGTGTGTGGATCATTGGCCACAGTTATATCTTATGGGCTCAAGAGTATGCCAAGAAGCGTGGAATCGAGCAGAATTTAGGTTTGCATCGTACCTTTTATTTCCTCTTTTACTGATTGTGAGCATCCCCATTTTATAATTATTCATAGTGGAGGCAATGATATTGGTCACCTCACTGGTGTTCAAATTGAAATAGAGATGAAAGGAACGTTTATATCTTTAATAACTGTATTTCCTCACACCCATGTTGTGTTTTCAAATATTTGCCAAAGGATCAAATGGAAGTACTCATTAGCAAATGCAAGAAAGTATGAGAAAACACGCAGACATATAAACAAAACGGTGTCTGCCTTCCTAAAACATGACAGCATGTCTTCGCTATATAACCTAAACACTGTCTTTTCACAAGCTTACCTATATCATGATGATGGTGTACATTTTACCTACTATGGCAATAGTGTTTTCATTAATAACATCCGGCAATTCCTGCTCAAGCATATGTAAATCCAAAGTACACACTCGTAATCAAAGGCTCTTTTAAGAGCCAACTAGGAAGAAGATGAGTAAATATAAAAATATATGGGTCCTTTTAAAAAAAATACTTTTGCTGTACAACGGTACTCTCTAGAGACTTACTCTATAGTACAGCGGATCCATATTTTTAAAAAAAGATTATATTGGCATTTGCACATATTATTCCCTTCATATCAGTACTATAATAAACTAATACTACTTAACACTAGAACACATAGCTTGGTTTTAAAGTGATTGTTGAGGTGTATTCCAAAACACAGGTAAACTGCTCTGTAAAAAACCCAGCATGGCTGCCTTCATGATTTGGAAAAGAACATATTAGCCAATCAGATAATCCCTTGTCACCTCTATGTACAGAGGTGCTATCGCGGTACTACAGAGGCCACAGATATAACTAAATAAAATACCTCATAACTTAACATTTTCATACCCTATGTCCCTGCCCTAGCCCACAGGATCACCTGCGCCCCCTGCTATGTAATACAATACATTTTAACAAAACTCCAGCCAACGGTTTTTGCACTATGAGAAATACTAAAGTCAATGGAAAATGCAATGGATTTGAAGCCCGTTTTGAGACCCCCCCCCTTTTTTCTTTGCACCCCCTTGACCAAGCGTCGTGAAACTTCCAGTCGTCCAAAAATGAAATGGAGACAGCAGGTCTCCAAACTTTCACGCACATTCGTCAAATGGGTGCAAACTAAGTTAAGTGGCAAAAATCAGAATAATCCCAATCTCTGGTCACCCTAACAATAACCACAGAGTGCCTACAGTAACTCTGCAAATATATACATATATATATATATATATATATATATATATTATCTACTGGCGGTCGCCAGTAGATAGTTATAGTTACAACCTATTATCCATAGGAAATCCGCGACATTCTATTTGAAATAACTCTCTTGCCGGTTGACATATCTTCGCGAAATTTTCAAACTTCGTGGGCGCTCCGGTCCGCTCCTACCCTGAAAGTCTCAGGGTGATACGTCAAGCGGGGGCCGAGAAAAAGGGGGGTCCCAAAACGCGTTTTCCCCATGCATTTTTCCATAGGAAACTTTAGACACGGCTACAGCCCGAACTGCTGAACGGAATTACACCAAATTTGGCAAAGAGGTAGTTCTTGGTTCAGAAAGAACCCTTTTGTTAAATGGTGTAAATCCGTTCAGTAGTTGCTGAGAAAATCAAAAGTAAAAGTACATATATATCTATGGGCACGGAGGATTCGCGCACCCTGAGCGCACCCTGCGCGCACCGTCCCGATCACGAGCTGCATGTTAATTGGCTGTCAGCTGGCTGTCAACATTCCGATTCAGGAAATGTTGGCAGCCATTTTGTCCCTCGGTAGAACCGAGGGACAGAAACAAGTGCGCAAAGCGCACAAAGGGGCAGAGGTAGAAACACCCTGACCCCTAGGTTTGCTCAGGGGTCCCACAAGGACCCCTGGGCAAAAAAAAAAAAAAAAAAATTTTTAAATCGGCAGGATGCGCTCAGGGTGCGCGAATCCTGCCGGAAAAAAAAAATCGAAGCGCGGTCTCCCGCGCTTCGATTGTATTTTGCCCCCGGGTGGCCCAAGTCCCGGGGGCATGGTGGGGGGTTTAATTTTATGTGTGGGGGGCCTCAAAGGGCCCCCAAGCCCCGGGGACCGCCACCCCCGGGGCTTTCTTTTAAAAATGGTGCGGGAGGGCTCTGAGCCCTCCCGCAGCCCCGGGGACCACCACCTCCCGGGGCTTTTAAAAAAAATTAAACAACCTGTGTGGGGGGCTCCAGCCCCCCACACGCCCGGGGACCGCCACCTCCCCGGGGCACTAACAAATTAAAATGGGGTCCGTTTTGGACCCCCGAAGCCCCGGGGACCACCACCTCCCCGGGGCTGTGCTGATGTAGGGAGGGGGGCCGCGCGGCCCCCTCCTGGAGCCCTTGATGGCCCTGGGGACCGCCACCCCCAGGGCCGGCTCCTGCAGTGTCCCGGGGTGCCTACCCCCGGGACACTGTAGTTTGCTATGGCAGGACGGGAGCCTCGCGGCTCCCGTCCTGCCATAGCAAACTGCTTTGGATATTGGAAGAGAGCAGGGAAACCTGCTCTCTCTTCCAATATCCAAAGCCGACTGCTTTCCACATGGGGAGCAGCATGTCAGCTGCTCCCCATGTGGAACAGCAATGCCGGCTCCCAAGGGACGTGGGGAGCCGGCGGGACTGTGGGGGGATTGGGGACCCCCCACAGTCCCCAACGGAGAGGGCCAGCCCCGGGGGATGGGGTCCCCGGGGCAAGTAGTGGCCCAGGAGAGGGGCCACGCGGCCCCCTCCCCCAAAAAAAAAAAAAAAAAAAATGGAAAGGCCGGCCCCGGGGATGGGGTCCCCGGGGCCTTAAATGGCCTGAGGAGGGGGGCCACGCAGCCCCCCTCCCAAGAAAATAAAAAAAAGGCCATGCCCCGGGGGATGGGGTCCCCGGGGCCAATACAGGCCCAGGGAAGGGGGGCCACGCGGCCCCCTTCCCGTTTTTTTTTAATTAAATTTTAAAAAAAGGGGTAAGGCCCTGGGGGATGGGGTCCCCAGGGCCCAAAAACAGGAAAAAGGAAGGGGGGCCACACAGCCCCCCTTCAGGGGACAAATTATTATTATTTTTTTTTAAACGATCGGGCCCGCAGGCCCCGCCCCCTTCCTTCACCACTCTGCAAACGCGCCCCCTGGCGCGTTTGCAGAGGGGGAACGAATTCCCCTTGAATACTGGGGGTCCCTGGGGGCCAACTAGCCCACCAGGAACCTCCAATATGCGCCAGGGGGCTGCGTTGCAGAGACGTGTAGAGAGGCCACACCCCTTTTTACACCTCTCTGCAACGCAGCTCTGTGGCGCTTTTTGGAGGTATATGGTGGGCTAGTTGGACTCCGGGGACCCTCAGGATTCAAGGGGACTTAATCCCCAACTTAAAACGCGCCACGGGGCGCGTTTGCACAGTGGTGAAGGGAGGGGGCGGGGCTTCAGGTGACATGTGTGCAAACAGGCCCCGTGGCGCGTTTTAAGATGGGGAATTAAATCCCCTTCAATCCTGAGGGTCCCTGGGGGCCAACTAGCCCAACAGGTACATCCAGAAAGCGCCACAGAGCTGCGTTGCAGAGAGGTGTAAAAGGGGTGTGGCCTCTCTACACGTCTCTGCAACGCAGCCCCTGGCGCATATTGGAGGTTCCTGGTGGGCTAGTTGGCCCCTAGGGACCCTCAGGATTCAAGGGGACTTAATCCCCCAACTTAAAACGCGCCACGGGGCGCGTTTGCACAGATGTCACCTCAGGCCCCGCCCCTCCCTTCACCATTGTGCAAATATTCTTCTAAAATCATCCGAAATACGAATTCCGATTTACTCACCTGTTATCAGGAGAGACCTCAGTGCTGTATCTTTCAGCCCAGTACTGGTCCTGAAAAGTAATTTTAACCGTACTTACCAGTAACTTGAATTTCCTTCCATAGGCTAACATTGACTGGTTTCACTTGGAAATTCTTCTAAGTGTGGAGTTTTGGAACTTTAAAATATTCCTCTAAAATCAGCCGAAATAAGAATTCCGATTTACTCACCTGTTATCAGGAGAGACCTCAGTGCTGCATCTTTCAGCCCAGTACTGATCCTCAAAAGTAATTTTAACCGTACTTACCAGTAACTTGAATTTCCTTCCATAGGATATCATTGCCTGCTTTTTGCTGAAAAAGTTTCTAAGTGTTGATTTTTGAAACATACAAATATTCCTCTAAAATCAGCCGAAATACGAATTCCGATTTACTCACCTGTTATCAGGAGAGACCTCAGTGCTGCATCTTTCAGCCCAGTACTGGTCCTGAAAAGTAATTTTAACCGTACTTACCGGTAACTTGAATTTCCTTCATAGGCTAACATTGACTGGTTTCAGTTGGAAATTCTTCTAAGTGTGGAGTTTTGGAACTTTAAAATATTCCTCTAAAATCAGCCGAAATACGAATTCTGATTTACTCACCTGTTATCAGGAGAGACCTCAGTGCTGCATCTTTCAGCCCAGTACTGATCCTCAAAAGTAATTTTAACCGTACTTACCAGTAACTTGAATTTCCTTCCATAGGATATCATTGCCTGCTTTTTGCTGAAAAAGTTTCTAAGTGTTGATTTTGAAACATACAAATATTCCTCTAAAATCAGCCGAAATACGAATTCCGATTTACTCACCTGTTATAAGGAGAGACCTCAGTGCTGTATCTTTCAGCCCAGTACTGGTCCTGAAAAGTAATTTTAACCGTACTTACCAGTAACTTGAATTTCCTTCCATAGGCTAACATTGACTGGTTTCACTTGGAAATTCTTCTAAGTGTGGAGTTTTGGAACTTTAAAATATTCCTCTAAAATCAGCCGAAATACGAATTCCGATTTACTCACCTGTTATCAGGAGAGACCTCAGTGCTGCATCTTTCAGCCCAGTACTAATCCTGAAAAGTAATTTTAACCGTACTTACCAGTAACTTGAATTTCCTTAATAGGCTAACATTGACTGGTTTCACTTGGAAATTCTTCTAAGTGTTGATTTTTGAAACATACAAATATTCCTCTAAAATCAGCCGAAATACGAATTCCGATTTACTCACCTGTTATAAGGAGAGATCTCAGTGCTGTATCTTTCAGCCCAGTATTGGTCCTGAAAAGTAATTTTAACCGTACTTACCAGTAACTTGAATTTCCTTCCATAGGCTAACATTGACTGGTTTCACTTGGAAATTCTTCTAAGTGTAGAGTTTTGGAACTTTAAAATATTCCTCTAAAATCAGCCGAAATACGAATTCCGATTTACTCACCTGTTATCAGGAGAGACCTCAGTGCTGCATCTTTCAGCCCAGTACTGGTCCTGAAAAGTAATTTTAACCGTACTTACCGGTAACTTGAATTACCTTCATAGGCTAACATTGACTGGTTTCACTTGGAAATTCTTCTAAGTGTGGAGTTTTTGAACTTTATAATATTCCTCTAAAATCAACCAAAGTACGAATACCAATTTACTCACCTGTTATCAGGAGAGAATCCAGTGCTGCATCTTTTAGCCCAGCACTGACCCTGAAAAGTAATTTTAACCGTACTTACCAGTAACTTATATTTTCTTCCATAGGAATCCATTGTCTGGTTTTCAGCAAAAAAGTTTCAAAGTGTTGATTTTTACAAACTACAAATATTCCTTAAAAATCACCTGTATGACTTAAACGCATTCTTTCAACTGTT
This sequence comes from Calotriton arnoldi, assembly GCA_963921515.1. NCBI lineage: Eukaryota > Metazoa > Chordata > Amphibia > Caudata > Salamandridae > Calotriton > Calotriton arnoldi. The sequence continues at coordinate 246,664 of CAWUFW010014685.1, read as the reverse complement.
TACAGGAGATGCACCAGTGCTGGATCCAGGATCCAACACTGAGTAAGAAAAAGTAACGATAACAGTTTTTACCTGCTAAGTGAATTTCCTTCCATAGGATAACATTGGTGATTCTATGAGAAAAAGTTTCTAAGTGTCAACTTTTAAAATACAATAATATTCCTTAAAAATCACGACTGTAACCAAAACGCTTTTACTCAACTGTTTACAGGAGATGTCCCAGGACTGAATCTAGGATCCAGTCCTGTGGTTAGAAAAGTAATCCATAAAGTAACTAATTGCATTTAACTAGAAATTCACATTGAGCTGAATGTTGCATTGTGTTTGAAAATGTGTTGCCCATTGCAACAACTGTAACTACTGTACTTAAAAGTCTATTGCCTATGTGCAAAGTATTTAAACTAAAGTAATTCATTCTGAGAAAGTATTTTTTGTAATGTAATGTATAATGTAATTACAATGTAATTTAAAAAATAAAATATGTAAAAAAAAAGTGTTTCTAAAAATGTAGTAAATCAGTATGAAAAAAATTAATATAACAATTAATACATTTAAAAATTGTCATTTACAAAACCTTTGAAATTCACTGAAAAAACCGTAGGTATCAGGCACGTTATAGTTAGAAATTAGCATTTAAAAAACCTTTGAAATTCACTGAAAAAACCATAGGTTTCAGACACGTTATAGTTACAAATTAGCATTTAAAAAACCTTTGAAATTCACTGAAAAAACCATAGGTTTCAGACACGTTATAGTTACAAATTAGCATTTAAAAAACCTTTGAAATTCACTGAAAAAACCATAGGTTTTAGGGACAGTTATAGTTACTTGGACATTGCACTCGTACAAAACCCGTGAAATTCCCCGTTATAGTTAGTTCAGCTAACTATAACTCGCGCCCCGCAATGCACTGCTGATGACGTCACATATTACATCACTCATGACATGGTCAGTGACATCACTGATGACATCACTGATGACATCTCAAATGACATCACTGATGACATCATCCACGTGATAATCTGATGCACCTCCTCACACCCTAATATAATCTTTGATACACCCACTCTAAATTACAGACTGCCATTCGCAAAACCATAGACACTCCAACACAAATAACCACATACCCACTCACTGATTCTTAGGTCTACACACACACATCCACTCACTCACCCGTACAGTCACTCATACTTACGGTCACTCAGTACAGAACTATCATATGCACTCTTACTCCTATATAGACACTCAAACAACGCCACTCATCCATAGAGATACTCAGACACCTAGTCAGTCATGCAAATAATTAAACACACTGCCATTTACTCACCTATACAGTTATACACACACCAGCTCACTTACTCATACAAATAGTAGCACATTGTTACGCTCTTATACAATCACTGATACAAGCACACACTCATCCATACAGCCACTATCACAATCACTCACTCTTGCTTATAGCTATTTATATACTCCAACACACATATATACTGCCTTTCACATATGTAGTTACTCACACATGTACCACTGGGACATACATTCACTCACTAACACACTCTTACACACACTTACCCACCCATACAGTCTATCACAGATGCACTCTTGAAACCATCCACCCAGTGAATCACCCACTCACACATCTATGCAGAGAGTTGCACACACCCCTCCCACACAAACACTCAGGCACCCATACAGATACTCAGACAAGCATTCAATAACTCATATAGACACTCATTTAGCTATTCACAAACACATGCAGCCACTTACACAGCAACAGACAGACGGATACAGACATTCACCCAGTTTAGTCACTAACCCATGCATTCAGTAAGATACGTTAAATCACTCACTTATAGAGTCAGTCACGCACCTACTAAATCATCCATACAGACACTTACACACCCACTCATTCTTCAATACGTCTTTTCCTATATATATTAAAAATATTTAAACTTTACAGAAACACACAGTCACTGGATGATGTCATCAGTGATGTCATTTGAGATGTCATCAGTGATGTCATCAGTGATGTCACTGACCATGTCATGAGTGATGTAATATGTGACGTCATCAGCAGTGCATTGCGGGGGCGCGAGTTATAGTTAGCTGAACTAACTATAACGGGGGAATTTCAAGGGTTTTGTACGAGTGCAATGTCCAAGTAACTATAACTGTCCCTAAAACCTATGGTTTTTTCAGTGAATTTCAAAGGTTTTTTAAATGCTAATTTGTAACTATAACGTGTCTGAAACCTATGGTTTTTTCAGTGAATTTCAAAGGTTTTTTAAATGCTAATTTGTAACTATAACGTGTCTGAAACCTATGGTTTTTTCAGTGAATATATATATATATATATATATATGAACTTCAAAGGACGCTGTACTTCGCAGCTCCCCTCCAGCGGTGTCAGTGCCAGCTCACGGCGACAGCAGCCTTTAAATTTCTTTAAACAAGTTCCAAACACCAAGCCCCCAATTGAGGAAAGTAAGGAAGCGGCACACCAGGAGACTGCACAATTTCTTTATTGTGTGCACAATAAAGAAATTGTGCAGTCTCCTGGTGTGCCGCTCCTTACTTTCCTCAATTGGGGGCTTGGTGTTTGGAACTTGTTTAAATTTAAAGATATATATATATATATATTATATATATATATATATATATATATATATATATATATATATATATATTAAAGTTCAGGGCTCCTTCTGCCTACCCCCGCCCTCTGCAGAGGATCGCAAAAGGTTGGCGGAGCGCGCCAACTGTAGAATTTCAAAATCTGTGCAAATCAAGCGATCACTCGGAGGTTTGCTTACACCAGTAGATTATTTATTCCAGGGTTACGCGTTTCGCTTGCACAGCAAGCTTGGTCACACAGTGATACATGGGAAAGTTTGGCAATACATAGAGTATGTAGAAATTGAACCAGGACCACTAGGTAGAAACATAACTGCAGCCAAAATGGCATCCATTTTAGAGTGTAGTTTTACCACCTATACTACAGCATAAATTGGTCACTCACAATAATAAAATGTATTAATCGCATACAATTATTATCCAAAGTGTGTCACAAATCCTGTTATAATCACATAAAAAGATATATATACGACAGAAAAGTGACCTAATGTATTAATTGCTCTGCATACCAGTAAAAATGCACTAGCCATTTTATATACATTTCAAATTCAATTTCAAGAACAAACAAAACAAAACAAAACACAAAGGCATTATCACATCCTAATAACGTATACTCAATTGTAGTGTTTTTGACCAAGATTATATATTCTAAACCTAGCGATACCATGAGTCATTTACTATTTTACTCGGCATAGTGCCTTAAAGACCTGGTACAAACTCAAAAGGTCTACTATTTAGGGGCCATACTGCATGGCACCCTGAATAATCTCTTGTTATACTCGGCATAGTGCCTTTGGAAGACTTGTTTAGCAATGACAAATGCGGTCTGCTCTATCTGGTGCATGTTACATGGCAGTGGGCTGTAAAATATCCTCGCCCGTTCAGGTGAATTACGAGATGGCCTATAGAACACTGGCTAAGTGCCTAATTGGATTTACCACCAGCCGGGGGTCCCTACGTTCCTCTATGTGGTTTGCCTATCCCCATACATCAACACTGCACTCGGTAGTCCACAAAGAATCTAGTAAATTAAATATGTATACGTGTCATAGTCCTAAAAAATGTTAAAGAAGTTAATCTAAGACTAAAGAAAGAATACTCAATAAAAGCAAGTCTCTTATCTGTCTCGTCGAGCCCTCCACCAATATTGATAGAAGAAAAGGGTAGGGGTGGATTGCAGTGAAGGTGGTTCTCAGATTCTGCCCCTTCCTTTTCTCCTGTGAAAAAGGAAAATAGAAAAAAGAAGAAATTTCTTTAAAATCCATGAACAGTGTCATAGTCTAGATTAAAACTAATATCAAAAACAGGTTACAAATGCACAATTTAACAGTATGCAAGGTAAAGATATATCTACAACAAGAAGAAAGGTGTAATTTATAACAGTACATTATTCATGTAAATGAATGTTCATTTCCTCGTCTTGATTAAGCCCTTCAGGGTTTTTGGTTTGGAGGTTAATTATATGCCACAATTCTTTTTTGCGCAGCTGAAGGACTCTGCTACCTCCCCTCATTGTACGTTCAATCTGTTCTATCGCATAGAAAGTCAGGAGTGAACTGTTAGAGAGATGGTACTCAGCAAAATGTCTAGCCACTGGATACTGGGGGTCTTTATTAGCAATGGCCCTCATATGTTCTAGTACCCTTTTCTTAGTAGCTAAGGTGGTACTGCCTACATATCTTTTCCTACACGGGCATTCAAGGATATAGATAGTAAATATTGTGCCACATGTAAGGAATTGTTTTATAGTTCTTTCTCCTGTGGGTGTATGGTAACTCTTCCTCATGGACCTATTTCTGCAGGCTTTACAATGGCCACAGGGAAAGAAGCCCTGGAGATTGATCTGAGTATGTAATCTTGTGTTGGTAATGTCCCCTTTCACCAGAAAATCTCTAAGATTTCTCCCTTTCCTGTAAGTTATCTGTGGTCTCTCTTGCATAGTATGTCCTATGATAGGATCACTGGTGAGGATATTCCAATTTCGTGCCAATATTTTAGATATTGGCTTAGATTCTTTATTATACGTAAGGATCACTCTAGTTGTGATATCTTCCTCAGTATCTTTGTCTCTCAGTGTTTCCTCTCTTTCAATTTTATTGATTCTGTCTTTCGCTCTGTTCAGGACCCAGTTCGGGTACCCCCTCTCTCGGAATCTTGTCATCATATTCTCTTGTTCACTCACAAAGCTTTCTTGTGTACTACAGTTCCTTCTTGCTCTCAGCAGTTCACCAAATGGAATACTCCATTTCAAGGTTTCGGGGTGACTGCTGAGAGCATGGAGGAGGCTGTTACCTGCTGTTGATTTTCTGTGGAGTTTGGTGCTAATCTTGTTGTTAGTGATCTCCACCAACACATCCAGGAACTCTATTTGCTTCAAGCGACAAAGAGACCAAAAGAGGCAGAGGACGAGGAAACCGGCTTATGGGAACCAGACAAATGGGCCAAAAGAATCAGAAATAATGGATGATGATATGGTAAATAGAACGATCATAAACTTATCATACAGACCTCTAACAATGTTTGAAAAACGCACACTTTGCCTGGGACTCTCCTTCTGCCCTACTAATTCCTTTAACTATCCTGAAACCAGAATAGACATGTTTAAATTCGTAAGAAAGGTGAAACTTAAAAAGTGGCACAGCTTAAATTGTACACCTGCAATTCCCGAAAAAAGACTGGTCAACGAGAACAATACGTTTCTCAGCATAAGAGACAGGGAAACACTGATAACTATGCAGGACCTGCACCAAGAATCAGGGCTAGATCAACTTACGGAACAATCCACCCCCAGAACAGACCGCCCAGCCCATACTGATTTCAGACCCAAATCAATTTTTTTACCACTCATGGCACACGATAACATTGATGCTTTCCATGAGACCATGATCAAAGATCTTATAAAATGTCATAAAAGAACACATAGTAGTACTGGTCCCACTAACTTTACAAAACAACAAAGGCAATTTATCGACTCACTGAAAGAAGATGAGAACATCATCATCCGCCCCGCTGACAAAGGTGGGAACATTGTACTTTGGGACAGGGCAGCTTACATTGTGGAGGCTACCAAACAGCTAACTGACATAAGAATCTATGTCCCCACTGATGTACATGAGTACAATGCAAGCATTGTCAGCATATGGAACATACTCACCGAGTATAAAGATAAAGGGATCCTACAATGGGAAGAATATTGTTACTTGAAGTGTGATTACCCCAGAACTCCCATTTTTTATCTGTTACCTAAGGTACATAAGGATCCGAAAATACCTCCAGGTAGACCCATTGTATCCTCCATTGGTTGTGTCACGGAAAATATCTCTAAATATATAGATCACTTTCTCCGTGAATATGTAGAGAAACTTCCCTCGCATATAAGAGACACCAAAGACTTCCTGGTGAAAGTCAAGGATATTGTATGGGAAGATGACTATCAAATGATCACACTAGATGTCAATTCACTGTACTCTATTATTGACCATTCCTTGGGTGTTCGCTGTTGCCAACATTTTTTAAGCACACGTGAAATCTGTTACTTGGAACACACTGAAATGCTGATAGTATTGATGAAATTCTGTCTACTTAATAACATGTTTTTATTTAATGGCACCATGTATAAACAATGCCTCGGGACTGCAATAGGTACTTGCTTTGCCCCCAGCTTTGCTAATTTGTTTCTGGGAGTATGGGAGGAGGAGGTCCTCAAAAAACTTAATCAAGACCCCGCCCACAAGAAGGTGATTAAATGGTATAGATACATCGATGACCTTTTCATTGTGTGGAAGGGCAGTGAGGAAAGTGCCATAGACATGATTGCAGACCTTAACTACAATACTTTTAACCTGAAACTCACTTACACCATCAGCAAGAAGCAAATAGAGTTCCTGGATGTGTTGGTGGAGATCACTAACAACAAGATTAGCACCAAACTCCACAGAAAATCAACAGATGGTAACAGCCTTCTCCATGCTCTCAGCAGTCACCCCGAAACCTTGAAATGGAGTATTCCATTTGGTGAACTGCTGAGAGCAAGAAGGAACTGTAGTACACAAGAAAGCTTTGTGAGTGAACAAGGGAATATGATGACAAGATTCCGAGAGAGTGGGTACCCGAACTGGGTCCTGAACAGAGCGAAAGACAGAATCAATAAAAATGAAAGAGAGGAAACACTGAGAGACAAAGATACTGAGGACGATATCACAACTAGAGTGATCCTTACGTATAATAAAGAATCTAAGCCAATATCTAAAATATTGGCACGAAATTGGAATATCCTCACCAGTGATCCTATCATAGGACATACTATGCAAGAGAGACCACAGATAACTTACAGGAAAGGGAGAAATCTTAGAGATTTTCTGGTGAAAGTGGACATTACCAACACAAGATTACATACTCAGATCAATCTCCAGGGCTTCTTTCCCTGTGGCCATTGTAAAGCCTGCAGAAATAGCTCCATGAGGAAGAGTTACCATACACCCACAGGAGAAAGAACTATAAAACAATTCCTTACATGTGGCACAATATTTACTATCTATATCCTTGAATGCCCGTGTAGGAAAAGATATGTAGGCAGTACCACCTTAGCTACTAAGAAAAGGGTACTAGAACATATGAGGGCCATTGCTAATAAAGACCCCCAGTATCCAGTAGCTAGACATTTTGCTGAGTACCATTTCTCTAACAGTTCACTCCTGACTTTCTATGCGATAGAACAGATTGAACGTACAATGAGGAGGTAACAGAGTCCTTCAGCTGCGCAAAAAAGAATCGTGGCATATAATTAACCTCCAAACCAAAAACCCTGAAGGGCTTAATCAAGACGAGGAAATGAACATTCATTTACATGAATAATGTACTGTTATAAATTACAACTTTCTTCTTGTTGTAGATATATCTTTACCTTGCATACTGTTAAATTGTGCATTTGTAACCTGTTTTTGATATTAGTTTTAATCTAGACTATGACACTGTTCATGGATTTTAAAGAAATTTCTTCTTTTTTCTATTTTCCTTTTTCACAGGAGAAAAGGAAGGGGCAGAATCTGAGAACCACCTTCACTGCAATCCACCCCTACCCTTTTCTTCTATCAATATTGGTGGAGGGCTCGACGAGACAGATAAGAGACTTGCTTTTATTGAGTATTCTCTCTTTAGTCTTAGATTAACTTCTTTAACATTTTTTAGGACTATGACACGTATACATATTTAATTAACTAGATTCTTTGTGGACTACCGAGTGCAGTGTTGATGTATGGGGATAGGCAAACCACATAGAGGAACGTAGGGACCCCTGGCTGGTGGTAAATCTAATTAGGCACTTAGCCAGTGTTCTATTGGCCATCTCGTAATTCACCTGAACGGGAGAGGATATTTTACAGCCCACTGCCATGTAACATGCACCAGATAGAGCAGACCGCATTTGTCATTGCTAAACAAGTCTCCCAAAGGCACTATGCCGAGTATAACAAGAGATTATTCAGGGTGCCATGCAGTATGGCCCCTAAATAGTAGACCTTTTGAGTTTGTACCAGGTCTTTAAGGCACTATGCCGAGTAAAATAGTAAATGACTCATGGTATCGCTAGGATTAGAATATATAATCTTGGTCAAAAACACTACAATTGAGTATACGTTATTAGGATGTGATAATGCCTTTGTGTTTTGTTTTGTTTTGTTTGCTCTTGAAATTGAATTTGAAATGTATATAAAATGGCTAGTGCCTTTTTACTGGTATGCAGAGCAATTAATCCATTAGGTCACTTTTCTGTCGTATATATCTTTTTATGTGATTATAACAGGATTTGTGACACACTTTGGATAATAATTGTATGCGATTAATACATTTTATTATTGTGAGTGACCAATTTATGCTGTAGTATAGGTGGTAAAACTACACTCTAAAATGGATGCCATTTTGGCTGCAGTTATGTTTCTACCTAATGGTCCTTCTTCAATTTCTACATACTCTATGTATTGCCAAACTTTCCCATGTATCACTGTGTGACCAAGCTTGCTGTGCAAGCGAAACGCGTAACCCTGGAATAAATCATCTACTGGTGTAAGCAAACCTCCGAGTGATCGCTAGATTTACACAGATTTTGAAATATATATATATATATATATATATATATATATATATATATATATATATATATATATATATATATATTATCTACTGGCGGTCGCCAGTAGATAGTTATAGTTAGGACCTATTTTCCATAGGAAATTCACAACATTCTATTTCCAATAACTTTGGCGCCAATTGATGAATCTTCGCGAAATTTTCAAAACTCGTGGGGCTCTCCGGTCTGCTCCTATCCTGAAAGTTTCGGGGTGATTCGGCAAGCGGGGGCCGAGAAAAAAGGGGGGTCCCAAAACGTGTTTTCCCAATGCAATTTTCCATAGGAAACTTTAGACACGGCTACAGCCCGAACTGCTGAACGGAATTACACCAAATTTGGCAAAGAGGTAGTTCTTGGTTCAGAAAGAACCCTTTTTGTTAAATGGTGTAAATCCGTTCAGTAGTTGCTGAGAAAATCAAAAGTAAAAACACATATATATCTATGGCCGCGGAGGATCTGCGCACCCTACAGATTAGGATCCGCGCACCCTGCCGATCACGAGCTGCATTGTAATTGGTTGTGAACACTCTAAACCAGGAACTGTTGGTAGCCATCTTGTGCCTCGGTAGAAGCGAGGCACAAGATGGCAGTAAAATGAAGGCGTAAAGAAGAAGAGGGGGCAGGGTTGAAACACCCTGACCCCGTAGGTCTGCTTAGAGGGTCCTAGAAGGACTTCTAGGGCTAAAAAAAGCATTTTTTTTTTTAAAACGCCGCGATACGCGTAGGGTGTGAGGATTCAGCCGCGAAAATGAAAAAAAGGAAGCGCGGCCTCCCGCGCTTCATTTAATTAAAGCCCCCGGGTAGGCCAGGTCCCGGGGGCATGTGAAAAAAAAGTGTGGGGGGGCCCTAATCCCCCCCACACTGCCCCAGGGACCGCCACCCCCGGGGCAAAGTATGAATATTTGCGGGGCACACGGGCCCCCCGCAGCCCCGGGGACCGCCACCCCCGGGGCTTTTTAAAAAAATTAATTTAACCTGTGTGGGGGGCTCAAGCCCCCACACGCCCGAGACCGCCACCTCCCCGGGGCACTAAATATTCAAAATAGGGGGTCCGTTATGGACCCCCAAGCCCCGGGGACCACCACCCCCCGGGGCTTTACATTAAGTGGGAGGGGGGCCGCGCGGCCCCCCTCCTGGAGCCAATGATGGCCCTGGGGACTGCCACCCCCCAGGGCCGGCTCCTGCAGTGTCTCCGGGTGTCCACCCCAGGGACACTGCGTGGCTCCCGCCCTGCCATAGCAAACTTGGGAGGTCATTACGATGACGGGCGGACAAAGTCCGCTCACCATCGCAACGGAAAAGGGACCGCCCGCAAGAGGTGCGGCGGTCCCGCTGTGCCGATTAGGATGCGACCACCACCATGGCGGTCGCATCCTGTATGTTTAACATTGTGGCGGGCGGTGCTGTATTCAGCACCCGCCACAATGTTAAATGGGCATGTTGTGCATTTGCACGCACAACGTGACAGGCACCGCGCGGTGCCTGCCACCTTGTGCATGCAAATGTTGGAGGGTACCATGGGTACCCCCCAAGTGCAGCCACCCACCCCCCCAATCACCTGGGGGCCTGCAACGGGCCCCCAAAGGCATTCTCCGCATGCCTTTCCATGGCGGAGTCTCCGCCATGGAAAGGCATGAGACCGCCAGCATCGTAATATGGATGGCGGTGCCTGCAAGGCACCTCCACCATATTGCAGGCCTTTCCGCCCGGTAGGCAATCGGGCGGATTGCCTACCGGCGGAAAACTGGCGGACGGTCTTTCCGTCCACCTGGGTCCCCACCGCCATCGTAATATGGCGGGGGGACATGTTAGGCGGGCGGACAAAAATGGCGGATGGATCGCCACTGCCATACGGGCGGCGGCGATCCGTCCGCCATCGTAATGACCCCCTTGGTTTGGATTTTGAAAGAGAGAGCAGGGAAACCTGCTCTCTCTTTCAAAATGCAAACCAGATTGCTTTTCCACACGGGGAGCTGCATGTTAGCAGCTCCCCATATGGAAAAGCAATGCCGGCTCCCGAAGGACGTGGGGAGCCGGCGGGACCGTGGGGGCATTGGGGCTCCCCCCACGGTTTCCATCATTATGTATAGGCCCCGGGGGATTGGGGTCCCCGGGGAGAATATAAATTAGTGGTAGGAGCTAAAAAAAATGTTACGGAAAAAATTTGGAGTCGCTACTCCAGCGCAGCACTCAGCGCGGCCCCCTGGTGTGAACGCGTTGGGTGCGCGACTCCCAGCGCGGCCCCCTGGTGTGAACGCATTGGGTGCGCGACTCCAAACAAAAAATTGAAAATAAATAAAGAAATAAAGAAAATAATATAAATTTATTAAAAAATATATATATAAAAAAAAAAAAAAAATATTTCAGTTACAATATTTTTAAAACATTTTTTTTCCCATTTATATTAAAAATATATAATGTAATTTAAAAAATAAAATATGTAAAAATAAACAGTTAAAGATCTGTAGAAAATCAGTATCAAAAAAATACATATAACTATTATTACATTTAAAAATTATCATTTAAAAAACCTTCGAAATTCACTGAAAAAACCATAGGTTTCAGACATGTTATAGTTAGGAATTAGCATTTAAAAAACCTTAGAAATTCACTGAAAAAACCATAGGTTTCAGGGCTGTTATAGTTAGCTGGACATTTCACTCGTACAAAACCATTGAAATTCCTCCGTTATAGTTAGTTCAGCTAACTATAACTCGCGCCCCGCAATGCACTGCTGATGACGTCACATATTACATCACTCATGATATGGTCAGTGACATCACTGATGACATCTCAAATGACATCACTGATGACATCACTGATGACATCATCCAGTGACTGTGTGTTTCTGTAAAGTTTAAATATGTTTAATATATATAGGGAAAGGCGTATTGAAGAATGAGTGGGTGTATAAGTGTCTGAATGGATGATTTAGTAGGTGCGTGACTGACTCTACAAGTGAGTGATTAAACGTATCTTACTGAATGCATGGGTTAGTGACTAAACTGTGTGAATGTCTGTATCTGTCTGTCTGTTGGTGTGTAAGCGGCTGCATGGGTTTGTGAATAGCTACATGAGTGTCTATATGGGTTATTGATTGGTTGTCTGAGTATTTGTATGGGTGCCTGAGTGTTTGTGTGGGTGGGGTGTGTGACTCTGTGCATAGATGTGTGAGTGGGTGATTCACTGGGTGCATGGTTTAAAGAGTGCCTCTGTGATGGACTGTATGGGTGGGTGAGTGTGTGTATGGGTGTGTTAGTGAGTGAATGTAGATCTCAGTGGTACATGTGTGAGTAACCACATATGTGAAAGGCAGTATATGTGTGTGTTGGAGTATATAAATGGCTATAAGTGAGAGTGTCTGATTGTGAGAGTGGCTGTATGGATGAGTGTGTGCTTGTATCAGTGATTGTATAAGAGCGTAAGAATGTGCTACTATTTGTATGAGTAAGTGAGCTGGTGTGTGTATAACTGTATAGGTGAGTAAATGGCAGTGTGATTAATTATTTGCATGACTGACTAGGTGTGTGAGTACCTCTATGGATGAGTGGCGGTGTGTGAGTGTCTATATAGGTGTATGAGTGCATATGATAGTCCTGTACTGAGTGACCATAAGCATGAGTGACTGTACGGGTGAGTGAGTGGATGTGTGTGTAGACCTAAGAATCAGTGAGTGGGTATGTAGTTTTTGGTGTTGGAGTGTCTATGGTTTTGAGAATGGCATTCTGTAATTTAGAGTGGGTGTATCAAAGGTTATATTAGGGTGTGAGAAGATGCAGCAAATTATCACATGGATGATGTCATCAGTGATGTCATCAGTGATGTCATTTGAGATGTCATCAGTGATGTCATCAGTGATGTCACTGACCATGTCATGAGTGATGTAATATGTGACGTCATCAGCAGTGCATTGCGGGGGCGCGAGTTATAGTTAGCTGAACTAACTATAACGGAGGAATTTCAATGGTTTTGTATGAGTGAAATGTCCAGCTAACTATAACAGCCCTGAAACCTATGGTTTTTTCAGTGAATATATATATATATATACATATATATATAGATAGATAGATAGATAGATAGATAGATAGATAGATAGATAGAGATATATATATATATAGATATAGATATACATATCTATATCTATCTATCTATCTATCTATATATATATATATATATATATACATATATATCTATATATATTAAGGCTTACCAGCCGAAACGCGTCAGAAAAATGATTAAGTGTTGCCGCTTCATGAGAGAATAAAAAGAGCCATTCGTTTGAGTTGTGCTTTGGCATTTCTTTTCTTGTTGCTGACAAATTGGCGGGCTGCTCCGTTCCCGCTGTACGCCAAGGCTGCCCTGCAGTGTCGGGGGCTCCCCTTAGGAGGTGTTTTTCTGGATCTATATATATATATATATATATATATCACCTACTCGCGGTCGCCAGTAGGTAGTTATAGTTAGGACCTAGTTTCCATAGGAAAAGCATTTTTTGACTTTCCTATAACTTTGCCGTTGTTTGACCAATCTTCATGAAATGTTCCACAAAAAGTGTCAAGGTAGGTTCTGGTTGTCATGTAAAGTTTGGGGGTGATCCGTGCAGTGGGGACCGAGAATTTGGGGCATGAAATAAGGCTGCGTTTGTAATGTTAATTCCCATAGGAACCTTTAGCCACACCTACAGCCCGAACCACTGAACGGACTTACACCAAATTTGCCAGGAAGGTAGTTGTCAGTTCGAGGAAGTGCCTTTTGCTTTTTGGTGTATATCCGTTCAGTAGTTGTTGAGAAATGTAAGCTTAAAATTATAGTGATATCTCTGGCCGTGGATATTTCGCGGTGGTTTCGCGAGTAATCGCGAATGCACGTGCCAACAGGAATGCTCTGATTCGCTGGACGCAACCTGAACAGAAAGTTGCAGCCGCTATTTAATCTATTGGCAACGGTTCCTGGGGCTAAAGATTTGTGTGAAAGCCTACATAAAGGGTTAGAGTGGAGATACTCTGACCCCATGGTTGAGAAATGGGGGTGTTGGTGACACGTTATGTGTCCAAAATATATTTTTTTAATTGTGCCCGTTATTCGCTATGACGCTGCGTCCGCCGGCGTGGCCTGTCGTGTACCGTCGCGGGGACATCGCGACTATCAACGTCGTCGCGAATATCGCTGGAAATATAAAAAAATATATCAGTGAATCATTAATACGCATTGTTATAGAGATATTGAGATTTTTATCAATGTTTTTATAGAGTTATTTATATAATGAGTTATCTGCTGTGATGGTTAGAATTATTTATATAGTTAAAATTTTTGAATGTGGTGGTGGCTATTGGATTCCTGCTTTTGCATTCCGCTTTCACAACGTAACCGCAGGGATCGCGATGACCAACGTCATCGCGATCTCCAGCCTCACCGCGACAATGGAAAATAGGTTTTAGAGATGGTTGTTCTAGAAATACACTAGAAAACATGAGTTTGAAGTGTAGAGTAATAAACCCATAGTGTGCAAAATACTGTAATTTTTGTGCATATATGTGTTCATATATATATATAAATTCACTGAAAAAAACAAAGGTTACAGGGACGTTATAGTTAGGAAATATAATTGAAGAAACCTTTGAAATTCACTGAAAAAAACAAAGTTACAGGGATGTTATAGTTAGGCTCAAATTTCACTAATACAAAACTAGTGAAATTCAGCAGTTATAGTTACCTGAGCTAACTATAACTTATGCACCGCAATGCACTGCTTATGACCTCACATATTACATTTCTCTCTGAGTTGTAGCACCCGTGTGCACTGCTGGTAGAGAATGACTGGGAAGTCTTGAGCAACCTGGAGAGACTCCCCTCTTGCAGTCCTCAGCATTGTGAAAATGTCCTGTTGGTAAGTGCCTGCGAGGTGGCAGCATTCATAACACCATGACAGGGAGGGAAGAGTTGTATGTAGGACAGTGGTTGAAAAGCACAATGTTGTGCATGTTACAGATTCACTTGCTATACACATGAGAATAAAGAACTGGCATTTTACTTTCTCAAGGCTTTTATAGCATTGCCTGGTTTTCGCTATAAACTCCAGCTCATTCGTGAACTGCTGAAGGACAGAAAAACATGCAGCCGCCTTACTATTTGCTCTTTTTTGTCAATGTGAAATGAGTTATGAAATTAAATGACTATCTCAGAGCACATGTTTGCTACTGAGAAGTGTAGGTACTCTCCAATTAACATTATTGCACATCTGTTGAGAAGTGGTGGTTCTCTCCCTTTTAGTTTAAGGAAGTGCATGTACTGAGTACCAGAGGGAGTACCTACTGAGGCTGTCACTAAAGAAAACGCAGCTCCTCTGAGCCGTTTAAGATTTTGCATCTGATAATGCTGCCACTGGATGTCAAAGACGTCTTGCAGTGAGGCAGGTGTCACAGGTTATAGTAGAAGGTAGAAGCTTTGAAACCACAGCTCCTAACTGGCACTCCTTCTTAATCTGTGACAAGCTTCAGAGGGGATATCCAAACTGGGCACAATGCGACAGAGGTGGCATCCAGAACTGGACAGAAAATGCTTGATGTGGCGGCGGAACTGGTCATGATAGACCAAGTGAAACCTTCAAAACTAGACACAGTAGTCCAACCCAGCGCTCTAGGACTTGATAACACTCCAGAAGTGACTTTACCAGTTATAGGCATCCTGCATAGTGATAGCACAGACTGGGCCCCAAAATTAGTCTTAAATAATATGGTTTATTTACCACACTGGAGCTTTGTTTCCTCTAGTCAATATCGTATTATGAGTCAAAGAGCAAATCAGGCATCATAACCTTAAATTGCATTTATCATTTAAATTCAGTCAATGATGAGAGTTTAAATAAGTTTCAAAAACCTTTATTCTTATTAAGAGAATAGCAAAGTTCTTTTGTTTGTTTTTATTTCGATAAGTCCATAAATCAAATAAGTATATGGAAATTTCATCAAAAAGAATGGTTAGATTCAAAAGTCAAGTAATACATTTGAGCGCGTTCCGTAAAGGACTAATTCCCTATTCTGAAATCAGATCTGTATATTAGATTCATAGAAGCCATGAATAGTTCAGATTCAAAAGGAAAAGAGTGAGATCAGAGGAGCATAAAGATCAAAGCCAAGCTAAAACAACAGAACTTCCCATAAAGAGTGGTTCATGAAACTCAGCTGAGTCTCACTAAATCCAAAATCAACATATAGTTGCAGTAGCAATCTGTCAAATCAAATGGCAATAATAGGGCAATAGGGAAACAGCAGCAGCAGCTGCAACCGTCAAGAGGCTGGTGAAGGGAAGAAAAAGCATTGCATCTACATAGGAACACGCACTAATATAAAAGACACAAATACGTTTTGCAGACATTGTATCAGGCTCCTTCATCCGTGGACCAATCAAAAAGCATTTCTCGTCATTGAGCAGGTTCAGCTCCTCTGTTCCCATGAAAAATACATGCAGCTTATAAAGTAATCACAAAGTTAGCTACAAACATTCTTGCATAGTTAGATTCTGGAAACATAAGCTTTAGTTTCCATAGGAATTTGAGCTACTTTCGACCTTCTACATCACTTTCGTTACACTGCGAGAACAATGAACTATACTAAGAGACAAATCACTGTTAGGTAATGCATTCCATCTAATACGAACAAGAATTATTGCCTATAATGCACAACTATCTTAATCAAGCATTTATATGAGAAAATACGAAGTTCTTGTTATTTAAGAATAAAAAATGCTCTTATAAAGTAATACATTTATTAAACTGAAACATTCTGCAGTTATGAAGAACATTTCTAGGCATGTCATTTTTAGGTCAAGCTTCTAATTCACGTTGTGGACATTCCACCAATATTAGGTTTGCTTTTAATTAAAGAAACTTGTTTCTTAGCTATTCTATGGCCTATGCAGGTACCTATGACTGCCTATTGCAAATCAGCACATTTCAAAAGCATGTTATTAGAGAATTGAATTTTACATTTATCTGTTCATATTCATCTACTGGGTTAACTAATTTCTCGTTTTAAATTAGTGGACTCTATTACACAGTAATCCAACCCAGGGCTCTAGGACTTGATAACAATCTAGAAGTGGCCTTACCAGTTATAGGCATCCTGCACAGTCATAGCATATCCTTCCTATTCTTGTTGTGATATGTCTCCCTCTGCACCCCAATATTCTGCTTTCCATCCTTGAAGTAATGTCATGGTATTGACTTTTAATTATTGACTGACTTTTCCGTCATTTGATTTAATAGATTCAGTATGTTCAAGGACAACCATAATGTGTGCTACTGCTGCCTGTGCAGAAACTGTTGCTTGAACACAAAAGAAGCTTGCTGTCTCGTGCTCTTTCCACTATAATTTTTCTTTATCTGTGTCTCTGGTGGGAGTAGCTTGCACATATGTTGTCTTTGCTGTATTGTGTATGAGAGAAGCTTACACTGCAACACTGCCCCTGGCTTTGCTATATCTCGTGTTTCTGTGTGTGTGAACATATATGTGTATTTGCATATGCGTATGCATGTGTGAAGAAGTATTTGTAAGCATAACATTGGTGCTAAGATAGAGCAAGGAACACGAGAAAAAGCCACAAGAGGAAGCCTTTGCAGAATAGGTAAGATTTGAATGCATCCATAACCGAAGATTGCCGAAGAAACAACCAGAGCCTATTCCAGAGTTCGGTAGCAAGCACCGAAAAGTCAAATCCACCAAGACTGCTGTGTCTGAAACAGGGAACAGAAAAAAGAAAAGTAGTCAGTGTGAAGAGAACAAACGGTAACATGTTCATAATGTTTCAGAGGGAGCTACAGAAACCTGCCCTATAAAAGTCATATTTTACAAACACAGTGCCTTAAAATGGATTCCCTGCATAATAGGAAGCTAATGAAGCAAACGGTGCACAGCCATAATATCGAGTTTTTAATCTCGAAGTACAAAAATATCGAGTTGGAAATATCGAAGGGACAGAATATCGACATCAAGAATATCGGTGACCAGAATATCGACATGAAGGTAAGAAATATCGTTTTCATAAATACCGAAGTCAGTAATATCGTTTGTAAAAATATCGTTGTTAATAATATCGATGTTTATATTAGTGTTATGTATTTTAAATGTATGTGTTCTATATTTTTGGTTAAGTATTGTATTTCTTTTTAATATATGTATAAAATTTTTAGAAGTTATTAACTTTTTTTAAAGTAAATTTTGCGTTTTAGTTCCGTAGCGGGTTGTGGGTTTATAGGGGAATAGGGTGGGAAGTAATTTAGGGGCCGATTACGATGGCGGTCGGTGTCAGTACTGCGGTGCCGACGGTGCGGAAAAATGCCTCTTACCGCCCGCCAGCAGCGGTCCTCACGGCCGCCATATTATGAAGGGCAAATATGGCCCATTTCCCGACCGCCGCGGTGCAACGCTGACCGCCATGAAATTGCGCCCGCCACCGCGCCGGTGTGAGCCAATGGAGACTCACCGCCGTGCGGAATGACGTCCCGTCCGCTCAACATATTAGGATGCGCCAAACAACCCGTCGAACCGCAGGGGAGAAACCGCCCATCCAGACACGGCGGAATCTCGACAGCGGAGCGTGAAACGAGACTCCGGAGCCCTCCACTCGGAGCCGAACGCCATGGATCCAGCACTACACGTCCTCCCGGTGCTGTACGTGATACATCACCAGGCCAACATCGCCCGCCGCGGACGCCGCCGCAGGTACGTAAACAAAACACAATACAACACAAAACAGAACACAAATTCCACGGGCTGAAACAGGGCACCTGGCCACACCAGACACACTGGTGTGGACAGGAACACATCCATCAGTGTACCCACACATGTCTCAGCTGGCACCAATTCACACCCTGCATCAAGCCCACCAAAGTACCGCGAACATAATGTAATGTGTAGCTGACGACACCGCAGCGGTGAGCATGCGGGAAATCCATCGCACAAAGCAGAATGCATGTACAGCAACGGACAGGCCAGAAAGACCCCAGGCCACCACCACCACCCACCACCCACAGCTCCGCCGCACACAGCAAGAAACATGCCAATTCCCCCCCCTGTGCACCCTCATGTCCAACACCAAGCGACCTAAATCCACACCCAGCAGCACACAACTAACACCTAGGGAGACAGACACAGCAGCATTTGGTGTAGATTAACACACAGCACAGAGGCACAGGCCCAGGGCAACACACACACACACCACAACACCACATACATGGCAAGAAAGCAGAAGACAAGCACAAAATGAACATACACACAAGGAACATACAGACTACTGGACACACACCCTGCCAACTCACACAGACATACCCCACACCGACACACAGCCACATACACAGACTACATGCCACCAGCAATGGAGCACAACATAGAGGAAAGCATGAATGATGTGCACACAAATGGGAGGGCAAGGAGACAACCAACAACCAGGTGAACAGACACATGCAGGACAAGGAACCCAGAACAACATCCACACCCCATCCAAGCACATGGCTGGCACAGTGAGTGAAGTCAAACAACAGTCACCTCAGTGCAACAACTCAGGGAGACAGCAAGGTAACCCATGCATAGGGACAGGGATGAAAGGAAGGACCTCAAGTCAAACAATCAATCAATCAATCAATCAATCAATCATGTCACTTATAAAGCACACTACATACCCGCGAGGGTCTCAAGGCGCTGGGGGAAGAGGGGGGTGGTGCTGCTACTGATCGAAGAGCCAGGTCTTGAGGAGTCTTCTGAAGGCCAGTAGGTCTTGGGTCTGTCGGAGGTTGGTGGGGAGGGTGTTCCAGGTCTTGGTGGCGAGGTGGGAGAAGGATCTGCCGCCGGCGGTCGTTTTCCGGATGCGGGTGACTGTGGCGAGGGCGAGGCTGGTCGAGCGGAGCTGGCGGGTGGGGGTGTAGAAGCTGAGTCGTCTGTTGAGGTAGGCTGGTCCGGAGTTGTGGAGTGCTTTGTGTGCATGGGTGAGGAGCTTGAAGGTTATCCTCTTGTTGACAGGGAGCCAGTGCAGGTCTCTCAGGTGGGGTGTGATGTGGCTGCATCGGGGGATGTCGAGGATAAGACGTGCAGAGGCGTTCTGGATGCGTTGCAGCTGTCTCAGGAGCTTAGCCGTCGTTCCTGCGTAGAGGGCGTTTCCGTAGTCCAGCCTGCTGGTGACGAGGGCCTGGGTGACTGTTTTTCTTGTTTTGGTGGGGATCCACTTGAAGATCCTGCGGAGCATTCGGAGGATGTTGAAGCAGGATGAGGAAACGGCGTTGACCTGCTTAGTCATGGAGAGGGTGGGGTCGAGGATGACCCCTAGGTTGCGTACGTGGTCGGTGGGTGGCGGGGCTGTTCCCAGTGATGTTGGCCACCAGGAGTCGTCCCAGGCTGAAGGGTTGGAACCAAGGATGAGGACCTCCATCTTGTCCGAGTTCAGCTTCAGGCGGCTGGTCCTCATCCATTCGGCGACGGCCTTCATTCCTTCGTGGAGGTGGGCTTTGGCGGTGTGAGGGTCTTTGGTGAGGGAGAGGATCAGCTGGGTGTCGTCGGCGTAGGAGATGATGTTGAGGTTGTGCTGTCGGGCGACGTGGGCGAGGGGTGCCATGTAGATGTTGAACAGCGTTGGGCTGAGGGAGGAGCCTTGGGGTACGCCGCAGATGATCTTGGTGGCCTTGGATCGGAAGGGGGCGAGGCGGACGCTTTGTGTTCTGCCGGAAAGGAAGGATGTGGTCCAGTCCAGGGCCTTCTCTTGGATCCCGGCGTCGTGAAGGCGTGTTCGTAGTGTGTGGTGGCAGACCGTGTCGAAGGCGGCTGATAGGTCCAGGAGGATGAGGGCTGCTGTTTCTCCGTTGTCTAGCAGGGTCCTGATGTCATCGGTGGCGGCGATGAGGGCGGTTTCGGTGCTGTGGTTGCTGCGGAAGCCGGACTGGGAAGGGTCCAGGATGTTGTTCTCCTCGAGGTAGCGGGTCAGTTGTTTGTTGACGATTTTCTCGGTGACCTTCGCGGGGAACGGGAGCAGAGAGATGGGTCGGAAGTTCTTGAGGTCCTTGGGGTCTGCCTTGGGTTTCTTGAGTAAGGCGGTGATCTCGGCGTGCTTCCAGCTTTCCGGGAAGGTTGCTGTCTCGAAGGAGATGTTGATTATTTTCCGGAGATGGGGCGCGATGGCTGTACTGGCTTTGTTGAAGATGTGGTGAGGGCACGGGTCTAGCGGTGAACCGGAGTGGATGGTGTTCATGATCTCGCTGGTGTCCTCGTCGTTGATGTTGGTCCAGGAGAGCAGGTGGTTGGTGGTTGTGGGGGCAGTGGTCTCGGTGGTTGCCGGGGCGGTCGTGGTGTTGAAGCTGTCGTGGATGTCGGCGATTTTGCGGTGGAAGAAGGTGGCCAGTGAGTAGCACAGGTCTCGCGACGGCTGGATGTCGTTGGTGTTGGAGCTGGGGTTGGAGAGTTCCTTCACGATGTTGAAGAGCTCTTTGCTGTTGTGTGCGTTGTTGTCTAGGCGGTCTTTGAGTGAGGCCCTTTTGGCGGATCTGATGAGGTGATGGTGACTGCGGGTGGCGCTCTTGTGGGCGGCGTAGCTGTCCGCTGTCCGTTCGTGGAGCCAGATCTTCTCCAGTTTTCGGCATGTTCGTTTGGAGGCCTGGAGGTCTTCGGTGAACCAGGTGGCTTTCTTGCTGGTGTGGCTGTTGGGCGGATTCTTGAGCGGGGCGAGGGTGTTGGCGCAGTCATCGATCCACTGTCTGAGGTTGCGGGCGGCTGTGTCGGGGTCGGAGGGTTCGGCGGGTGGGCTCAGGGCGAGGGTTGTGGTTAGCTGGTCTTCCGTGACTCTGCTCCAGAGACAATGAGAAGCTGCACAGGGAATGTGTGTCACCAAACTCCGCCATGGTCAGCAACACAGTCTGGTGTGACACGATGGGCAGCACAGGTACCGGTGTGGGAGAGACAGGTCTGTGACATTGATCAACATTCAGACCTGGCTGTCAGTCTGACTGGGAGCTGACTGTGTGTCGGGCACAGTTGGACCACTTGACTGTGGAGTGAGACGCCCAGCTGAGGAAGAGCTATCAGTGGCCTTGGACGCTGGAGGGCTGCTTGGACCAGGTGGTGTAGTGGCACGTGGAGGTGGACTCAGGCCGACGTGGGACACAGTGTGGGAGGGAGACAGTGGAGGGGTGCCTTTCCACTTCTTGGGGATTCTAAATGGCTTGCCTGTCTTCGTATCAATGGGAAGAGGTGTGGACACAAACGGCACACTCAGCACCAAGGCTGCCGCAGGTGCACACGCTGGACCTCCCTTTGGGGATGTGCTGGATCCAGAAGGACGCTTAGCCTGGCATTGCCTCTGCCCCTCCATCCCCTCTTTACACTGTGTGCCCCCTACAGTGCCCTCCTGTCCCTGCTTCACTGGACTTGGAATGGGAGTAGAGGTAGTTGGTGAAACAGCCTTGGATACCTTACTATGTGTAGCCTTGCCAGGCCCCACCTTCACAGTGGGCATGGAGAGTGTCTGCATGCCTTTGCGAGATGTTTTTGGGACCACAGAGTCTGTGGCCGGGGATTGCTCTGAGGCTTGTGACCCTGAGTACTTCCTCCTTGAATCATGTGCCTTTGCAACGCCTGACGGGCTCTTCCCTTTGCGCTCTGGGGTTGTATTTCTCTTTGTAGGGGAAGGTGTCTGTGACCTTGACCGCTTGGGCTGCTGCTGCTGTGTGCTACGTGTGCAGTATTGTGACGTTGAGGTGTGTGAAGCGTGGTCACCATCGTCAGACGTAGCCACTGGCATGGGGGTGGCCAAAGGGACTGGAATTGGACTACGAGATTGAGCCAGTTGAAGTGCAGCCGCCATTGTGGAGGACATTGACTGGACAGTGCGGTGCAGCCCACCCACGTCTGAATGGATGCCCTCCATGAAAGCTAACACCTGTGCCAATTTGCGGTCGTGGTCTGACAATGCATTGAGGAGCCCTGTCTGCCCCACACACAGCTGGCGCATAAGGTCCACACACTCTGCACTGATGGCAGCAGGGGGCACAGGGGCAGGGGCAGCGGTGCCTGGAATGAAGGACACTCTACCCCTCTTTGTGGTGCAAACACGGGCAGCAACAGAGGAAGTGGCTGGGAGGGTGGGCACTGCACGCTGTGTGCTGGAAGATGTAGCAGACTCTCCGTTCCCTGTGTCCTCCAAGATGTCTGCACCACCGCCGTCATCAGATGATGTTGAACTTTGCGTCTCGGGCTGTGATTCCTCCAGCATACTCCTATCCCCTCCGAGGCGCTGGTCACATCTGTGTCACTGGGATCCTGTGCAGCTGTTGTGCTTGTCTCACCACCACTAGTGTCCGTCCCCTGTCCCTCCGTGCCCTCGGGAGATGCTGCATAACAGAGAGACATGTAGGGTCAGCAAAGTGACAGCAACAGGACAAACATATTCAAGCAAAGCAACACTGAGGATGACAAAGTCTACATGTTGCAGGCCACCCTGTGCATTCACACCATGCAGACACACATCACTACCTCAAACAGTGCGTACAAACATCTAAACACGGCACAGCTGAGCCATGTGATGGGCAGACAGCACAACATCATGCATGTTGGGGCGTACAAACACTAACACCAATGGACCAGGCCTGCAGCACACCACCCACAATGCCATTGAAATTCCCAGGACTGCAAAACATCAGTAAGTGCATGTATGTAATATCCGTGACTGCCACACCCAGCACAGGGGCCACTTACAACCCACTGCATCACAGTAACCACATCACGTACACCAGCGCAGGTACAGGCATGGTACACATGCAGCCACTCACAGACAAAATCAACCTTCACAGAATACTCACCCCTAGCTTGCTGTTGATGCTCCTTCAAACGTGTGTCCAGCTCAGGCTGTGTCACAGCCAAGATGCGGCACATCAGTGGTGTCAAGCTGCATCGTGACAACCTGCCACTGCGAGGGAGTATCCCCAGTGTCATCTCGGCAACGTTCTTTGCCAGTCGTAATATGTCGTCCCACCTCTTGTGGCAGTGGGTGCGCCGGCGGTTCGACACTCCCAGAGCCCGCACCTTGGTTGCAATGGACCTCCACACGGCCTTACGCTGGTGTACCTTGAGCTGCAGGTGTGGGAGACAAGAGGGGGAAAACATCAGTGACACACTCTCATGGTAAAACCTCTCCCTCTGAACAGTGGCATGACACAGACTCATCTCCACACGGCAGATATGGGTCATTGATGTACACTCATGCGAACCACACACGTATCACACTCTGTACAGTCAGTGATGTGTCCTTGTCACATTGGGCGTGGACAGTCCATGCCAGGTAGAATCACACAGAGATGGACAACGAGGACCCACACAAACAGTCACATGAACAATAACTGTCCAGAAACATGCATCACCAGATAGCTGTCACACCATATGGATGTGTACACAACACATGTCCATCCACCCTTCATGTCCATGCATTTAATGTGTGGGTTGCATACACCCCTTAACAACTAGGAAACAGCATGTCAGCCAGTGCATTACACAACCCCACACTCTCAGGCACATACACCATCTGATCAACTACATGTGTGCCCCCTTGCACTCACACCCCCACTGTTGGAGACTTACCACAACATTTGGGCCACCATATAGCCGTGGGTACTGTGTCAGCACCTCGTCCACCAGGACATCCAGCTCCTCGCTTGTAAATGGACTGGCACGGATCTTCTCCGTCCTAGCCATCACTGTGGACATGAGACGTCAGCGGCGGCAGTGGGCGGTGAGGGGTCTCAGGCAGCAGTCCCTGGAGGCAGCAGCAGGTGAGGGGTCCCAGGCAGCAGTCCCTGGAGGCAGCAGCAGGTGAGGGGTCCCAGGCAGCAGTCCCTGGAGGCAGCAGCAGGTGAGGGGTCCCAGGCAGCAGTCCCTGGAGGCAGCAGCAGGTGAGGGGTCCCAGGCAGCAGTCCCTGGAGGCAGCAGCAGGTGAGGGGTCTCAGGCAGCAGTCCCTGGAGGCAGCAGCAGGTGAGGGGTCCCAGGCAGCAGTCCCTGGAGGCAGCAGCAGGTGAGGGGTCCCAGGCAGCAGTCCCTGGAGGCAGCAGCAGGTGAGGGGTCTCAGGCAGCAGTCCCTGGAGGCAGCAGCAGGTGAGGGGTCCCAGGCAGCAGTCCCTGGAGGCAGCAGCAGGTGAGGGGTCCCAGGCAGCAGGCTCTGTGAGCAGTGGAAATGTGGTGCTCCCTTCCACACATATATAGGGCCCTGGACTCATTTCAGTGGTCATAGTCTTCTGCCATTGGTGTTCCAGGTCAGCCTTTTTCAAAAGCATCCAATGAGCGCCTCCGCGGGGGCGGAGCACGCCCACCGCGATATTTGAATCTGCATCATGCCACCGCGATAGCGGTCCCCATTGGCTGCAAGGGCATGGTTCATGGCGGTGACACACCGCGGGGTCCTGGCCGGCGCTACCGCGGTGGTGCATCTTACAAATGCATCCTATCTCCGCATCCGCTGGGGCGGAGCACGCCCACCGCGATTTTTGAATCTGCATCATGCCACCACGATAGCGGTCCCCATTGGCTGCAAGGGCATGGTTCATGGCGGTGACACACCGCGGGGCCCTGGCCGGCGCTACCGCGGTGGTGCATCTTACAAATGCATCCTATCTCCGCATCCGCTGGGGCGGAGCACGCCCACCGCGATTTTTGAATCTGCATCATGCCACCGCGATAGCGGTCCCCATTGGCTGCAAGGGCATGGTTCATGGCGGTGACACACCGCGGGGTCCTGGCCGGCGCTACCGCGGTGGTGCATCTTACAAATCCATCCTATCTCCGCATCCGCTGGGGCGGAGCACGCCCACCGCGATATTTGAATCTGCATCATGCTACCGAGATAGTGGTCCCCATTGGCTGCAAGGGCATGGTTCATGGCGGTGTCACACCGCGGGGTCCTGGCCGGCGCTACCGCTGTTTGATTGCCATAGAGTGACATGGGTGACCGGGATGTGGCTGGTGGAGCATGACAAACGCCATCTGCAGCTATGTGGAGGGCCATCACTGACACCAATGTGTCATGTGCAGCACATGACACACTTGCGTCAGTGGTGGGCATCGACACAGGTACAAATGGTGGTTGGCATGCTCCGCCACCCAATTCACGGACAGTATGTGCGTCCGCCATGGGGAATATGCAGCACAACATCGTACACTCTGTGTGTCATTGTGTTTATGGGGCACGTTTGAGGCACCTACGGACAGTTCTTGTTGTGTGTGGATCAATGGGCATTACTGTGCTGCACACAGTGGATACGTACAGTGGCACATGGCACTGGATAACATTGATATGGTCTCCTGTCACAAATGTCAGCCACTGTGTAACGTCTCACACCAAATGGAACACTGTACTCCATCATGTTGATCAATATTTACACACAATGTCGTATCTGCCACCCATGCTGACCACTATCTCACACCTGAGCCCATGTGTTACACTGAAAACCCAGATGAACTCATTCATTCAGCATGACTGTCATCATTGGAAACAGATGTCACCCTGTTGTGTTATTGCTAAGACCAATTACATGCCGCATGTTATGTCTTTGTACACACTGGCAACTCCTGCAGTGTATGTCCACATGTACAGGGGGCTCGACCCGCTAAAGCATGACGAGTACTTCAGCACCACACCTGGCATCCGTTGCATTATTATTGTTTGTCACTTGGGTAGACGGCCAGAGCAGATGTCTTTGCTACATGTCTGCCACCTGTAACCACAGGGACCTATGTGGTAGTGTCAGGTCTGTGCTCATGTTGTTTGGACTGTTGTATGTGAATCAGTGACATGTACATTTCAACAATGGTGCTTAGCTACACTATGTTTTTGAGTGTTGTGCTGTGTCCCGGTGCTACTCACCTGCCACCAGTGCATGTCCATTGTTCACATCAGGAATGTAGCGTTGGCAGATGGACTGCATGCACGGTTGTGGATTGTGCTAACTGTATGGAATATAGTATGCGACATTTGTCCACAGGCTATGGGTGTCCAGTTTTGCCCGTGCAATGTGTGTGCACTGATTAGCGGGAATTGTCTGCAATGTTGGATGGTCAGCACAAGTGGCACACGTGTGCAGTGTGTTGCCACCAACACTAGTGTATGTGCATGCTATGGGGTGCTAGCCATCCTTGCTCACCATCTATTCCAGCACTGTGTGGGTGGCTCACATCTGCTGGTGTATCAGGATGGTGTGGGCACCCAAGACAGGTGAGATGTACCTTGACTGTTGTGCCTGTGACACTCATCCAACTCTGACATTTGGTCAATGTGAGGTACCAGTGTCCCACTACTCATGCACAGCCAGCATGTTTGTTAGATGTGGGATGTTGATTGTATGCTGTGTTGGGCCTGACAGCCTGTGTGGAATGAGGGTCAGGATGCATGTCCTTTGGGACATGTGGTGTAAAATTACATCCACTGGTGTCAGGTGTCTGAGCCAGTAGTCCATATGTCATGCATACAGTATGTTCATGCGTGGTCTTGTTGGCATACTGGCTTGGCGTTGTCCATGTAGTGTTGTATGTTTGTGTTGTGGCACTGTTGTGTCTTGAAACAGCTGGATGTGTATCACCAAGGTATGTGTTGTGGTGCACATGTGTCCTTGGGCAGTCCCTCCTTGATGCTGCATGTAAATGTCCAAAATGGGGGAAGATTAAGGGTGCATACAGGCCCTGCTGATCACATCCCTCATCTATTGTTAATGTGTGCCACATTGGCTATCTGTGTGCTTGTAGAGAGTATTGGGCAGTGGGGTAATGGTGGCCTGTTACAGTGGTACACATACTCTGCACAGGCGTGACATCATCTGTCACTGTCCGACTTTGTATTCAAGTCAGCAGCAGATATGGCCTGTGTACTGATGACATTGGCACATGTATGGGTTTGGGATGTGAATGTCATTGAATTTGAGTGTGTTCGAAGTGGCACTGAGTACAAAGATAATCCCAATGATCCATCCACATTGTGTTGTTGATGTGTCCCCTGCAATTATTGTCCAAGGAGGTGTGGCAGGTACAGCAGCAACGTGGAAGCCAGCAGTGTCTCTGCTTCACACATGTCCTGTGTCATGTACACCCAAGGCTGAGTCCACCTCAGCTCGATATGTGACTCTTGGCATTCACATAGACAGTGTTCGTATTGTGTCCACTGACTGTGCACATCCATGACAGTTGTACAATTAATCTGTCTCATGTTGGGACAACACTGAATTGCACTGTGTGCTTTCAGGGATGACAGTCAATGTTAGCGCCGTGACAGGACAGACTTTATGAATTTGTGCACATCCTAATTTATGTTGCTATGACGTGTCCCCTTTCATCTCACCTAGGAGGCGACCTAATGTGTTTCGTACCTTCACCCTGCTGGCTAACATGGAGGATACCGACATCATAAGGCAATTCCGTCTGGATCGGACAAACCTCCTGGAACTTTGTGCACTATTGGAGCCACACCTGCTTCCACGCAGGACATACCCAACAGCACTCACGCCAACGGCAAAGGTGATGGCATTCCTACATTTCGTGGCTACGGGATCCTTCCAGCAAACTGTGGGCATTGCAAGGGGGATGTCCCAACCAACATTCAGCATGGTGCTACGTGATGTCCTGTTGGCTATGATGCAACACAGGGACCAATTCATACATTTCCCCAGGTGGCATGAGTTGGCGGATGTGAAGGGCGAATTTTATGCACTTGGACACGTTCCTAATGTAGTTGGTGCAATAGATGGCACACATGTTTCCCTGATTCCACCCCAAGCACGGGAGCATATTTACCGAAATAGGAAACATTATCATTCCATCAATGTGCAGGTGGTGTGCCAGGCAGATATGGTCATCTCACACGTCTGTGCAAAGTTTCCAGGATCAGCCCACGATTCACACATAATGCGCAACAGCATTTTACCACAGCTGATGGCCAATCTGGCACCGGAGCGGGCATGGATTGTGGGTGAGTACAAAGGGTCGAGTCATGTGCTGTTTGTGTGCCATGCTGTCCTCGGACACATGTCAGACACTCAATCTGTATGTGTCTTTCACACTTAGGTGACTCTGCATATCCCAACGGACCTTGGCTGCTGAGTCCACTTCGCAATTCCAGGACACCAGCTGAAGTGCGCTACAACAATGCCCATGGGAGGACACGTCGAGTCATTGAGCGAACATTTGGACTCCTGAAATCGCGTTTTTGATGCCTCGACAAGACCGGAGGGGCTCTGCAGTACTCACCCGTCAAGGTGTGTCAGATAGTGGTAGCATGCTGCATGCTACACAACCTGGCCGTGCGGAAGGGGATCCCCTTAATCCAGGATGATGATGACCAGCCACAGCCCCCACCTGCAAACACCCAAACGTCAAGTGACGAGGATAGTGGAGAGGAGGAAGGTGTTGGACAGCATCAGCAGCTCATCAATAACTACTTCACTTGATGGTCAGTGGCAATGTCAATACTGGCTGTTGTCTGATGATGTTGTGCTTGGTGAATATGTGTATGTGAGTTTTGTGACTACAGCATGTTGCAGAGTCAGTGCTGGCTGCAGGTGTGTATGGCAATGGATCTTTTGACACAGCTACTTGATGTCTATGTTGGTACAGTTGCTCCTTGTGACATGTGCAGATTGTCGTACCTTGATGTGCTGTGTTGTGAGATGGTTGTTAGTCCACCACCTGAGTAGCAACTGATGTTCTGTTGTGTTTTCCTAGGTCCCTTCAGCCTCTACTTGCCTGCGGAGTATCCCTGCTCCTGTGACATTGTAATCATGGGTGTGAGTTAACATACTGTGATGAACATGGAACAGTGACAACTACATTGGTGCGTTATTAGTGTTTATTTACAGTGGATACATGTGATGTAGATGTGGATATTGACAGATTTGTGAATGGTGAATAACAGATTTGTCAGTGATGGTAGATGAGACAATAGAGTATACACTAGATCAGTATGGCAACATAGTCCAACAGTCATTTGCCATTCCCACGCCATTGTGTGTGGGGACAGTCTGCAGGGTACACAGCAGGGTGTAGAGGGGTGCCATCATGGCTGGCTACTTGACTGGCTTTTGCCAGGTGCTTTGCCACGGGATGCTCCCAATGATTTTTTCGGGCGGCCCCTTGCTCTTTTGGCAGGGGGGACACAGGTGCATGGCCAGTGGTGTCTGATGAGTCCCCATGCTCGCTGGATGCAGGGGAGGGTGGGGGTCTGTCATCCTGCGGCACAACGGAGGGAGCTGTAGGTGTTGGCGGTGCCGCATGCCTGTCCCTGAGGACCCCCACTAGCTGGCCCAGGAGATCCCTGATTTGGCCCATGCAGGCCACGAGTTGGCCCATGCGGTTGTCAATTGAGCGCAGCATCTGTTGTTGCTCACGGGCATCCTGCTGAGCCTGCCTCAACTGTCCGTGGGCGTGTTCATAGGCCCCCACAACTCTGTGAATGTGTTCCAGTGATTCAGTGGCAGGGTCTTCTTCCCTTTGGGTCAGCCTTGTCCTCACACCTGGCCTGCTGTCACGGCCCTGTTGCCTCCCTCCTGTGGGCACCGGCCTACTCTCCCGTACCTCCGCAGTTGTTGTGGTCTGGTTGGCCTGTGGAGCAGGGCGAGTGTTGCAGGCAGCAGTGGTAGTGGTTGTGGTGGTGGAGGTGGTGGTGGTGGCACAGGTCGTTGCAGCAGGGCTCTGCGTTGATGTTGTTGCTGAGGGTGGTGGGGCTGTGGGGTCCTGGGACACATTACGCCCTGCCACACCAGATGGTCCGGGTTGGTCCTCCTCATTATCCAGGAGTCTGCATCCGAGGGGAGATGTTCGGGAGCTGGTGACTGGCTGTGCTGGTTGAGGTTGTCATCCTCTGCAGTCAGTTGTTGGTCACCTGTGGGACAGGAAGTAGATGGTAATTGCCTTACACACCTCAGGGTTGCTGTGTTTGATGTCTCTTATTTACATGTTATGCTACACACAGTTGCCTTTTTCACACATTGTATGTCTGCACAGTGATGTGCCTCATGCCATGAAGTGGAGTTACATTCATCATTTCACAATGGTGTGACCTGTGATTGGTTAGCATGCCACACGTCTAGTATTGGTGATATCAATGTGAGGTTGTCATCTGACAACTGGCATGACTACAAGTTGATGTTCAGCATCTTTGCTGATCACTCTGCCTGGCAGACATTACCTGTGTGCATGGACTAGCCATTGTCATCACATGCATACCGTTGACATGTCCTGTGCTTGTATTTCTTTATACAGCAGACCATGCTAGTTTGGTTTTCCCACGGTCCTTCATAATCAGCTCCCATGTACGCTACAGAGGGAAGTCTGGGTGATGCATGTCAGAGGCCCGTTTACTTGGACATATTTGTTGAGAGTCACAGTTCTGTTTCTGTCACAGTTACGTACGCTGAGCTGTCTGCATCCTGTCAATGGCTGTGCTTTACTTTTCTATTTTTGGGTGAAGTAGAGCCTCATGTTGTCATGTCTCCCAATGCTTTTGTTGAGTGATGGTGGTGTACATGCACTGTCTGATTACCTGTGCAGTGTCACTTTGGTTTTTACTTACAGACACATGCTTCTGGGTGGGGTGCTCCATCCTACTGAGGGGTGGGAGAGGGGGGCCTGTTGGGAGTTGTAGTGCTGCCTCCAGATACACATTCCACATCCCTGTGAAGATGGCTACCTACCTGTTAGGTGGTGGGGGTGCATTCAATGGCTGACACATGCTTCTGGGTGGGGTGCTCCATCCTGCTGAGGGGTGGGAGAGGGGGCCTGTTGGGAGTTGTAGTGCTGCCTCCAGATACACATTCCCCATCCCTGTGAAGATGGCTACCTACCTGTTAGGTGGTGGGGGAGCGTTCAATGGCTGACACATGCTTCTGGGTGGGGTGCTCCATCCTGCTGAGGGGTGGGAGAGGGGGCCTGTTGGGAGTTGTAGTGCTGCCTCCAGATACACATTCCCCATCCCTGTGAAGATGGCTACTACCTGTTAGGTGGTGGGGGTGCATTCAATGACTGACACATGCTTCTGGGTGGGGTGCTCCATCCTGCTGAGGGGTGGGAGAGGGGGCCTGTTGGGAGTTGTAGTGCTGCCTCCAGATACACATTCCCCATCCCTGTGAAGATGGCTACCTACCTGTTAGGTGGTGGGGGAGCGTTCAATGGCTGACACATGCTTCTGGGTGGGGTGCTCCATCCTGCTGAGGGGTGGGAGAGGGGGCCTGTTGGGAGTTGTAGTGCTTTTTGTCTGTACACATGCATCCCAGTTGGTTTTGTTTAGCTTTGTGCTTTTTCAGGTTTAGTGGTGCTTACATCTGTGTGACCTGTTTTGGGTATTGTGGGTCAGACGAATGTCCTTTGGCCTAGGGGTTGTAGGTTTGAATTTGTGCAAGACGGTACATGGCAATGTGATGATATACATTGGTTTGTACTTACCAGCTTCCAGTCCCCCGCGGATTCCTTCAAGACTCTCTGGATGTAGGATTCCAAGGACCTTCTCCTCCCACGGACTGTATGGTTTGGGTGGGATGGGAGTGCCTCCACCAGTCCCGTCAGCCAGCTGACGGTTCTTGGCCCTCTTCCTCTTCACCACGGTCTTCAGGTCATGCCACCGCTTCTGTATTTCCTGCTTGTTGCGGGGGGTGGTCCCTACTGCATTGACCTTATTGACTATCCTCACCCACATTTGGGTTCTTGTGGCTAATGGGGTGTGTTGGACCATGTTGCCATAGAGTTGTGGTTCAACTCTTATTATCTCATCTACCATGACTGCAAGCTCTGCATCAGTGAATTTTGGCATTTTGTGTGGTGCCATGGTGTGTGCTGTGCAGATGTTCTGTGGTGCAGTTGTGTGGGTGTTGTGGGTGGTGTAGGTGGTGTGTGTGTTGTGGTGGTGCTGTGTGCAGGTTTGCCTCTCCTTTGTTCTCTGGGGTTGGGACCTTCAGTTGTGGAGTGTAGCAAAGGATTGTGGTCAGGGAGGGGCTAGTTTTATGCTCGGCTATGGGGGTGTGGCAAGCTGGTATGTTGCTGTCAGGTGTGTTGTGTGTGTTGTCCTGTGATTGGTTATTTTGAACTTTCTGGGGCTGTTGTCATTGGGCACTTTTGGTTTGTGTTGGGACAGGTCTACTTCAGTGTGTGCATTGTTTGTTTGTTTTTTCGTTTTTTTTCAACGTCCGCCATTTTTTTTGCGGTTCCTCGGCAGCGGTGGCTATGCTGCAGCCCTTCCGCCGCCTATCGGATTCATCGCTGTTCGCGCACGATGCGGTCGGATTCACAGGTGTGTACCATGGTGGTGGCGGGGATGTCATAATGTCACGGGCGGTTACTCCGTGTGCATGGCGGCGGTTCTTGGCTTTTCCGCTGAGTATCCGGCCGTTGCGGTCGGATTTTCAGCTGGTCCGGCGTGTGCGGGCGGTTTTTCGTTGTCTCCCGCCGCCGCGGACGGATTATTGTGGCGGTTCATCGTAATGTGTCCGGCGTTTTTCCCGGTGGCCATGCGGGCGGTTTTTTGCCGCTACCATGGCGGTCGGTATGTTTTTCCGACCGCCATCGTAATCGACCCCTTAATTATAGTAAATATAATAATAATTTTTAGAAATTATTAATAATTTTTAATTGAATGTTGCGTTTTTATTCCGTAGCGGGTTGTGAGTTTATAGGGGAATAGGGTGGGAAGTAATTTAATTATATTTAATTAATTAATGTTTTATTAATTCATATTTATATATTTAATATTTTTATATTGTTAATTGTGGTAATTAATTTGTTATCAATTAGTTATTAATTGGTTGTTAATTATTCTTAATTATTTAGTAAATATCTTAATTGTGCTATTTTTTTAGGAGCCGGTTGTGGGTTTATACGGGAATAGGGTGGGAAGTAATTTAATTATAATTAATTAATTAATAATTTCTATTAATTAATAATTACGTTTTTATTATTTTATATTGTTAATTGTGGTAAATAATTTATTATTAATTAGTTATTAATTGTTTGTTAATTATTAATAATTAATTGGTAAATATGTAAATTGTGTTATTTTTCTAGGAGCGTGTTGTGGGTTTATAGGGGAGTAGGGTGAGAAGTGATTTAATAATAATTATTTTATTTATATTTTAATTATTGTTTTTTTTTTTTTACAAATTTATATTGTAAATTGTGGTAAATAATATATTGTTAATTATTTATTAATTGGTTATTAATAATTATTGATTAATTATGTTATTTGTGTGATTTTTTAAGAGCGGGTTGTGTGTTGATAGGGGAGTAGGCTGGTAAGTAATTTAATTTCTATATTATTTTAAATGTTTTTTATTATAAAATGTATTTTAAATTGATTTATACTGTTAATTGTGTGAATTAAATTATTATTCATTGTTTTTAAATTGTTTGTTAATTTTAATTAATTAATTAATTAATTAATTATTAAATAATTATGTTAATGGTGTTATGTTTTACAACATTGGTGGTGTTATTTATAGGGGAATATGGTGGGAGGTAAAAAAAAAAATTAATTGTTTGTTAATTATTTTTAATTATTTTACTTGAGTGGGAATAGTAAATTATTCCTCTCCGCTATCCAACACTTTCCCTACTGTTGCACTCTCTGGAGTGGGAATAGTAATTTTAACCCCTACGCTATCCAACACTTTCCCTACTGTTGCACTCTCTGGAGTGGGAATAGTAATTTTAACCCCTATGCTATCCAACACTTTCCCTACTGTTGCACTCACTGGAGTGGGAATAGTAATTTTTACCTCTCCGCTATCCAACACTTTCCCTACTGTTGCACTCTCTGGAGTGGGAATAGTAATTTTTACCCCTACGCTATCTAACACTTTCCCTACTGTTGCACTCTCTTGAGTGGGAATTGTCATTTTAACCCCTACGCTATCCAACACTTTCCCTACTGTTGCACTCTCTGGAGTGGGAATAGTAATTTTAACCCCTACGCTATCCAACACTTTCCCTACTGTTGCACTCTCTGGAGTGGGAATAGTAATTTTAACCCCTACGCTATCCAACACTTTCCCTACTGTTGCACTCACTGGAGTGGGAATAGTAATTTTTACCTCTCCGCTATCCAACACTTTCCCTACTGTTGCACTCTCTGGAGTGGGAATAGTAATTTTTACCCCTACGCTATCTAACACTTTCCCTACTGTTGCACTCTCTAGAGTGGGAATAGTCATTTTAACCCCTATGCTATCCAACACTTTCCCTACTGTTGCACTCACTGGAGTGGGAATAGTAATTTTTACCCCTACGCTATCCAACACTTTCCCTACTGTTGCACTCTCTGGAGTGGGAATAGTAATTTTAACCCCTACGCTATCCAACACTTTCCCTACTGTTGCACTCTCTGGAGTGGGAATATTAATTTGTACCCCTCCAGTATCCAACACTTTCCCTACTGTTGTACTCTCTGGAGTGGGAAGAGTAATTTTAACCCCTACGATATCCAACACTTTCCCTACTGTTGCACTCTCTGGAGTGGGAATAGTAATTTTTACCTCTACGCTATTCAACACTTTCCCTACTGTTGCACTCACTGGAGTTGGAATAGTAATTTTTACCCCTTCACTATCCAACACTTTCCCTACTGTTGCACTCACTGGAGTGGGAATAGTAGTTTTTACCCCTCCGCTATCCACACTTTCCCTACTGTTGCACTCACTGGAGTGGGAATAGTCATTTTTACCTCTCCGCTATCCAATACTTTCCCTACTGTTGCACTCTCTGGAGTGGGAATAGTAATTTTTACCCCTACGCTATCTAACACTTTCCCTACTGTTGCACTCTCTAGAGTGGGAATAGTCATTTTAACCCCTACGCTATCCAACACTTTCCATACTGTTGCACTCACTGGAGTGGGAATAGTAATTTTTACCCCTACGCTATCCAACACTTTCCCTACTGTTGCACTCTCTGGAGTGGGAATAGTAATTTTAACCCCTACGCTATCCAACACTTTCCCTACTGTTGCACTCTCTGGAGTGGGAATAGTAATTTTAACCCCTACGCTATCCAACACTTTCCCTACTGTTGCACTCACTGGAGTTGGAATAGTAATTTTTACCCCTTCGCTATCCAACACTTTCCCTACTGTTGCACTCACTGGAGTGGGAATAGTAATTTTTACCCCTCCGCTATCCACACTTTCCCTACTGTTGCACTCACTGGAGTGGGAATAGTAATTTTTACCTCTCCGCTATCCAACACTTTCCCTACTGTTGCACTCACTGGAGTGGGAATAGTAATTTGTACCCCTACGCTATCCAACACTTTCCCTACTGTTGCACTCTCTGGAGTGGGAATAGTAATTTTAACCTCTATGCTATCCAACACTTTCCCTACTGTTGCACTCACTGGAGATGGAATAGTAATTTTTATCCCTACCCTATCCAACAGTTTCCCTACTGTTGCACTCACTGGAGTTGGAATAGTAATTTTTACCCCTACGCTATCCAACACTTTCCCTACTGTTGCACTCACTGGAGTGGGAATAGTAATTTTTACCCCTCCGCTATCCAATATTTTCTATACTGTTTCAGTTAATGTAGTGTAAAATGTATTTTAAAAAGATTTAAATATTTTAATATTTTAATTTATTATGTATATATTTTATTTTTATTTTTATGTTATTGGTGTATGCGTATATATGTGTATTTATAATTTGTTATATGTTTCTAACAATAATAATTATTTATTAATATTATTAAGTAAATATATATATTAAATTTTATATATATGTATGTTTAATTTTGTTTTACATTATATGTAATACTTATATTTTTAAACATTTTCTAGTAATTCTAACTATTTTTTTTTAATTATATATATTATTTCCTTTATTTTACATTATTTTTTAAACATAAAAAAACCAATTTTTTTTAACATCGATATTTTAGACATCGATATTTTTTCCCCAATATTTTTGTACTTAACTTTATGTAGATAGGACTTCGATATTCTGGACATCGATATTTTTGCATCGATATTTTTGAACCTCGATATTTTCGATGTCGATATTCTGTCAGTGATCCGAAGCAAACTCCGGGCTTCAGACATATGGTTAAACCTGTGAAGTCTGACAACAAGTCTGCACACTATGGGGCCGATTCCGATTCGGGCCGGAAAACGTACCGACCGACTCGGTACGGGAATTTAGTCCGACCGACACGTACCGGTGCTGCCCGATCCGCGTAGTACGATGCAATGCATGTGAATCACGACCGACTCGTACGGAACACAAGCCGAACGACCGAACCGCACGGAAACCAGCTATCCGGCCGGAAATCCACGCGAATCGAACCGACCGACACGCACCAGGAATGAACCCGACAGAAACGTACCCGCGAACTCCGACCCGCGCAGTACGATGCAATGCGTGGAAAACCAGACCGAGTCGCACGGAGCTCAAGCCGTACGACCGACACGCATACAAAACCGAGCCGAAGCAACCCAATACTCCGCGACTGACGCGTACGCGGCACATAAAACACAGCAGAAACACAGCTTGAAAGACTCGGAGAAGCTCGCACGAGCCAACTGCAGCGTCCTACTCGGTCAGAAGAACGTCTCCTACATGTCCCAAAACTACAAAGGAAAAAATACAAAAAAAAGGGCCAAACAAGCAATGACAAAGTCAATAAATACTGGGGGGGGGGGAATGGAACAAAGACACACCCACAACTCCACCCATATAAAGGCCACAAATCCCTACCATGATCCTTTGCAAATTCAACTGACCTGCCAGCACAGAACACCATCAGACAGCAACCACAGACACACCCACAACTCATCCATCAAACAAGCCACACACCATCAGCACCTCCCTAATAGCACCCTCACATACACCCAGCAAAACTGACACTCACCTACCCTCACTTGCACACTCACACACACATCAATCCCCACCACCACCCATCACCATGCCCCCAAAGAAGAATCCAAAGTTCCTAGACAGTGAATTGGAAGTGCTGGTAGATGAAATCCTCAGGGTAGAGCCACACTTGTTTGGTACACAGGTCAAACAGACCCCCATGTCGCAGAAAACCAAGATGTGGGAGAGGATCGTCGACAGGGTGAACGCACAATCACCATGTTTGCGCACAAAGGAAGACATCCAGAACAGGTGGTATGATGTGCGCAGGAGGGTCAAAGCCCTACTCAAGAAGGATTACACCTTGAGCCATCGCACCGGCAGTGGCCCTCCTGCCAAACCAGTATACCTCAGGCCCTGGGAGGAGAAGGTGCGGGCCATCCTACCACCAGAGAGTGTAC
The DNA here is from genome assembly GCA_963921515.1 of Calotriton arnoldi. Lineage (NCBI taxonomy): Eukaryota > Metazoa > Chordata > Amphibia > Caudata > Salamandridae > Calotriton > Calotriton arnoldi. The sequence goes on along the minus strand of CAWUFW010014685.1, from coordinate 208,614 downwards.
ATGGACTATCAAACATCCCAGAGCCTGGTGAGTACACAACCAATATACCCAATATCGTGTGACAATACACACACATCACTGTCAAGGGGATAGTGAAACCATGCACCGTTAGCAAAGCCACAGTAACCAAAACATAATCATCCCAAGATGTGTATGTTAGTTAGACAAACACAATACCTGCCATCCCATAGTGATATGTAACTGTGTCATGACATGTACAAACCCAACAACAAATAGAGCAAGGCAGCGGCACAAATCTAACCAACAAACACTGTCAGACATTTTGCCACCACTAGAACACCACCTCACAGGGAAGCTCACTGAAAGGAAGGAATTTTGTGTATGCTGGTGAAGTCAGTGTAGCCAATAGCATGATGGGAGTTGTAGTCACAGATATTGCTCACCCTCACAATTGGCCCATCAACACCACTCTGAACCATGCTCACATCACAGTGTTGTATACTTTATAGGGTGTCCATAAACGGGCTTTCTAGACTCATGTCCTTATATAGGCATAACCCAACCTGCCCTTATATAGGCGTAGAATCCCAGGCCTTATTTAGGCATAAACCATGCACACCAAATAGAGGCATGGCTTCCGACATCCGTCCACCCTAACGTCTCAACGAGTCCATGAAAAAACAGACCCTCAGGCTGCGGGAGTTTCCCTTGCCCAGGACTATTGATTTCTTCAAGGACTCATACATTATGCATGAACCTCTTATTCCCTAAGGGATTCATTCATGACGTCTTTCGCTGCCCAACTCACGTCAATGCTACCATTTTCAGGTATAAATATACCTTCCCAAACCCCTGTAAATCAGAGAAGACCTCGACTTCAGAGGAGCCCGATTCCCGGCCAGACGCACTGAGAAGACAATGTCATTCCTGCACGCAGAGAGTCCAGCTTCCAGTGATCTAACTTCCCTTGCGGGGTGTTGGAGTTCGAGTCCGGATAGAGATTCCTACCTCTCTCATTCTTCAGGTATGGAGCAGACTAGAACCTAGAGGGACTCTTGGCATACTAGACTCTTGGCATACTAGGCGTAACTTACTCTTGGTATACTCTAGTCAGGAATACAGCACCTACTTCTACTTCTCCCTATACCTAGGATAGGTTAGGTACACTGGGATAGAACTAGGGTAGAAACGCATCGTATGAGTACTCGCATTTTTAGGTTGTGTCATTTTATGTAAATGCTTACATGCTAAAAAGATAATGCTGACGCAGTATTATTTATTTTTACTGCTCACCTTGTACATTATTTATCTCGCATACTGTCTTGTGATCATAACAGCACATATAACTTACAACAGAAACAAGACTGTTCAATAAATCCTTTATTGAAACGCCCGTCTGTTATTTCTGTGTAACTCTGAGAATAACTGAAACATGCACGACTGAGCTGAGTGAAATGGTTATCTATTGTTTCTACGACTCTGGGACACATCCTGATTCTGTAAGGGAAACACAGTGGTCATGTTTTGCGGCAGCCAGAAACTAATCCCTTCTTGTCGTCAAGAAGTTTCTAGTGGCCTCTGAGCTAGCTGGCACAAGTAATTAAGTTTAATATACTCGATAGGGACATACCGACCTTAGTCCTATGTCAAACCTATAGGATATATTATTCCAATGCGCAGAGCCTATAAGGGAAATAGGAGCTACACTACATGGCGCCCAACGTTTGGTAAGGCAGTAATTCAACGTTAGATACTGAGTAACTCAGCTGTGCACTTTTATTTTTCTCTCAGAGACCCCTACCCCATATACTCCAAAAGACGTCTGGAGTGGGCAGGGTTAATATCCGCCACGGCTACATAGGGAAGGCCCCTATATATTAGCTGTTTGGTTTGCTCAACGTTGAAGGATAGACTGTTCCACAATATTGTGCATCTTATCTTTGTTTCCTTGAAACTAGTTCTACAAAATGAATGTAGACGCCGAAAACGGTGTAGCTGCGGCTGAACCAGCCCAAGCAGCGTTATTTAACAACACAGGTTTAAATGAAGCCGAAGAGGGTGTCAAGGACATTCCTCCTAACTTAAGAAGAGCCATTACTCTAAAACTTATAAAACATGGCCTATCTCCAAGAGGAGGTAGAGCAGTTTTCGTGATAGAGGCACACGAATCCTTTCAGACAGAGGTATTCTATTCATGGGTAATATTTCCTGAATCTAATCCAGTAACTCACTTGTTTAACTTCTACAAAGAAGATGAACAACCGGAGGAATACATTCCTTTCGAGGATATTGAAATTCCATTAACATACCAGGAGCACCAGTTCTGGTTTAAAGGCGCCCTAAAACATCACAGAAATATAACCAGGCTCGGTCCGCTAGGCAGACCAGGAGCAACATGGCCGATTCTATGTTATGTTATGTTATGACGATTTCTAAAGCGCGCGATTACCCGGAGGTGTCCTGGCGCTAGTCACTATTCCAATTGCTGAGACCTGAAAGACAGAAGTTATTCATCAAAAAGCCAGGTCTTCAGCCCCCTCCTAAAAGCCAGAAGATTATCGGCATTTCTCAAGTGAAAAGGCAAACCATTCCAGGCCTTAGCTGCACAAAAGGAGAAACTTCTGCCACCCCACTGGGCTCTTTTTACTGGAGGAATTACCACCAGTTTAGCTCTCAGTGATCTCAATGTTCTTGCCGGTCTGTACCAATGAAACTGGTGTTGCAAATGTTCTGGTCCCGAACGATTCTAGCCGGCTACACACCTCATCCAGACATCGAAATAATGTCAGACGAGGAACTACTTAATCAACTCACAGAGTTAATAAAAATCTACAGACAATTGGTTCAATATGTCATGAGGACTTTCACAGTCCAACAACCATTAACACTTCCAAATCAAGTTCCTCCACAGGGGAATACACTAAAAATTACACCACAGACTCTATACGCAGTCATGGGTAAAATGCCCACTAAGCGGGAGCAAATTCCGTTTTGGATAGCTCTAAAAATTACTCAAATCGAAGCAGTATTTCCAAATACTAGCCCATATGAGAAACACAGAATCCTAACCATCAGTTTACCAATGGGGATCACACCATAACTGGAAGACTGCACCACTTGGGGCTCAGTCTTTGCTGCCATCTACACTAAAACACACGGCATTCCGTCAATTGCGGTAATACCAGATGTCCTAAAACAGATTCAAAACGAATATGGAGCAGAGCCTGCTTTAAATTTAGGTATGAAATTACTGAAAAATTTTGAACAGGTCTCAACAATAATATTATCTAATATTAAAGGGGAGGCAGCAGCAGTGGCGATCCGACAAAAACTAAGGGAATTCGATGTTACAGAACATCAAACAGAGCTACCCAGAATTATAGAGCAATCATATGCAGAATTAGGCAGAGATAGTTTGGGTGGGAGACCAGTTAAACCAAAACTATCTGAAAGTTCTGAGAAGGACTCAATTAAACAAACTCCTACATCTTCTAAAAAGAAGTGGGAATCTAACAAACAAAATTCAAACGAGAAAAGATCTCAATCTCGAGGTAGGTCTCCTCAAAAGGAGCCCTCTGAAAGGAGGTATAACCTCAGGAATAGGGATAATTTGAGAAAACCTGATAGGTATCAAGATAATGATACACGTTCCTCTCGTCCCTTTCAGGTCTCATCACAGACTTCGGAAAGAAGAGGACGTACAGAACATAGAGAAGAACGCGTGAAATCGAAAGACGACAAGCACGCAACAAAAATTAAAGCTAAACCTCAATTCTCCAAAAGAAAGTAGCAGGTCTGAAGATAAGACATGCCGAGAATAATGAGATCACAACTCAAAAACGGGGAATGGGCTCAGACAATGCTGGACAGTGCAGCAGAAGTCACAATAGCTCGCCAGAACCTGATGGAACTTCTGGAGATAGTGGACTTGAATGAGTACATTACGGTAGAAACTGTAGACACCAGGGTTAGTACTCCACAAAGGTTATATGAAATAACACTCCGGATGGAGGGAGACAAACCTAGACAGGTTAAAGCACTTTTTGGGAAAAACTATCAAAGGGTTATGACATACTTCTAGCAGAAAAAGACTGGCCACCACAATTTGTCAGGGAGTGCCCACACGGCGAGGACATGATTATGCCTGCCTTCTCCAATCACATTCCAATTCACTTAAAATATACATATGCCAGAAAATGGGCAGTAGCCCAGGCTCCAGCATTATATAAAAATCATGTAGGATGGGATGAGGACTCCCTCACCATAAAATACATCTGAAACATGAACCTACTGCACAGAGGCAGTATCCAATTAAGCAAGAAGCTAAAAAACAGGTCAGGGAGATTTTAAATCAACTTGAATACCAAGGGGTGATTGAAACTAGCACCTCATCTATGAACAATCCTTTGTTTCCTGTCTCCAAACCAGACAATACATATCGTCTAGTTTTGGACTACAGACATTTAAACACTTGTTCTAAAACTTTTGCAGTGCAAAATGCACATAGCACAGCATTAATGAATAACATTGTGCGCAAAAAATACAAAACCACATTAGACATCTCAAATGGATTCTTTTGTCAAAATATAGCACCTGAAAGTAGGTACTTAACGGCATTCTCCATAATGGGGACCCAGCGTCACTTTTGTCGACTCCCACAAGGGTTCAAGAACAGCCCAGGTTTATTCTCAGCGAGAGTAACGGAGTTGCTACAAATTTATGACAACGAGGCATTGTCCTATGTCGATGATATTTATCTGACAGACGATGACTTAGAAAAACACTTGAACAGGGTGAGCACCATTATATTGGGATTCGCCTCTGAGGGCTATAAGTTCAACTTTAAAAAGTCCCGAATTGCCCATCTCAATGTCCTATTTTTGGGATATGAGCTTTCAAGTGAAGGCAAGAGCTTGGCAGCTAACTTTCTAGAGAAGTGTGCGCTGATCCAACCTCCTAAAACGCTAAAAAACTTACAATCAATCCTGGGTTTCCTCAATTTTGGTAGAACATACATTCTAAACTACGCAGAAAAGGTTAAACCTCTCTACGCACTAATCAAACCTGATTTTTCAATCAAAAACTGGACACAGGAACACACAGAAATTTTGCGTTCACTCCAGGCTAACTTGTTAGCAACAAATCACTTACAAACACGCGTAAGTCAAAGAAATTTGGTGATTCGAATAATTTCGGGTCAATGTGGATTCACTTACTTAACCTTTAATGAGGGTGAGAAAGTACCAATCGCGTACAAATCACATTTGTACACACAACCAGAAATGCGCTTCGGTTCAACTGAAAAAATTCTGACAGCAGTTCAAACAGCTGTAGCAAAAGAAAGAGCCTTAGCCCAAGGGAAACGCATAATTGTCGTTACCCCAGTACCAGCTTTAGAAGCAGTCACAAAAGCGAGCATTCCCAATGCTAAAGCTTTACATCCGAGATGGATACAATGGGTTAATTCTCTTGCTGCAACTGATGTTGAATATGTATTTGATCCAGATTTAAAAACACAGGCATTTCTCCAATATGAACAAGAATGTCCTCTGCCCACTGAGATTCTGCCCCTCGATCAGTATGAATTCGTAATTTACACTGACGGATCCGCACAGCCCGCAACAGGGAGTAAGCAAGCTTACAGTGCAGCGTGTGCTATCGTTAAAGGTCGCATACGAAATGGCATCTTCAGACCTATGGTCACAAAAACTCAGTCACTAGGTGATTGTACAGCTCATCGAGCTGAACTACAGGCATTCAAACTGGCACTTGAAAGTACGGATCAAGAATTCCTCACACTGATAGTGTGCGATTCCTTTTACTGTGTTCAGTCGTATAATGACTATATACGAACCTGGCTTGAAAATGGTTTTAAGGATGCAAAAGGTGGCACAATTAAGCACAAACTGCTTTGGGAACAAGTAGTTCTGTTGAAAAACGAACTACCAAAGGCTCACGTGATTCACACACTGAGTCATCAGCGTGATGGCGTTCACGTTGCAGGGAATTCATTGGCTGACGAAGCCGCGAAGGGGGCTGTTCAGACGGCTTCCGTAGCTGCGATCACTCGTTCAAAAACAAAAATAGACGGTGAGATAATGTTAGCTGTCAATGCTTCAAGCAAAGGCAGCAGTGCAGCATTACCAAAAAGTTTCCACTCAAGTACTCTTATGTAATTGATGCGAATGACGTTCCTTTTGCTCGAATCCCTGGAGTGGGGGATAGGGTAATTCCAAACATGGAACGAAGAACAGCCTTGATTTATGAAACACATTTGGGGGAGGGTCTGTCACATCAAGGGATCTCAAAAACAATTTTGAAGTTAAAAGAGATGTACTGGTGGCCTGGAATGAATACACACATTCACATATTCATCAACAATTGCTTAGACTGCAAATTACAGCGAGAGAGCCATCAGACACCATGCAGCGAATGCGGCAGCCCAGTGCAGACACCACTGTTAGACAGCATTAGGCTATCTAATCGCCAGCGTCCTACTGGACATAGGCATTCCCGCAAATACTAAATCTAGGTTCCTATGGTTATGGCCTCAGCGCTCAGCTGACGCTCGAACTGTTATAAAAGATTTGCGAGTCTTTATCGGCACATACGCAATAGGCACGTTTCATTCTGACCAGGGTCCTGCGTTTAGCTCTAGGGCTACAAGGAGGCCATGGCCAGTCTGGGCGTTGCATTGCGGTACTCCTCTCCATTCCATCCTGAGGGAAATTCTGTTGTGGAAAGGAAAACCGGGACATAAAGCAATCTATAACAGCTAGGGTATTAGGTTCGGGTGATGGGTGGGTCAAACACCTCATTAGCGTTCAGCGCGCTCTTAACAATCTGCCAAGAAGTTCTCTAGGGGAGTCACTCCATATGAGGTCCTATTTGGGACAAGAATGTGGGTTCCAGACTTAGAACACGTAGGCACAGTGGTGGACAAAAAGAATTTGATATCAAAGATCGTTTGGCTGTTTTACAGGAACTTAACAAGTTAAGAACGAAACAAAGCAACGTATCCTTACAGCCAACCACCACTGGGGAAAAATCGGCGGTCCCAGCAAGGCCTGTCTGGATTCCAAAAGTTGGGGATCTGGTCAGAGAAAAAATCAGAAGTCACAATAGCTCGCCAGAACCTGATGGAACTTCTGGAGATAGTGGACTTGAATGAGTACAATACGGTAGAAACTGTAGACACCAGGGTTAGTACTCCACAAAGGTTATATGAAATAACACTCCGGATGGAGGGAGACAAACCTAGACAGGTTAAAGCACTTTTTGGGGAAAAACTATCAAAGGGTTATGACATACTTCTAGCAGAAAAAGACTGGCCACCACAATTTGTCAGGGAGTGCCCACACGGCGAGGACATGATTATGCCTGCCTTCTCCAATCACATTCCAATTCACTTAAAATATACATATGCCAGAAAATGGGCAGTAGCCCAGGCTCCAGCATTATATAAAAATCATGTAGGATGGGATGAGGACTCCCTCACCATAAAATACATCTGAAACATGAACCTACTGCACAGAGGCAGTATCCAATTAAGCAAGAAGCTAAAAAACAGGTCAGGGAGATTTTAAATCAACTTGAATACCAAGGGGTGATTGAAACTAGCACCTCATCTATGAACAATCCTTTGTTTCCTGTCTCCAAACCAGACAATACATATCGTCTAGTTTTGGACTACAGACATTTAAACACTTGTTCTAAAACTTTTGCAGTGCAAAATGCACATAGCACAGCATTAATGAATAACATTGTGCGCAAAAAATACAAAACCACATTAGACATCTCAAATGGATTCTTTTGTCAAAATATAGCACCTGAAAGTAGGTACTTAACGGCATTCTCCATAATGGGGACCCAGCGTCACTTTTGTCGACTCCCACAAGGGTTCAAGAACAGCCCAGGTTTATTCTCAGCGAGAGTAACGGAGTTGCTACAAATTTATGACAACGAGGCATTGTCCTATGTCGATGATATTTATCTGACAGACGATGACTTAGAAAAACACTTGAACAGGGTGAGCACCATTATATTGGGATTCGCCTCTGAGGGCTATAAGTTCAACTTTAAAAAGTCCCGAATTGCCCATCTCAATGTCCTATTTTTGGGATATGAGCTTTCAAGTGAAGGCAAGAGCTTGGCAGCTAACTTTCTAGAGAAGTGTGCGCTGATCCAACCTCCTAAGACGCTAAAAACTTACAATCAATCCTGGGTTTCCTCAATTTTGGTAGAACATACATTCTAAACTACGCAGAAAAGGTTAAACCTCTCTACGCACTAATCAAACCTGATTTTTCAATCAAAAACTGGACACAGGAACACACAGAAATTTTGCGTTCACTCCAGGCTAACATGTTAGCAACAAATCACTTACAAACACGCGTAAGTCAAAGAAATTTGGTGATTCGAATAATTTCGGGTCAATGTGGATTCACTTACTTAACCTTTAATGAGGGTGAGAAAGTACCAATCGCGTACAAATCACATTTGTACACACAAGCAGAAATGCGCTCGGTTCAACTGAAAAAATTCTGACAGCAGTTCAAACAGCTGTAGCAAAAGAAAGAGCCTTAGCCCAAGGGAAACGCATAATTGTCGTTACCCCAGTACCAGCTTTAGAAGCAGTCACAAAAGCGAGCATTCCCAATGCTAAAGCTTTACATCCGAGATGGATACAATGGGTTAATTCTCTTGCTGCAACTGATGTTGAATATGTATTTGATCCAGATTTAAAAACACAGGCATTTCTCCAATATGAACAAGAATGTCCTCTGCCCACTGAGATTCTGCCCCTCGATCAGTATGAATTCGTAATTTACACTGACGGATCCGCACAGCCCGCAACAGGGAGGAAGCAAGCTTACAGTGCAGCGTGTGCTATCGTTAAAGGTCGCATACGAAATGGCATCTTCAGACCTATGGTCACAAAAACTCAGTCACTAGGTGATTGTACAGCTCAGCGAGCTGAACTACAGGCATTCAAACTGGCACTTGAAAGTACGGATCGAGAATTCCTCACACTGATAGTGTGCGATTCCTTTTACTGTGTTCAGTCGTATAATGACTATATACGAACCTGACTTGAAAATGGTTTTAAGGATGCAAAAGGTGGCACAATTAAGCACAAACTGCTTTGGGAACAAGTAGTTCTGTTGAAAAACGAACTACCAAAGGCTCACGTGATTCACACACTGAGTCATCAGCGTGATGGCGTTCACGTTGCAGGGAATTCATTGGCTGACGAAGCCGCGAAGGGGGCTGTTCAGACGGCTTCCGTAGCTGCGATCACTCGTTCAAAAACAAAAATAGACGGTGAGATAATGTTAGCTGTCAATGCTTCAAGCAAAGGCAGCAGTGCAGCATTACCAAAAAGTTTCCACTCAAGTACTCTTATGTAATTGATGCGAATGACGTTCCTTTTGCTCGAATCCCTGGAGTGGGGGATGGGGTAATTCCAAACATGGAACAAAGAACAGCCTTGATTTATGAAACACATTTGGGGGAGGGTCTGTCACATCAAGGGATCTCAAAACAATTTTGAAGTTAAAAGAGATGTACTGGTGGCCTGGAATGAATACACACATTCACATATTCATCAACAATTGCTTAGACTGCAAATTACAGCGAGAGAGCCATCAGACACCATGCAGCGAATGCGGCAGCCCAGTGCAGACACCACTGTTAGACAGCATTAGGCTATCTAATCGCCAGCGTCCTACTGGACATAGGCATTCCCGCAAATACTAAATCTAGGTTCCTATGGTTATGGCCTCAGCGCTCAGCTGACGCTCGAACTGTTATAAAAGATTTGCGAGTCTTTATCGGCACATACGCAATAGGCACGTTTCATTCTGACCAGGGTCCTGCGTTTAGCTCTAGGGCTTACAAGGAGGCCATGGCCAGTCTGGGCGTTGCATTGCGGTACTCCTCTCCATTCCATCCTGAGGGAAATTCTGTTGTGGAAAGGAAAAACCGGGACATAAAGCAATCTATAACAGCTAGGGTATTAGGTTCGGGTGATGGGTGGGTCAAACACGTCATTAGCGTTCAGCGCGCTCTTAACAATCTGCCAAGAAGTTCTCTAGGGGGAGTCACTCCATATGAGGTCCTATTTGGGACAAGAATGTGGGTTCCAGACTTAGAACACGTAGGCACAGTGGTGGACAAAAAGAATTTGATATCAAAGATCGTTTGGCTGTTTTACAGGAACTTAACAAGTTAAGAACGAAACAAAGCAACGTATCCTTACAGCCAACCACCACTGGGGAAAAATCGGCGGTCCCAGCAAGGCCTGTCTGGATTCCAAAAGTTGGGGATCTGGTCAGAGAAAAATCGCGGACAAGAAGGAATTTGGACCTTTTACAGACAACCGGTACCTGTTCTAGCTGTTCAAGGAACAAGGACAGTACTTCTGCCGCCCCTTGCTGGAAGAAAGGAGAAAAGATTTGTGTCAATCGACCTGATCAAACCACAGTATGTGGCCAATACTAAGCAGTAGGCCTCGTGGACTCCGACCTAGTAGCAGACGCACTCCTCTCGCTACTATTCAAGAGGTTCAGACTGAAAGACTGATCACGATCGAGAATTCAGCTGTAACGAATGAAGGACTATGCAACCAAGCTATGGAACTCATCCCTCTTGAAAACCAAATAACAGTTCGTCCAAATACACCTGTCTACACCAACGTGACTCGTGAAGAACTGATTCCTGTGATTTCAACGAATCCTGATGCAATTCCAACAATTGACAGATCTGCTTCTGGCTATTTCATTGACTTTGATACGTTCTCAGAGGATCCAAGCGAACCTGGAACGACGCCAGCATCATCAACATTCAAGCAGCAAGTACAAGACTTTGTTCACTTTCTGAAAAAGACTTATCTGGTTTCTCCATGGATTGAACTCTGGATTACATCTGGACTTTTTGTTTTCCTGCTCTGGCTAGCTTTGGTAACAACAGTAAGCATGCTTATAGGTGGCAGATACATCCATGTGAACATTGAAGGAAAAGACATAAACGTGCTTTTGAAACCACATAAATCTTCCCATCGTGAAGCAAGAGACTTGTCATCAGTGAACATCACAGCTGTTCCTATACAGGATGGTATAGTGTGGGACAAAACAGATTATGAAATATTCGGCCCAAGTGAACAATTGAACATTCCACATTTGTTTAAAATTTCACTAAGCGATTTGATAACGTCCAGTACTTATTCAGATGATTGGGACTTAGAGACTGTTCAAGATATAATGTTTGATCTAGAAAAATCTGCTGCATTTTCTAAAAATGAATATTTAGAGGGTACAACTGATTACGAAGAACTGTATTGTTATAACCACTATGGTCATCATTATTTGCACAAAACTGCATATCCAAGAAATATATTTATGTAAAATCAATGGGAACATTGTCCTACACCACCACAAGGTAGTTCGAAAACTTTTGCTAGTAAATTTCCATATTTTTCAGGTTATAATACATCTGATCCAGAAACGTTTTACTATAAAAATGTAAACAAGACAGGACTGAAAATTATGTTGACAAATACAAAACAGATTTACTCTGAAGCATTTATTGCCCAACTGTCTACACAGGGTTTCGACTTATGGGAAGACACAATTGAGACAAAAACTGTCTGGGGTAGTAAAGATTGGCAAGTACAGGGTATGGAAGCTTTATTTAGGGCCTGCATAATCCCTGAACAAATACTGTTTTTGAATGACACCGTCCAACAGACATCTTGTCTTGGATTAGCCAAGATCAAAGAGATGAAAACACCTTCTGTGCCAACACCTGCCAGTGATAATAAAACAAAGGCAGTGGTGACAGTTGACAATATACTACAACTCAACAGAACCAATTCAAATTGGAATAAATGGTTGATCTGGCCCACAGACACAAACAACTGTCAGGAAAGGTTCTTGAACAAAACTCAGGACTTTGCTCTTCATAGGCCAGACCCAAGATATGTCCAAAGACAACATCCGGGGGTAGTAACAACATATAGTGTAGGAAAATTATGCCTCGATTGGCTGCATAAATCTACACTACAGGATGTGAAGCAACACTTAACCTTACTTGCACATGATGCAGATCTTAGGGAATTCTTGCTTGGACCAAGAAAACCGCGTCAAAAACGTTTCATATATGCCGGCATCTACGCTGTTTATAACGAAGCATGAAAAGTGTCACAGATAGAGGCTGCAGAACGAATACGTGAACTTGATCGTATTAATTTAGAGAAAACACTCTCTGTAGTCGACAATGGGTTAACAACTTTGTCCTCCAGAATTTATTCATTGGATGGCATTGTATCCTCTGCTATCGACATTCTAGAACATGATTTGGCTATGTTACAACAAGGTCAGTCTCAATTACGTTCTATTGTGTTATTGACATGGACGCTGCAATCTTTGCGAGCGGGCTATGTACCTTGGCGTTTCATCAACACGTCGTTCCTGTTTGCAGAATACAATCTGACTGATAAACAGATCGAATTGGCACAAAGAGGAGCGAGGTATACAGTGCTGAGCATTGAAAAAATTGACAAATTACCATTTACAGTGGCAGAAAAACCAGCTACAGAATGGCTTATTCATGGAAAAATAACATTACCTGTGACAACTTTTCAGTTCCAGTATTGCCTCAGACAGATGCAAGCGGGCAAATATGAAAGGTTGGGTAAGGAATACATTAAGACATCTTGGAATTTACCGTATACACATAAATGTTGGAGTGGGGATCGTGAAGTGTTTCTTAGCGGTACTAACTGTAAACCTGCACTGACCGGTTCACTCATATGTCAGGATATTATTTTGCACGGAGCTTGTAATGGTTCTGCGGCAAACCTGTCTTGCCATCAGCACGGTTCTCCAGCTGCTGTGATTAATCCAACGTTTGGACAACTTTCTAATGGGAGTTACCTCATGTTGAATGGTCAGAGCTGCTGTGGAATGTTGCCCGGCATCCCATATCTAGTAACGGTCAACTCCAGGGTCACTTGCTGTATGCAAGTATTGTTTCCCCGATAGACACAGTCAGGGAGTCGGCTTTATGGCCTTCACTGAGTGTCTCTTTTATAAGATTTGATACTTTAAGCAGAATGAAAGCCATGCTTTTACAGCAAACAGTGCCTTTGACCTCGGCCAAAGAAACCTATGATCTACAAATTGCAAGGACTTCGGCTGAGATACAGAATTTAATACGTACAAACTGCCCTATACATTTCGTAGAAATGTTATCACGTATCTTCAACATGTCAGATACAACAGGAATTGTACATGTATTTAAGAGCATTTGCACCGGTCTCTTAGCACCGTTCCAGGCAATACTTGGAATCATTCCGAACTTTGCACATTCGGTGTTTGGTGGCATACCATTGATTCTAGCACTTGTTGCGGGAATTCTATTCATCTGTCTGCTATTGCGCTATGGCCAGCCACTTCGCAGAAATAACTCCGAGCGAAATGGAGAAAGCTCTCCTTGAAAGAAAGTGCCGTGGAGCTGAATAGTACAGCTATTGGGCATGACTCGTCTACGGGACCTTAATACCACATGGTTCCTGTCATTCCGACCAATCTGGCATGATTGCATCTTACCTGTTCTACGCTGCCTGCTATGTGGTGAAGAATGCGTGTTGGACGCTTGTCTAACATATCCATCAGCTGCGCCAAAGGACGTCGATACTTTGCTGGTCCCGATAACGGTCCATGCTTCGTGTTGTCCCCAGAGGCTCCCAATACTGATGTCAGCATTCATTGAGATCTCACAGACGCTTCCTGCTGCTGCTGAGGTACGAGAAACAACTCCAGGCACACAGGTAACAACGGACGCGAACATTGCTGCGGCGACCTATGCTGTGGGCGGTGTTTCCCATCTTTGTGCGGTCAATCTCTTACGTGAGGTGTTCGAACTTACACCATCGACAGTGGATGATGTTTTGTCTATTGAAATAGATGATCTCATGTTTACACCAGACCCGTGAACTGACTCTAATTCGGCATACTTTGTTCCAGTGCAACGGCAACAATTTGGCCTTCGTTTTTCAAAGACCTGGAACATTACCAAAATTTGAACTTTTCTCATTTTTCGAACACAAAAATGGCACTTCAATCTGCTTATAGTAGAACTGGCCTTATAATACAGACTTGGCAGTACTTCCAGGGACACTTAGTCATCTTGTGTGTCTAAATCAGTTCATTTAAATTTCATGATAGGAAATGACTTTGATTTTGAACAAACTTATCGATCATTTTCGTCATATGTATATATTGCTTTTTATTTATCATTCCGATTGCATTTATTTCACACTTTATGCAGGAAATGAAAAGCTTTGCTTATAAATGTACAGAAACCTTTGCATTTTAAATATGTCTTTTAAATACTTTTAGGATATGTTTTAATATGCGGTACTCTATTTTAATGTTTAGCATTTTGGATGTTTAGCATTTTAGTATCATTGTTTCCACGAAAGAGGAGTGGGTGTTGTATACTTTATAGGGTGTCCATAAACGGGCTTTCTAGACTCATGTCCTTATATAGGCATAACCCAACCTGCCCTTATATAGGCGTAGAATCCCAGGCCTTATTTAGGCATAAACCATGCACACCAAATACAGGCATGGCTTCCGACATCCGTCCACCCTAACGTCTCAACGAGTCCATGAAAAAACAGACCCTCAGGCTGCGGGAGTTTCCCTTGCCCAGGACTATTGATTTCTTCAAGGACTCATACATTATGCATGAACCTCTTATTCCCTAAGGGATTCATTCATGACGTCTTTCGCTGCCCAACTCACGTCAATGCTACCATTTTCAGGTATAAATATACCTTCCCAAACCCCTGTAAATCAGAGGAGACCTCGACTTCAGAGGAGCCCGATTCCCGGCCAGACGCACTGAGAAGACAATGTCATTCCTGCACGCAGAGAGTCCAGCTTCCAGTGATCTAACTTCCTTGCGGGTGTTGGAGTTCGAGTCCGGATAGAGATTCCTACCTCTCTCATTCTTCAGGTATGGAGCAGACTAGAACCTAGAGGGACTCTTGGCATACTAGACTCTTGGCATACTAGGCGTAACTTACTCTTGGTATACTCTAGTCAGGAATACAGCACCTACTTCTACTTCTCCCTATACCTAGGATAGGTTAGGTACACTGGGATAGAACTAGGGTAGAAACGCATCGTATGAGTACTCGCATTTTTAGGTTGTGTCATTTTATGTAAATGCTTACATGCTAAAAAGATAATGCTGACGCAGTATTATTTATTTTTACTGCTCACCTTGTACATTATTTATCTCGCATACTGTCTTGTGATCATAACAGCACATATAACTTACAACAGAAACAAGACTGTTCAATAAATCCTTTATTGAAACGCCCGTCTGTTATTTCTGTGTAACTCTGAGAATAACTGAAACATGCACGACTGAGCTGAGTGAAATGGTTATCTATTGTTTCTACGACTCTGGGACACATCCTGATTCTGTGAGGGAAACTCAGTTGTCATGTTTTGCGGCAGCCAGAAACTAATCCCTTCTTGTCGTCAAGAAGTTTCTAGCGGCCTCTGAGCTAGCTAGCACAAGTAATTAAGTTTAATATACTCGATAGGGACATACCGACCTTAGTCCTATGTCAAACCTATAGGATATATTATTCCAATGCGCAGAGCCTATAAGGGAAATAGGAGCTACACTACAACAGGGAGTGGAAAAGAACTGACAAGATGGCTGACACTGGGTTCTGCTGTGGGGAGCACAAGGCCCTACTGGGAACTGTGCACCAACCAACAGCAGGACACCACTGACTGACATCCTGAAAGCAAACTTGCACTCCCTGCAATGGAAGCACGTTCCATGGTGGGATATCTGGCTGGGTGGGAAGGAGGACTGACAGCACTGACCATAGTTACCAGCAGCTGTTCTCACACACACCCTTAACACAAACTCCACACAACTCACTTGGGAGAATGCATTGCCTCACACTCTAATTAAATATCCCACAAAGAACCACCACCCTGGGTTATGCTGTGTGAAGCACAGGGACACTTCTGGGACTTGTAGCCAAACTAACGCCGGGACAACACTGTCAGCCATCCTGTCAGCACAGGCACACTACCCCACAGGGAAGCAGAGTCAAAAGGAAGGAAGTATGGGCATGCTGGGAAGGGGGTGTAGGCAATAGCATGATGGGAGTGGTAGTCACAGCTCAACATCCCCACCCACATGGCCCAGCAAGCTCACACTGAAGCATGCACACCTCACAGGGAGTGAAAAGCCACTTCAAAGATGTCTGACACTGGTGCTCTATTGTGGGGAGCACAAGGCCCTGCTGGGAACTGGGCACCAACAAACAACAGGACACCACTGTCAGCCATCTTGCCATTGCAGTCACACTCACACACAGTGAAGTCCACTCAAAAGGAAGGAAGTATGGGCATGCTGGGAAGGGGGTGTAGGCAATAGCATGATGGGAGTGGTAGTCACAGCTCAACATCCCCCACCCACATGGCCCGGCAAGCTCACACTGAAGCATGCACACCTCACAGGGAGTGAAAAGCCACTTTAAAGATGTCTGACAATGGTGCTCTGTTGTGGGGAGCACAAAGCCCTGCTGGGAACTGGGCACCAACCAACAGCAGGACACCACTGACTGACATCCTGAGAGTCAACCTGCACCCACTGCAAGGGTGGCATGCTTCATGGTGGGATAACTGGGCTGGAGGGAGAAGGAGGTCCGGATGTCAACCAAATACCACCAATGCTGGCCATGCACACACCTCAACATTCACATTGAAATGCTTCATGTTGGCAGGACAATGTGCTACACCAATATCAACCTCTGACTGTGACAACTTAGGACAATGCAATGTACAGGCCCGCATCCAGAGGTACAGTCACAACTGTCAGGTGTTTGAACCATTGATGCCTGTAGAAACATAACATACATTGTGTGTCTCTTCCAAAAACAGGTGATGATGGGGACACAGCAGCAGACGATGAGGAGTCCCTGTCCCAGGCTCCGGGGGACCCTGAGCTCTCTGGTGTGGAACAGCCTCTGCCCTCCTCGGATGGTGAAGACCTACCTGGCCCCTCCGGTGTGAGTCATCATGCAGCGCCAGCAGGACCACCATCTGCACCCCCTGCACCCACTCCTCCAACAACTGCCAACACACAGACCACCCCCGCCGACACGGACAGACCAAGGACCACCAATGACAACAGCACAGGGAGCCCGGCCCACCGTGAAGCAATGGACAACAACCCCAGTACCAACCCCCAAGGGGGCCTAGGGTCACCTGTGCGTGCCACCGCAGGTCCCGCACGTGTGGCCAGGAGTGGTGGGAGGGGTGGTAGGCAGAGGTCGCTGTTTGCAGAGGGGTCTGGACTGCATGATGACCCTCAACTGGCACGCATTGCTGATGCGTACCAGAATAGCACCGGAGAGGTCAGCCAGGTAGTGGGGATCCTCAAGGACATTCAACAGCAACAGGCTGCCCATCATGCCCGCCTGGACTCCCTCATGTCCCGTGTGGAGACACACATGTCCTGTGTGGAGACACACATGTCTGGCATGGAGTCCAAGTGGGACACATTGGAAGAACTGACAGCGGTGCAGAGGGACATATTGACATGCCTCCGCCAGATTAGCACCAACATGGCCACACCTCCCTGTGTGCCCACAACATCTGGTGCCGCAACAACTGCAACTGCCACAGGGAGGGAGGATGACTCTGGTGGAGAGTCCTCTGCACCGCAGCGGCCTGCACGTGAGGGTCCCCCAGAAAGAAGAGGGGCCGTCCGAGGAAGGACAACTGAGAGGCCGATGGCCATGTACATCCCCCAGGAATCCAACACCTGTTCTGGAAATTCTCCTTTGTGTGCAAACTGTTCACCCTGTCAAATGCAACACAACTCTCCCACATGACATGGAGAGTTTAAGTTGGACTAATGCATCAGATGACTGTGGACTTTACTCAGGACATTTCTGCTACCAACACTTCCAACTCATCTGGGAACTTCGGATTCCAATCCCAATGTACAGCACCCACCATCCTGTGCACTATCCTCACACATGTATGTAAATAAACTCACTAATACACCATACTTGCCTCTGTTGTGATTCCAACGTTGTTTTTGTCATGGAGATGATGATCTGCTAAATGACACTGTGCATGCTAACTGCTACAGCAAGTTCAACACCGTCATGTGAGTCATGGAGACGTGACACATATGAGGGAGACACACCACTAGGGCAACACAACACATACACACCAGGGCCATCTGACTCCTCGCCTACACTGATGTTGCCAGGAAATAGAGTGGAATGCACAGACACCACACCTATTCACAGTCTGTGTTAACTAGCCCACAGGTGCAGTAAGAAAATGTCAGTCAGATGTGTGACCACAGACAACGCACATCCCAAAGTGAAGCACAGGTTTATTACACATTTGCAACATGTTGTTTCCACTACAGATGCAAGGTAATCCCACGTGGCAGTGGCCACACAGTCAACAATTGTAGAAGAAATAAAGTCCAGGGGTGTGGGGCACATCACCTGTAGGGAAACGACTGCTTCCACCCTGGAAGTTGAATCATGGTGTCGGGGGATCCGAGTGGACCAAACAACTCTGAAAGCACCCTGTGAAGGACAGACATGACACACAGTCAAAAGCACTGAAGAACAGGACAGAACTGCAATACTCATGCCCAATACATGTCACAAGATACCTACACAAAACCAAGTTAGCATGTCAACACTGTTGGGGAGTACAGACTACCTGTAAGGACACATCGCTGCACGCATCCAGTCACGTAGCACATGGCCACACTCAAACAGCAACAGAGCACCACCAACACATATCATGCAAACTCAAATCATTGACATGACATCTCTGGATACTCACATTCAGCTGAAGAAGTTGGTGATGAGCTGTGTGCGGACATCACCATCATCATCATCATCATCACTGGCATCGTGGCCCAGGCCAGGATCCTCCACAGGTGGCGGATGTTGGTCATCGTCATCCAGGATGAGAGGCAACTCCTTCCGCACTGCCAGGTTGTGTAGCATGCAGCACACAATGACAATCTTGCACACCTTTGCTGGGGCATATGGGAGGGCCTCTCCTGTCTTGTACAGGCAGCGAAAGCGGCTCTTCAGGAGACCAAATGTCCGCTCGATCACTCTCCTGGTCCGACCATGTGCCTCATTGTAGCACATCTGGGCTGGTGTCACAGGGTTCCTGAGGGGTGTCAGCAACCACGGCATGTTGGGGTATCCGGAGTCACCTACATACAGACAATTGCACATTAGCTGAGTTGGGTAAAGAGGGTGGAATACAACATTGCAGAACACACACAATGGTAAAAAGTCAGTACACACCGACAAGCCAGGCATGCTGGTTCTGCATCTGTGACATCATCCTCGGGATGCGACTACTCCTCATCACGCAGGCATCATGTGCAGAACCGGGGAAACGTGCACACTCATGTGAGATGCTCATATCTGCAAGACATACCACCAGAGCATTGATAGAATGGTAATGTTTCCTGTTCCTGTATGCCTGCTCATGTGCCTGTGGTGGTACCAAAGCCACATGTGTCCCATCAATGGAGCCAATGACATGTGGCATCCTCCCCAGGGCATAGAAGTCACTCTTGACGTCAGTGAGTTGTTGACGTTTAGGGAAATAGATGTACTGGTTCAGGTATCTCAACATTGCCTCCAAAACATCACGTAGCACACAGCTGAACATGGTCTGTGACATCCCACCAGCACACGCCACAGAGTGTTGAAAGGTACCGGTGGCAAAAAAGTGTAGGGCTGCCATCACCTTCACCTTGGGGGTCAGCGCTGTAGGGTATGTCCGGCCAGGTTGCAAATGTGGGGCCAACCGCACCGTCAATTCCTCAATCAGCGGCCTGTTGAAGCGGTACCGTCGGATGCAGTCACGTTCAACCATGGTTGCAAGGTCAGGGAATGGTTTATGGACAGCTGGTGCCCTGCAGTGCATAGGTGAACAAAGAAAGATTGTCAGTCACCCCACATATGTGGCATTGACCATACTCAATATCACATGATACATCATTACAAGACACAAGTACTTGATGTGTGTGCCGTTCTGTATGGACATATATGGCACCTACATGGCCAACATCTAACATCACAGTTCAACATGTGTTGACAACAAGTTCCAGGTCGTGCTATGGGAAATCATTAGGCTGTGTCACAGTACCCATGTACTGCTGTCACGTTCCAAACACACACCACAGTGACAAGTGAGGACAGATGTGCCACAGGCATCACAGCTCATTGACAGGTAGATTCCCAGGGACCCTGTATTGCCACATGGACATTAGCATGACATGGCGTATCATGTACACGTCAGCAAAACAACCATGACTCCCACAGGTAGTGGCCCCTGTTGCGTCTGCAGGACAGACATGGACGTCTGTGACACACACACGCACAACATCAAAGTAGATGCACAAACAACGTGGATGTGGAGACTGTCTCCCATTGTGCACATTGAATCAGAGACATCTGAAACACAACATGCACACAGACTGTGGAGGGCCATCACTATTGTGGCAATGGGTCACCCTGTGACGTACATACCTTCCCACATGGGACTCAGGGTGTATGTGACATGACATACACATACACAACCTGGAAATGTGACCATGCCACATGCCCTGAAATGAACAGTTGCACATCACAGTGATCATGTGCACAACACACAAAGGATTCTGTCCCCATGAACACGTGCACAGCCTGGGAGTGGCTGCCCCCAAGTGCCACCAAAAACCACATGTTGACCCCCATACACACACAGGTAATGCAGCCTTACATGCCTTAGTATACAGTGTGGACAGGCTGTGGTGTTGTAGGTGTGCCCCTGAGTCCCTGGCAAGTAATTGTGGCTGGCATACGTTCACCAGTGACAACCATGGTGACATATGCGAGTGATTTGTACAGGGACGCGTTGTACAGCAATGGACCGATCGGTGCGCACGCATTGGCCGTGGTATATGATGTGGACGGATGCGTGTTGTCATCCGATGTGCGCGTTGTACAGCAATGGACCGATCGGTGCGCACGCATTGGCCATTGCATATGATGTGGACGGAAATACGCGTTGTACAGCAATGGACCGATCGGTGCGCACACATTGGCCATTGCATATGATGTGGACGGATGCGTGTTGTTTTTCGAAATACGCGTTGTACAGCAATGGACCGATCGGTGCGCACGCATTGGCCATTGCACATGATGTGGACGGATGCGTGTTGTCATCCGATGTATGCGTTGTACAGCAATGGACCGATCGGTGCGCACGCATTGGCCATTGCATCTGATGTGGACGGATGCGTGTTGTTTTTCGAAATACGCGTTGTACAGCAATGGACCGATCGGTGCGCACGCATTGGCTATTGCATATGATGTGGACGGATGCGTGTTGTCATCTGATGTACGCGTTGTACAGCAATGGACCGATCGGTGCGCACGCATTGGCCATTGCATATGATGTGGACGGATGCGTGTTGTCATCCGATGTGCGCGTTGTACAGCAATGGACCAATCGGTGCGCACGCATTGGCCATTGCATATGATGTGGACGGAAATACGCATTGTACAGCAATGGACCGATCGGTGCGCACGCATTGGCCATTGCATATGATGTGGACAGAAATACGCGTTGTACAGCAATGGACCGATCGGTGCGCACGCATTGGCCATTGCATATGATGTGGACGGAAATACGCGTTGTACAGCAATGGACCGATCGGTGCGCACGCATTGGCCATTGCATATGATGTGGACGGATGCGTGTTGTCATCCGATGTACGCGTTGTACAGCAATGGACCGATCGGTGTGCACGCATTGGCCATTGCATTTGATGTGGACGGATGCGTGTTGTTTTTCAAAATACGCGTTGTACAGCAATGGACCGATCGGTGCGCACGCATTGGCTATGGCCTGGCATGGCAACGGACGCGTTTTCGAAGCTTTAACGAGTCTGATGCAGTGAATTCAGTTGGCCACCCACAACAATATTGCAAATTCATGGGTGTCATGAAGTTGAACTTTTGAAGGATGCTGTGGGCGTGTATAAGTGGTGCAATTCCATGGATTGGCCAGATTCAGAAGATGCAAACGACTTGGACCTATCACTTTGGACACATGGGACAGTATCTGCCTCTGCAGCACACATATAATGCTGGCTGTTCCCCTGAGAGCTCACTTGCCTGCACTACATGCTCCAGGACGACATCTGCCACCAACACTGCTGCTGTCTCTGCATCCTCTGGCTACTGCAATGGCACGTACTGTGGAGAGAGCCCCAGCCTTCAGCACTGAGGAGAACCAGGCCCTGCTGGACAGCCTCCTTCCACAGTACAGCAAGCTGTTTGGGAAACCAGGGGAGCAGGTGAGTGTGCTGTCCACTGCCTTACTAAATGTGCATGTTGTCTGACTAGCAAGACTTACAGTGTGCACACCACTGGCTAGCATGCTCACTGAGTAGTTGTCACCCCCCAAAGTGTGTAGTTACATGCACTGAACAGGTATAGTGCAGTAACAGTGCATTCCAACAAGGTTTGACTTCCCAGGCAATGATACCATTTGGTAACTGCTGGCAAACTGTTCATAGCCATAGTTGCACTGCCTGTGTACATCATATATGCCCCTGTGATTGAGACATATATATCCAACTGTGTGCTGCACAGAAATGTTGCATGTGTAGTAATGGCCTTTTCACTTTGTCATCCTCACAGGTTGATGCCCACCAGAAGCAGGAAATCTGGCTGACCATCGCCCGGGCAGTAAGATCCGTGGGGGTCTACAAGCGCCGGATCCGCAACTGCCAGAAGAGGTGGCAGGACCTTCGGGGCTGGACCCGGAGGATCGCAAGGGTCCAGCTGAAGCTGTCGCCTCCTCGCAGGAGGGGCGGACACCGGACCCTGACCCCCCACATGCTCAGGATTCTGGTGGTGGTCTTCCCAGATCTGGATGGGCAGCTGAAGGCCAGACAGCAGCAAGGAGGGGGTGAGTCCATGACTGCACTGTGAACCTTGTCTGACATGCTATGTGCCCTCCTCTGGCCTGGTTAAACTTCCACAGTACATCAGTCTTGTGGTCCAGGACCCATGTCCCTCAATTGTGACATGCCCACTCCTCATCTGATACCCAGGTGTGGCCCTTACAGTCAGGAAATTGTGTCACTTGGGTACTGTGTCCTTGTATTATGCTTAGCTCAAGGTGGGGGACAGCATTTGTTCCCGTAACTTTGTGGTGGGCTTCATGGGTGGGTCAATTGCTTACACAATGCCTGAGTTCTGACATGTAATCTGCGTGTAACTTTGATATGTGGTCCAATTGCTGATCTGACTCACCACATGTGCCTGGGGTATTTGGCACACACCCATGCTGCGGGTGGGAACAATGTTTGGGCCTCAGGAGTATGTATATCAAGTGTGTCACACATGCTTAGCCACCTGCCTACTGTCCAGGGCTCATCCCTCTTTCACGTGGAGCAGGACAGTCATGCCTACTCCAGGGCATACAATACACTCTGTACTCCCACTCCCGTGTATCAGCTGACACATTGTGCTCAGTGAAATGTTCCCTCAGGTGTCTGCCTCTGTGTCATTGTGCTGTGGCTTCGTTGTCAGGACTACTGGGGTGTTTATCGGTTAGGGCTCAGCATGCCATCTGAGATGTGACCATAGGAGACGATACTTGTGTGACATATAGGTGTTTGATCACTTGACTGTGCAGACTGGTGTATGCGACTGTGAAGTTCAGGCAGCTGTTTTTCATTCACACTAGACTGTGAGGTGCTCAGGTTCAGAGAGTTGTGTTTCATGTCTCCCATATGTCCAATTGGTATGACGTGGACAAATAAGAGTTCAGATGATGTGGTTTGTGGGGGATGGACATGTGCACTTGTCAGCTACAGAACTTGCATTCCCCATGACCTAGGATTGTGACACAGTGCAGACTGTTGTTGGCTGGCTGCCCTGCCCATGTGACTGGAGACAGTGATGTATGACTTTGCAGGCATGCCTGTGCCATGGCATTAAACTTCCTAAGAGTGATCCTGCAGGGGAGTGACATGTGCTACATGCACCCCATTGTGGCATTGACTATCAGGACATGGGTGCATCATGGTGTCTGGTGCTGGTATGCATCACATGCATTTCAAATTAGACTCTGGCCATCCCTTTATCCGGACACCTGTACTGACTCAGTGGCAAGAGATGTGATGTGTGCATGTTCACATACTTCACCGTGTTCTCTGCAATGTCCAACAACTGTGTAGGTGGTGCATGTGTCCACACTGGGGTATTACCATCCGACAGGCACCAGTCAGATGGGTGCAAGGCCAGGAGGGATGTGAGTGCCATGGTTGACCATCAGACTGACTATTGGCTTCTCCTAATCATTGTGAGCACTTTTGGCAATGTTCAACTAAGGATGCCAGGGCTTGCTCTGTAATGTGCTGTACTTACTGTGGTGTGTGCGGTCAGTGCAGGTGACTGATGTTTGTCTGTTTCTCTAATTGTTTGCAGATACATCCACGGCCACAGGAGGGGACAGCTCCACGGACCAGGAGGAGCTGCAGAGCCAGACTGGGTCAGCAGCCGATGAGTGGTCGGAGGGACCCAGTGGCACGGAGGGCGAGGGGAGCCACACCGAGGAGTCCTCAGCACCATCCACCTCAGCTGAGGACCACAGCAGCTCGGAGGATGACTCCCTTGTGGAGGCGGGTGTCAGCAGCCACCACACCCCAGTTAGTAAGGCTGGCCCCGCCACCACCACCGCCCTCCCATCGGCTCCCATTCCAGAGGTCCGTTGAGGCTCCTGTGTTCAGGAGCATGTCTCCTTCGTGCCAGGCACCGCACCCCCTGCCCCTGTGTCCCCTGCTGCCCTGAGTGAGGAGTCTGTGTACTTACTTCGCCAGCTCCATGTAGGGCAGACTTCAATGCTGAGTGTCCTCCATGCACACACCACTCTGTTGACACAGCTGGTGTCGTTCATGGAGGGCATCTCATCGGGCATGTCTGCCCTACAGAGGAGCAATAAGTCCATGGCCTCCTCCCTGATGGAAGCAGTGTCCCCCCTCCAACAGTCCCTCACCCCTCCTACCTCTGCCCCATCCACACTTCCTGGCACCCTACCTGTCCCAAGCACATGCACACCTGCACAATCACCCAAACACACAGACACAAGCAGCACAGAAACACCCAAAACAAAGTCAAAACGTGCACGCAAGCATCCTCAGGGGACTGATACCACACCCACAGGGGATGGGGAACAGACACACACACAGGCATCCACAGTCACTCCGCAGTCCTCCGATACCTCGCGCTCCAAGACCCCTGCCCTTGCCTCACCTGCAACCCCACCTACAAAGCAGCTCTTCCTCTGTGACCTCGGCCTCTTCCCCTCCGATCCAGCTGATCCAGCATACAGGGGGAAGAGGAAGTCCACCCACACAGAGGGGAGTGCCCCTCACCCCCGGACACCCTCCCCCAGGCACAGACAAACTGAGGCCCCCACCCGCAAGTCCCCCCGGACCCGGAAGAGCAAGACCCCGCCACCGCCCTGCAGCTCAACCACACAGTCTCCTTCCTCCATCCCTCAGGCCCCCACTACACAGGTTCCCCCACCACACCCAGCCCCAGGTTCCCCCACCCACAGATACACCATCCCCAAAATGATCCGGCCTTCTCCCCTACCACTTGCTCTTCCAGCCCCACCCACCCCGCTGCACATGTTTGTGCCACTGGTGTGGAGACCGTGTCCTCCCCCTCTGTCCTGCCCACCTTACCTGAACCCCATTCTACTCCCCTGGAGATAGGCACTGCAGTGGAGTCCACTACCACCCTGTCTGACTTGGGTACTGCAGTGGGGAACCTGTCCACTCCATCTGGGCAGCCCACTGCAGTCGTGCCGGCACCCACACCATCTGACTCATGCCCCCAGTTGTGCCGGCACACACCATGTCAGACACCTCCACTGCAGTTGTCAGTGACTCTCCAGCACCCACCACCCCTTCCCTGCCTCCTTCTGGTGAGCCCTGATCCTGTCCCTGCGGTGCCTGGCCTGCCCCCCGTATGCCCCTCCGAGGGGAATGTCCCTGGTCCGTAGCAGTGCAGGCAAGCAAACGGTGGCATCTGCCACTGTCACCCTGTTCGGACTTTACTGATGGACTGGCCATTGGCCTTTGTGTTTTTTCAGGACTTTCAATTTTACACCCACATATGCTGAATAAAGCTACTTTCTGTTCTCTAGTGGTTTTGCTTCAGATGTACATGATGTTGATGATGCTAACCATGCCCTTGCTGCAGTGATGGTGATTTTTGATATCAGGGAAATGAAGTGTTACTGTGCAGGACCCCATGTGGTCCAGGGGGAATGTGTCCTATCCTGGTGTGTATCCATGTCATCCTTTGCAGCAATATGAGGGTGTCATGTTTTCAATATTTGCCAATGGGATTTCCTACTTTTATTTGCAATATCACATCTGTGGCTTACAGCCCTGCACATCTGTTGTGCTTGCCATTGTTCAATTTGTCTATTTCCCTGACCGTGTGACTATCTCCACTGGACATGCAAGTTTGGGCATCAATGGGGAAGGACTCATCTGTGTTATCAATGCAACTTGCTATACATGTGTGTTGGATCTGAGCAGATCATTTCGGTGACACTCCCATGACCAGGCTGATGTGACGAGAGCCTTCATTTTGTGCTAATTGTTGACTGAGTGACCAAGTGTTCTGCTGACATGATAGAGCCCTGCAGAGACAACGTATGGCACAGCTTTCCTTACACAGGAGTGGAGTCCCCTCATGGCAGTGTGTAATTCCGTGACATTGCCTGAGCCCAAGGTGTGTGTTGTGTGAGCATGTCTGTGTGTGTTCACTTCCATTTTGCTACGCAGGCTGGGATCCCTAGTGATGTTCCTGTTTGTGATGCTTGCTGAGTTGACCTATGTTCCCCCAAAATCTTCGCCCTGGGTTCTCTGGGATGTGGGTGCATGGCACATTACTGGTCATCAGGGTGTCATCCATAGGTGTGTTTGCTGTCAGGGCTGAGTTTGTGGGCAAACCCAGATGAGACACAGTCAGGATTCCCCTTGGCACTTGTTGGTTACACAACTCATGTAATTTACAGTTTGTGTTAGCTTTCAGTGATTGTGACACGTTGTGTGTGTGACTGCTGCCACTCCTCAGGGTCAGAGCTGCAATGTTGGAAGTTGTCTATGTGTGTTCTTTGTGGGTGACCTTGGCCTCTTCATTGGTGTGTGACTGTGGCCGGGATCCCATTGGTTGGTGTGGATTTGACGTCATGCCCATGTACGGCGTACTGTGCAGTGTGTCAGACATTCACAAGTCTTGTTGACTGGCCATGTGTGATGGGTTTCTGCACCTTAGTTCCCACCACCACCCCTGGGATTGTCATGGGTGCATGTGCAATGTCACCAGTCCATGTGAGCTTCACTGCTGCACATTGGTGGAGATCAAGGTGTGTGGTGTTGAGTGTGTGCAAATGAGAGTTGTTGCACGGCTAGACCCCTACCTCCATATTGGCCTTGGCTGACAGGCCGTGCTGATTGATTAGTGCTTGTGTAGGTGTGATGGTAGTTTGTTGCTCAGGACACATGACTGTGGTTCACAGTGTGAACGACATCTAGCTTTGTCATCACAGTGGGATTATCATGCAGGCCAGTGTCACCACAATGTGGGGTCCCTGGGGGTAGTGCTGTGGTGGGTCTGTCTCTTGCTGTGTTAGTTGCTGTTCCTACAAGCTTGTGTGACATGTGTAATTTGGGCTCCCTCTCATCTAACAATGCCTGATTGCCCACATAGGGGAATCCGATCCATGAGTTACTTTTGTGTGGCACTGTATACACATCTGTGTAATTGGGATTCAGGCCTCCTCATGTGTTGTGTGGTTGCCTGGGGACACTGGCACACCCCTCCATCACCTGTTGTGCTTGATATGCAGTGTGAGGCTGCCTGTTTGTGTTTGTGCATCTGCACCACTGCATTGGCATATCTTTAGTGTGCCATTGGCTGTATGTTGTTTGGTGGGTTTCCCCTGCTGTCCCTGGGACTCCTAGGTCATCAGTCAGCACAATGATCATGGTTTGTATGTCCCATTGCTGCCATGGTATGGTATTTGTTCACCTCACATATACAGTCTCCACAGGATATCTACATTTGTGTGTCTATTGGTGCAGATATGTGGGTCTGCATTATGATGAACACTTCTGTCATTGTGTTATTGATGAATGTTGACAATGTCAGCCCCCATGGGTGATGTTTGTCTGCACATGGCCAAAGGTATGTCTTATCTGCACTGCACTGTTTGCCTCACCCAATCTATGTTGCTATGGGACACAAGCACTACTATGCCACTGATGTGTTTGTTGTTCTGTGACCAGGAATCATCCATGCTGTTTGGCATTTGCAGCTTTTTCCATGACAACACTTACATTTTGGTCACTGTGATGATGGGGGTTTGGACCCCATTGCCACAATGTTCAAAATGTGCTTCAGCTATGGACCCCACACTTACCTTTTGGTCACTGTGATGATGGGGGTTTAGACCCCATTGCCACAATGTTCAAAATGTGCTTCAGCTACGGACCCCACACTTACATTTTGGTCACTGTGATGATGGGGGTTTAAACCCCATTGCCACAATGTTCAAAATGTGCTTCAGCTATGGACCCCACACTTACCTTTTGGTCACTGTGATGATGGGGGGTTAGACCCCATTGCCACAATGTTCAAAATGTGCTTCAGCTATGGACCCCACACTTACCTTTTGGTCACTGTGATGATGGGGGTTTGGACCCCATTGCCACAATGTTCAAAATGTGCTTCAGCTGTGGACCCCACACTTACCTTTTGGTCACTGTGATGATGGGGTGTTAGACCCCATTGCCACAGTGGTCATGGTCTGCTTGCATTGTGGAGGCCACACACATTTATGTGTGACACATGTGATAGGGGGTCACATTGTATGTTCAATGTCATGTTCAGTGTTGTAGGCATTTGACACAGACTACACACGCTTGTCATGGTGTTGGGGGATGTGTTTTTCTGACATTCCTTATGTTGGAGTATGCTGGTTGTGTCATGCATTACCCGTCCTATGAGTAGGGGTGGTGTTGGTGGTAGGCATCCATCCCCTATGAGTGGGGATGGTAGTAGTGACAGGCATCCAGGCCCCCTGAGTAGGGGTGGTGGTAGTGGTAGGCATCCAGCCCCCCCTGAGTAGGGGTGGTGGTAGTGGTAGGCATCCAGCCCCCCATGAGTAGGGGTGGTGTTGGTGGTAGGCATCCAGCCCCCTCTGAGTAGAGGTGGTGGTAGTGACAGGTATCAATTCCCCTATGTGTGGGGATGGTAGTAGTGACAGGCATCCAGCCCCCCATGAGTAGGGGTGGTGGTAGTGGTAGGCATCCAGCCCCCCATGAGTAGGGGTGGTGTTGGTGGTAGGCATCCAGCCCCCCCTGAGTAGGGGTGGTGGTAGTGACAGGCATCAATTCCCCTATGTGTGGGGATGGTAGTAGTGACAGGCATCCAGCCCCCCATGAGTAGGGGTGGTGGTAGTGGGAGGCATCCAGCCCCCTGAGTAGGGGTGGTGGTAGTGGTAGGCATCCAGCCCCCCCTGAGTAGGGGTGGTGGTAGTGACAGGCATCCAGCCCCCCCTGAGTAGGGGTGGTGGTTGTGGTAGGCATCCAGCCCCCCCTGAGTAGGGGTGGCGGTAGTGGTAGACATCCAGCCCCCCATGAGTAGGGGTGGTGGTAGTGGTAGGCATCCAGCCCCCATGAGTAGGGGTGGTGTTGGTGGTAGGCATCCATCCCCCTATGTGTGGGGATGGTAGTAGTGACAGGCATCCAGCCCCCCTGAGTAGGGGTGGTGGTAGTGGTAGGCATCCAGCACCCATGAGTAGGGGTGGTGGTAGTGGTAGGCATCCAGCCCCCCCTGAGTAGGGGTGGTGGTAGTGGTAGGCATCCAGCCCCCCATGAGTAGGGGTGGTGGTAGTGGTAGGCATCCAGCCCCCCCTGAGTAGGGGTGGTGGTAGTGTTAGGCATCCAGCCCCCCATGGGTAGGGGTGGTGGTAGTGGTAGGCATCCAGCCCCCCCTGAGTAGGGGTGGTGGTAGTGACAGGAATCCAGCCCCCTGAGTAGGGGTGGTGGTAGTGGTAGGCATCCAGCCCCCTGAGTAGGGGTGGTGGTAGTGGTAGGCATCCAGCCCCCCATGAGTAGGGGTGGTGGTAGTGGTAGGCATCCAGCCCCCCCTGAGTAGGGGTGGTGTTGGTGGTAGGCATCCATCCCCCTATGTGTGGGGATGGTAGTAGTGACAGGCATCCAGCCCCCCTGAGTGGGGGTGGTGGTAGTGACAGGCATCCAGCCCCCCCTGAGTAGGGGTGGTGGTAGTGGTAGGCATCCAGCACCCCTGAGTAGGGGTGGTGGTAGTGGTAGGCATCCAGCCCCCCCTGAGTAGGGGTGGTGTTAGTGGTAGGCATCCAGGCCCCTATGGGTGTGTATGGCATTGGTGATAGCCATCCCGCCCCTATGGTTCTGCTGTTGCTGGTGTACGTCATTTCTGCATCCCTATGTGTGTGTGACATATGTCGGGTACGTGTCGTTTGTTTGTGTAGTGGGTGTTTGACTTACCGTCTGCGCCGTACGCGTCCGTACCTGTTCCGGAAATAGATGTAGAGTATTGGTAGCACCTGCGCGATGGGATTCATGGTTGGTTCGTCTCGTTCGGGTTTCTCATTGCTTCGACTCGTACTCGTCGCTGGCTTGTTCGTCTCGTAGCCGTGGTTCGTCTTGTGGCGCGAATCGGAGCTTATGTGCGGCTCTCCCGGATGCTCTGACGTGCCGGACGTAGCGACGGGTTCGGCGCGTACGGAGGGCGCATCGTACTAGACCGGCCGGAAGGTGCTGTATTTTTGCTTCCGTGCGACTCGATTCTGCGTTTACGGATCCGGCTCGGGCGGGGAACAGGAGCTGGAATGGGTACGTACGGCTGGGTCGGGATCTGGGCAGTTATGCGCATCGTACTTGCTCGTTCGTACGAATGTTCGAATCGGTCGGGAAACACGCGTTCGGCTTGGTTTTTTTCCGGACGAATAGTGTTAGGTGCGCTTCCGGCCGAGATCGGAATCGACCCCTATATATTGAACCATTTGAAGCTGCTGAATGAGGCCAGCTGGAAGCCCAAGATAGCACGTAATTCTTCACTGACAACTTACGCTTACATATATTGAGGGGAAAAGGGAAGAGTATTCCTGAAAAGGCTCAACTCGAGGAAGGATGACAAAACAAGCACTTTTCTTTTCAAGTGACAATCCTTTGTCAAAGCGGAAAACCATATTTTTTTCCTTGGCAACTGGGACAGGTGGCAAACCCATCTTCTTATGCCACCGACTGTGATACCACATACTGTTCTGGCACAAAATAATACCCTCAGTTTTGTTATTGTTGATTATTTGGACGCTCATGTTTATTCAGATATGAATAGACATGAATAGGTGATAAATAGAATGCAGGATATGATCAGTTGGAATGGATCTTCATTATATGAGACAAAATTCACGCCAAAAGGTCTTATGAGGACAGCCAGAGAGAGCATATGAGGATTGAGAAGCAAGGGGGAAAGAACAGACGATCCTTGAAGAATGTCACAAACAACTTGAACTCTGGCTAGAGTAATTTATAATAAAAAATTGTTGATTCCTCTGATCCACTTCGCAAATGGAGTCTCTGACATTTTCCTTCTGGCTTCTGCTTATGTTACAGTACACTAGTGTACAATGGTGTTAAAATTGGTGGTGCAACAGTCAAATAAAAATGTGTCTGTTAGAGCGCTCCCTTACATTGGATTGTGGCTGTTTTTGCCCTGCTGTCATTCATCCAGTTCTACATTAAATGCATATATTTTTTGTCGCCCTCATTGTTTGTTCATTTAATTTATGCATTTTGTTATGAAAGAGTTGATTTAGATTTTAGACGGAGCGTGTTGGCAAATTGTTTTACTATTTTTTTACGTGTGTTTGCCTTTTCATGTTTAAATGGTGTATTGGTTAATTTATAGAAAAAAGAAAAAAAAGAAAGAAATTCTCGATCAATGGCACAGACAGATTATCAATTCAGGCAGCTCCACTTTCAGAGAGGTCAACACCTGGCTACCAGGCCATAAACCGGCCTTTTATGGCCTAGTAATGGCAAGGAGGCATCAGCTGTTTTGCTTCAAGTTAGTGCACCTGGGATTTATAATGTACATTTGTCAATTAATGACCTGCTAACTTATCGCGCTGTAGGCCCCATAAAACAAGCCTTAAGAAAGGCAATCATTTTGGATTTTGTTAAGTGAAAATGTTTTTCTTACTTCGGTAAGACATTAACAACTGCAGTATATGCGGATGTAAAGCTTTCCTTGCATGTGGAGGATACTAATAGCATATGTTATGTTATGTTATGTTATGTTAATTAGAACTTGTAGAGCGCTCGTTCACCAACAGGTTTCTTGGCGCTGGAAATTTTACTTTCCATTAGGGGTTACTAGTTAGGAAGGTCCAGGTCTAGTTGTAAGCTTGGGTGAAGAACCAGGTCTTCAGCATCTTCCTAAAGCGAAGGAGGTCTGACTCAAATCTCAGTGGGGGTGGAAGAGCATTCCAGAATTTAGGACCTACTATTGAGAAGCGTGACCCTCCTGTTCTTTTACGTCTAAAGTCTGGTACCTCTAGTAAATTCATGTGCATGGATCTTAAAGTACGGTGGGGGGTGTACTTATGGATTCTGGAGGAAATGTACTTTGGGCCGGTCCCGTGTAAGGCTTTAAACAGGATACAGCCGGTTTTAAACATGGAGCGCTGCTCCACTGGGAGCCAGTGCAGCTCTTTTAGCAGCGGCTTGATGTGACATCGTCTGCCTTGTTGGTATATAATTCTGGCTGCCCGATTTTGTATTAGCTGCAGACGATGTATGTGGTTGCGCTGAAGGCCTTGGTATATTGAGTTGGCATAATCGATTCTTGATAGTTCGGTGGGCCAGTGGGCGGGGGACCAATGCTGAAGTTTATTGTTGGGGATGATGGTTTCCGTTTTTTCTGCGTTGAGTTTTAGTTGATTTTTGTTCATCCATTTCATGATGAACAGCATGGAATTTTTGAGGAATTCCTTGGGGATTCGTTTATGGGGAAGACCAGCTGCGTATCGTCAGCATAGTTGTAGATTTGAACTCCCATCTGACGTAGCGCGACAATGAGAGGGCGGATATATATATTAAAAAGGTGCGGGGATAAGGATGAGCCCTGTGGTACGCCACATTTCAAGTTTACTGTGCCAGATTTGTACGGAGAGAGCCAAACTGACTGTTTTCTATCCGCAAGAAATGATTGAAACAAATTCAGGGCAGTACCACTGAGTCCTGCTGCAGCCATACTGTCCACCAAGATGTCATGGTTAACGGTATTGAAAGCTGCAGACAGGTCCAGGAGAATCAGGGCTTGAGTGCTGTCTACATCAACCTTCCCCTTTAGGTCATCCATAACAGATAGAATACTGGACTCAGTGGAGTGGGCTGTGCGGAAACCTGCTTGATGTGGGTCTAAGAAATTGGTTTTTTCAATAAAGGTGCTGAGAGTTTTTGCTACATGTGTCTCCAATACTTTGGCCGAGAAGGGGAGGAGGGATATTGGCCTATAGTTGTCCTGCCTCTGGGGGTCGACTCCTTGTTTTTTCTGGAGTGGAATAATCACTGCTTCTTTAAAGGCTTGTGGAACTGTCCCTTCTGCTAAAGATAGATTCAGAAGAGAGAGAATGGTCTCTGGAAATACTTTGAAGATGGATTTTTGTATATCCAGTGGACATACATCGTTTGGGGAGCCCGATTTTATTAGACTGCAGCACTGTGGAAAACATAGGTGCAGTATTGTTTATTGTTACAATTACAGCATATACAGCTGAAATACAAGCTCCGCTCACACATACAGCAGCTGAGCATGGGGTAGTTATTGCCTCTCCCTCTATCCCACTAGATTGAGAGCCTGTCCCGCCTCTACCAGTTAAGCCCTATGTGGTCCAAATGCTGGATTTGGAGGCTTTCTCTGTTTGCGAGTAGAATCTCTTGTAACCTCAGTGACTAGCATTCCGAAACACGAAGGATATTGTTGAAGGGGAGGCTGGGTAAAATAACCAAGATCAGGGAGGAGGATGTGGTGGGTCACAAGCGGGGTTCGTTCAAAGTAACAACTGCAGGTGGGTGGTGGGGGTTTAACACGTGGTAAAGACGGCTGCATATGCACTTTTATGGAATGCTTGCTAAGTGTCCCTGTGCAATGTAAGTGGTGCTCATGCAAAGCACTTCAGTCCCAACCTGCCGAGTTGGCGCTACATGAATGCGCGATAAACGGAAAAGAATAAAATAAAGGGCACTGCATACTGGATTCCTGTTTAATGTAAGTGGTGCTCATGCAAAGCAATTCAGTCCCTTCGTGCTGAGTTGGCGATACGTGAATGCGCGATAAACAGAAATCAGTGAATAAAGGGCAGTGCTGTGCTGGATCCCTGTGCAATGTAAGTGGTGCTCATTCAAAGCACTTCAGAACCCTACCTGCCAAGTTGGCGCTACGTGAATGCGCGATAAATGGAAAAAAGTAAATAAAGGGCAGTGCTGTGCTGGATCCCTGTGCAATGTAAGTGGTGCTCATGCAAAGCACCTCCATTTCTTCTTGCCGAGTTGGTGGTACGTGAATACGCGATTAAATGCAAAAAAGTAAATAAAGGGCAGTGCGGTGCTGGATTCCTGTTTAATGTAGATGGTGCTCATGCGAAGCACTTCAGTCCCTTCGTGCTGAGTTGGCACTACGTGAATGCGCGATAAATGGAAATCAATAAATAAAGGGCAGTGCTGTGCTGGATCCCTGTGCAATGTAAGTGGTGCTCATGCAAAGCACCTTAGTCCCTTCTTGCTGAGTTGGCGCTAGGTGAATGCGTGATAAATGGAAATCAATAAATAAAGGGCACTGCGGTGCTGGATCCCTGTGCAATGTAAGTGGTGGTCATGCAAAGCACTTCAGTCCCTTTGTGCCGAGTTGGAACTACGTGAATGCACGATAAACGGAAATAAGTAAACAAATGGTCTGAAGTGTGTTTGTGATTTACTCACGTTATCATTGCAAGCTTCAACACTTCGACGTGAAGAATACCTCGGTCTGCGGAAAAGGCCGATCCCCCTTGAATGGGCTCAATTAATAGAGCAGTTTAAAGCACTAACAGCCGATGATGTAGTGGAACCCCTTGCACCATAGCTGGAGAAGCTTAACTAAGTCTGGCACCTGGATGGGTGCTGATGCAGGCAGGGGTGGCTCTCCCTCTCCTCCATTTTCAGTTCCCTCCCTTCCACCCTTCTCCCCCTATTTTTTCCCCTCTTCTTCCCTCTCCCCCTCCTGAGATAGTTCACGACTCCGACTTGGTACTCTCCATCCCCCTCCTCCCCCCCCCCACTTATCATTCCCTCCCTCCCCCCCCTTTTTTGCCCTCCCCCGTACCCCCGGATAATTTGTTGCACCATCATTAAGTTTGATTCACCAGGGTTTTTGCCCTGGCAGTACGGAATGTTCATAGGCAGCTATGTTTACAGTTTATTGTTATTTGGGAGGGTTTAGTTGTGGGTGGGGTATCCAGGGTGGGAAGTTAGGGAGATAAAGTGACAATGGACCGATTTCTTGAGACTATTTTTTCAACACTGTGGTTCTGTTTATACGTATCTTTCATCGACACAAATTGAGGTATACTAATGAGACACATGCTAAAGTTTTAAATTGCAAGTATTGAATATATGTGTAACACGTATCATACGCTGTAACACCGAATGATTACTGATGTAAGATGTTTCAATTATTTCTATGACAAAAATCAATAAAAGTATGTGTAAAAAAAAAAATCATTGCAAGCTTCAACACAAACACGTTTGTTTTGTTGAAGTAGTCCCCAAATGAACAAAGGAACATGTACAGCGTAAGGAAACTGTACTCGGCCGGTGCTCCTGATTGAAAAAAGGAAGTGATGTATTGGGAGCACCAGCCGATGAGGAGCCACCAAAGCAGACTGACAACAGGAGTGAACCAATTATAAAGAGCAGGCGGGAATACACTCCCAACACTGTGTACAGCAGGTCTTGCAGATATCGCATGCGCGCTGCCTATGCTCGACCTAAAAATGAAATCGCCATCCTATGTCATCATAAAATATCAAAATATAGCATTTATTTAAATTTACCTTGTTGTGTAGTTCCTAGGAATCCCCAGGACCTGCGCGTTTTGGATGACCTAAACTGAGGGCTTGGTGTCCAAACCGCTTCCAGACACCCCCACAGGATAGGTCAGCCATTAGACCAGCTAGCTCTACACTGCCACTACCACCCCCCTGTATCTTACAGTGCTGTAGGTAATTTCTGGAAACCACTGAACATGACAACCCTGATTCCTTCGAGATCGTGGAAAACAGTACAGTACTTTTTGCTCAGTCACTCGTGATTTCTTATGCTCAGAAAGTACACAGGATGGCGGTTAGGACGTTTCAATAAGTATTTATTGGTCCAGCATCAGTCTTGTGTAAAACATATTTGCTGTGACAATCAGGAGACAGAAGCATACGAAAGAAATCGCAAGTACTAATATAGTAAACAGTAGATACACTTCTACCATAGTGCTATAAAGATGAACATTTACAGTTCAGATAAGACAGTAGCACTTGCATACTCCTATAATGCACGCCCTATGTAATATGCCAAAATGTACCTAGCCTAATATGTAGGTGTAGCATGTATATGTATATGTGCATGTAACCAACCCCCTCAACTGATGGTAGAGAATGAAGGACCCCGTCTCTGCTCTGAGGATGGCACACCGCAAGGAATGTCAGACCGCTGAGTGTCGAAGATTCAGCATGTGGGACCCTGTGTCAGCTTGAAAGGAATTCTCCTCTAATTTGCAGGGGGAATAAGGGTCTTTTATACTAGAGTGGTCACTCCAGGCTTTCTTCTAGAATCGATATGTTTTGAAAACAATTATAAATGTTTTGAAAACAATCATAAATGTTTTTCCAAACAAATGAGATCATGCACAGCGAGCCTGTTGGCCAAGGATGAAAAAAGTGGTGACCTTTATACAGAATAATTATGCAGTGCCTGAGGACATGTATATGTGCGTCAGGTACAGGGATTATGTTAAACTACTAAGAGCCTGGTGTCGAAGAGACAGGAACAAGCTACTGAGTGAAAGGTCACCTATTCAGAACCGTTAGTGTTGTGTGGATGGGACAATGTATGTAAACGGGGGCATACATGACAGTACTATCCTAAATGACATGACAACCTGTTATCAGGAGAGATGGTGGTTAAAAGTAACATTACATTAATTCAACAGTCTTGCATAGTGCAAACGGCATTGACTTTTGCGTAGCGAAAAGGTGTTCTCGGCTTTCAGCATGATACAAAGAACAGGTACCAAAAATACATACTTTGCTAACATGTTGGAACACCTGCACTGACGCTCTAATGCATGCACAAACAGTCCTGTCTTGGTCTGTGTTTATCATTTTCGCTTAAATCGAGGTTCGCAGAAGGTATCATTTAAATCGGGTTTCTGAGAAGTTATCTGTCTCTGTTTTCAAGTATATGGCCTGACTATTGTGGATGCAATATGCTCAATGTTAAATGCCTCTTTCTCTTTTGGAATGATGCTAGGGGTGGGAAGAACTTGCAGAGTTTCACTCCACGGAATTCTGTGGAGTTACATAAAAACTCAGTGAAGGGGCGTGGTCTCGCTGCAGATGGAGTGAGACGTACGCCATTTGAGCTCCGGGCCGCCGCCGCCATCCACAGCGATTATAAGCATTTTCACGGCATAAAAAGTATAACGGGTGGAAGCACACGCTAGCGGAGCGACTTGAGTGCCTCCAGAGCTCGAATTCAACTGGCGGAGATCGACGGGCAGTGTAAGCGGTGAGGCCTGAGACCCGGTAACCCGCCCGCCATTTTGGCTGCTCGGATCTCGTATCTCAACAACCGTCACCTCTGGCGGCACACAGGGGCACGGCCCTGAGAGGAGTGTACGGAGCTCAGAGGGGACCCGACGCTGCAAAAAATAGACACTTCGCCGCCCTGGCCTAGACTGCCGACTTCAAAGCGCCATAAGAGACGGCCGCCATCTTAATAGCCCGGACCCTGTGAGACTACGCCGGAGGCTCCCGGGGCGATCGAGGTGTGGCCCTGCGCTCCCCCACTGCTACAGGGGCGTGTGCGAGGCCCGGAGACGCTCCGGAGGTTCTGGCCTGTGAACCGGCCCGCCGGTGCCCCTGAGGGGAGAGCCGGACCTCGGCGAACAGGGGTGCCCCCACCATCTTGCTGCCTCGAGGAGTGTCAGATCCCATTTAGTCAGCAAGCAGCCGCCAGCAGAGGAGCCCGGGTGTGCAGCACCTGAACAGGTACGGGAGCGGGGGGGCATCGGAGCGGCCGCTGTGGGAGACTGAGTTGATGGTCTGGGCTGCTTGGGACTGCACTCCGCGGTCGGGTTCTTGGGCCTAAGACCTACCCCAGCGGCGGCGCCCCTGCCTTGCTTGGCGGGACCCCCCCGGCGGCCCCAAACCCACCACACAGCTGTACGGCCCTTGAAAGGGCACTAAACTGTACCAGAGCACAGCAGCCTCACCGGCCGCCGACGCGTCTGCACCTGCTGGGGACCCCGGCGCGCTGGCCTTCCCCTCCTCCTGTGCCTCCAGCTGGGAACCCTGGGCAGACGGCGGGATCATAGGCCCCCCGGCCTAGAGGTTAGCATCTGCGCCTGTGGAGAGCCAGGGAACAGAAACAGCGCAGCGGGTCACAGAATCCGTGATCTGGAGGAACACGGCATATCGGCGACCAACTTGAGGAACCTGGATCTCGGTCAACGAGACTGAGGGCACCACCATCTGCTTACCCATTGGGGTAGTACAGAGCATAACTTTACACTGTTTAGCACCGCCAGCCTCCACGCACCCACAAAGGCGCGCTAATCGCTGGCTCGACTAGGCCTCCCTTCATCATCGGAAGCGGCCACCACGCTGCAATACACTTCCAGTGGCCGGCCCCTTGCCCGCTGGTGGACTCCTGGGTACTCCTGGCCTTGTATAAACGGTGGGGGGCCATTACAGTTGGGATAACCTGGTCCCTCCTCCCCTTTAGAATCTACACTAAACTGAAGGGCCCTGAGCTAGCACGTCATACCACCGCGCTACTGCGCCACTGGGCCTGGTCTTCCCCTGCTCACCATCCCCAGAGACTTGAAGCTGTGAACACAAACACGCGTGGGAATAGGCGGCTATCGGAAAGGAGCTCCCCTATTCCATGAACATGACCCGCTCAAAGCCCGGGAAGGAGCCCTCAGCAACTCCTAAAGATACTACAGTCCTGACCATGTGGAATAAACCGGGGCAGTACCAGCGCCTGACGTGATGCTGGTGGCCGGGGTTCATCAGAGCCGGTCACACAATCCTTCATGACCAGTTTTATGCAGGAACTCAAATCGGAAATAGGGTCCCTGCGCACCGAGGTACAAGCCTGTGTCAAAGACCTCCGGAAAGATGTAGGAGAGCTGGGTGGGCGAGTAGACGACCTTGAAAAGACCCTGGACACCCGTACGGAGGACCAGGAACACCTATGGCAGCGGCTGGCCACCCTAGAAGAGCAACACATCGAGCTGCAGATCAAGCAGGAGGACCTGGAAAATCGGGGGCGCCGAAACAACATACGCCTGCGGGGGATTCCGCTTGGGGCAGAAGGCACTGACATAATGACTTTCATGGCCGACCTACTCCATGGCATTAGAGGAGATGATGACACCTCGCCACCCACTCTAGACCGCGTGCACCGAGTGTCTGGCTCTCCTGGGAGGCCAGGCCTCGTGCCCGACATCCTGACGCGGATCCATTTCTTCACTGAGAAAGAGGCTATCCTTAACACAGCTCGAGAC
The DNA here is from genome assembly GCA_963921515.1 of Calotriton arnoldi. Classification (NCBI taxonomy): domain Eukaryota; kingdom Metazoa; phylum Chordata; class Amphibia; order Caudata; family Salamandridae; genus Calotriton; species Calotriton arnoldi. The sequence goes on along the minus strand of CAWUFW010014685.1, from coordinate 168,593 downwards.
AAGCCTGAGATCCTGTTCAGGGGCGCACCCATCCAGTTGTTTCAAGACTTGGCCCTCACGACACTTCGGCACTGCAGAGACTTCCGTCCCATCACGGACAAACTCCGGGAGCTTAACATCCGCTACCAATGGGGACACCCCTTTGCTCTCATCTTTCAATGGGAATCCAAGCGCAGTGTACTGAGGTCCTACAGGGAAGCGGCCCAACTACTCCAGATCCCTGACACCCCCCCCGACAAGTCCATCACACATGCCCCAGAGGGCTCGAATCCCACTGAAGCCGCAGTGGACTACGGTCCGTCATGTCAGACAGCCACCCTTCTGAGAGCGAAGCAGTTCATCTCAAGAAAAGCAGGACATAATCCAGCACATACGATCCTTAGAAGGGGGTCAGTCACCCTCAGGCTCGCAAACACTCGTCACCAAATAACAGTAAGCTACAGTTGTTGATTAACTTGCAGTACACTTTTCATCTCTGGGGGGGCCTCCAGCCCCCACATAACTGGCACTCCACTCTCTTTTTCACCACCCGAGAGACGCAATGATAATCCTACGCCAGGACGGCGGCTCAGGATCACACTCCAGAACTAACGACCGGATACGCACCACGATGACCGACCCCCACTCCTATTTCTGGGAGAGTGACATCTCCGGGACAGCCTGTGCCACTGTGCCTGGCTCCTCCCTGGACTGGAATAGGTTCTGTTGGCCATGTTGGCCATCAACCCGCCCGGGTTGTTTTGCTTATCTTTGTTCCTCTTTTCTTCTTTCTATTTCTTGCCTATCTCCCCGGCAGGGGGACCCCTTGGATAATTGGGGGGACTTACATTGGAAGCCATGCTTCTTCCCACCTTTCCATCCTGCAATGAACATCACCACGTTGGGGCATCGAGACTCCTCACTAGATCCCTGTTTCCTGACCCTGTCCAAAACCCCGAGACACCTGCCTGGGATCGCGCATACACCAGATACCAGACGACCATGACCTCGGCGCCCTGTTTGAAGCTTGTAACCCTTAACGTGAAGGGACTTAACTCCCCCAATAAGAGGCGTCAGATATGGCGGTATCTGCTACTACAAAACCCAGACATCGTCTTCCTCCAGGAGACACACCTCCTTAAGGCGGACACCGCACGCATGACTCATCCACGCTCTCCCTACAATTTTGGAGTTCAGCACTTAATAGGACAGCGGGTGTAGCCATCCTCTGCAGAGCAGGCATCCAGCAGGGCGACACCAAAGTGATCCGTGACACAGAGGGCAGATTTCTTAAGGTGGTGGTCAAGCTGGGACAACGCACTCTCACCCTTTGCAACACATATGCGCCCAACCAGGGCCAGGACTCTTTCTTGCGCAAACTCCTGCGGGAACACATAGTATCGGTTAACTCGGACCTTGTCCTGGGGGGGACTTTAATTTAGTGTGGGATGCGGGCCTTGATCGCAGCGGGGGCACATTTCATGGGGTGGGGGCTATGTCGGCGGCGACAAAGAGCTGTATCACTGCCTCGGGTCTGGTAGATATATGGCGGTACCACTCTCCTGAGATCCGCGATTATTCCTACTATTTCTCACGCACACCGCTCTTACTCACGAATCGACTACCTCCTCGTCTCACACTCCCTAGTCAAAGACATTCTCTCAACCACCATGTCCGATATTTCAATCTCTGACCATGCGCATGTGGAGCTACTCCTTCATGAATGCTTCTCTCACCCCAGACGACCTACTAGGTGGCGTTTTCCCCCTCACATCCTTAGAGACCCAGTCGACACAGCGGAATTACAGGCTGCCATCCTCTCTTATTTCGCGACCAACGACCTCCCGGAAACATCCCTCCCTGTTCTATGGGATGCCTTCAAGGCCACGATATGCGGCGCTCTCACATCTATCGCTATTGCCAGGGCCAGAGAGACCCGCCTATATGAGGACAAGCTCACACGCGAAATCAAAACGCTCGAGAAAATGGACCAAGAACGCCCATTAGCGATTCATAAGCGGCGTCTAGCTATACTCAGGGGTCAGCTCCGGGCCCACAGAACCAACAAGGCGGAACACGCTCTCCTTGGATTGCGACAGCGCTATTACGATGGAGGGGACAAGGTGGGCACCATCTTGGCACGTCGCCGGAGAACACGAGCAGCTAAAGCACACATTTCTAAACTAAAATTGGGGGACGGGACCTGGGCCACTACTGAACCCGCCAAGCTTCAAGCATTTCAAAACTACTACGCATCCCTTTACGCGAAAGACACGCCCAATCCTGATCAAATATCGGCTACTTTAGACGCCTGCGACTGGGAACCCCTTAGCTCACACCATTCCCAACTCTTGGAAGAACCAATCACACTGGAGGAACTAACCAGCGCTCTTAAGGAACTTCCACTTGGCAAAACGCCGGGCCCAGATGGGCTCCCAGTCTCATTTTATCGTGCCTTCTTACCACAACTCCAACCATACATGCTACGCCTTTTTAATTCTTTTACTGATGCGATTGGGCCTTCCACAGATATGGCTATGGCGGAAATAGCTTTAATCCCGAAGCCTGGGAAGGACCACACGCTCTGCTCCTCCTTCCGCCCCATAGCCCTATTAAACATAGACCTTAAACTCTACACTAAAATACTTGCTAAACGCCTCAGCACACACCTTCCAGGCCTAATCGACCCAGACCAGGTGGGTTTTATTCATCAGCGCCAAGGGGCGGATAATGTGCGCCGAGTTGCACACCTGGTGGGGAAAGCGCATCACTGGAAGATACCCTCGTGCCTACTTTCGCTCGACGCCGAAAAGGCATTCGATCGAGTGGATTGGGTGTTCCTCCGGGCCGTGCTGCAGAGAATAGGACTAGGTCCGCAGATGATAGCGTGCATCATGGCCCCCTACCCCTCACCACTCGCCAGGGTACGAGTCAATGGCCAACTCACGCACCCTATCTCTATCCTCCGGGGCACTAGACAGGGATGCCCCTTGTCTCCTTTACTGTTCGCCCTCGTGGTTGAACCACTCGCCATTCTGATTCGCCGCTCGCCTGATATTCATGGTATCACACTCGGGGGCATAGATCACAAGATTGCTCTCTTTGCAGACGACCTCCTTCTCACACTGTCTAACCCGACTAGCTCGTTGCCAGCAGTACACACTCTGCTGCAGTCATACAAGCAAATTTCAGGGCTTAAAATCAACCATACGAAATCATGGGCTCTCAACCTCACAATTCCGACGGATGACATTGCGGCCCTGCAAACCCTTGTCCCCTACCAATGGGCTACTAGTTCTATTAGATATCTAGGACTTAATCTGACTCCGGACTTGGCCAGCTGTCCCAAGCCAACTGGCAAGAGTACAAAAATGCAGTAGTTACTGATTTACGAGCATGGAGATCCCTGCCGCTCTCCTGGCTGGGGCGCTTAAACACAGTTAAAATGTCCATCCTCCCAAAGATACTTTATTTATTCCAGACCCTGCCAACGCCTATCCCGGAACACCAAATTCAGAGCCTACAGCGTGAGCTAATCGCATTCATATGGGGAGGGAAGCCACCGCGATTCTCCAGTAAAATCTTAATGCTCCCGCGCGATAAGGGTGGGCTCGCGTGCCCTAACCTATTAGAATACTACTGGGCATCCCATCTCCGCTTTATACCGGAGTGGACAGCCTGGGAGAGCGAGAAGGTGTGGTTTCATATGGACAGGGCGGTTACCTGTCGCCCTCTCTGGGACCACGCGTGGCTCTCTCGCAAGCACGCTCCCGGAAGTGCATATATGGCGACCCCTACTAAGACCGTTCTTGAGATTTGGGACAGGCTGGCCGTCCGCAAGGGTCTCACTTCTTTTCCGTCTCCGCACACCCCAATTGCTCGCAACCCGCAATTTCCCCTGCTCTTCGCCCGCCCTATTTTGCAGAATGGACAGACAAGGGTTGCAAAACGGTGCGAGATCTATTTTTAGGGAGTAACGTCAGAACCTTTGCCCAATGCAAGCAGGAATATCAACTCTCGGAGAAGGAGAGATTCCAATATATACAACTCCGGCACTGGGACAGGCGTCCTCTCTAACACAAGCGGCTACACTGCCTTTCACACCGTTCGAACAGCTGGCTCGCACATTTGAAAACTCCAAGGGATTGATATCTCGCATATACCAAGTCCTCCAACATTCACCACACCCTACCCCACACCTATACCAACAACTGTGGCAGTCTCTTCCCGGGGCCGACATTGCACCCTCTCAGTGGACACGTCTTTGGCGCGACATCCCGAGAACTTTTCATAGCATCCCCCAGCAGGAATCCGCATACAAGGTAATGACACAATGGTACTATACACCCCGCAGGTTGCATAAAATGTTCCCCAACTCCTCACCTCTCTGTTGGCGCTGCAATAGGGCACGGGGAGATTTCATACACATATGGTGGTCGTGCCCCCTCTTGACCACCTACTGGAAAGAAGTCCTCAGCCACATTAAACGGGTGCTAGGCTACCCACTACCTGAAAACCCACTCACGATTGTACTGGGCCTCAGGCCGGTGAACCTACGGGCTATGACCCGCCGCGATTGGCATCTCAGTCTTCATATGCTTGGAACTGCTAAGCGGACCATCGCCCTTTATTGGAAAAAGGCGGAAACGCCCTCAATAAATGTGTGGTTCACCCGCCTGTGGCAAACAGTGGTAATGGAACTGCTCACGGCACGCCTACAATATCGAGACACCCAGTTTACGAAACTATGGAAGCCACTGGTGGAACACCTGGGACGTCTAGAGAATGCTAGACTGCAGCCACCAAAGCTGCGGGCTCTACGCCTCTTCGACGATGCTGTACACACCACAGATCCAAACAGATATTGGAACCCTCCTGACTGACCACCCCGTGCTGCGTCCCCACCTACCACATACGACTTAGGCCCGGTGATTCTTGAAGCCCCGTCAGCTGATGTTGTTATCAACACCGCCCCACAAGACGATAGAGGCATCAAATAGCTGCGCTGCCACTGCGCCCCCGCGAGACGAGCTACTCCAGGCATACTGTCATATTGCCTTCGTCGCCCCCGCCACATCCTTTCCCTTCTTCTATAGTCCCCTTTCCACCTCTTCTCTCTTTACACTTGTCTTTCACTTTTCTTGTTTGTACACTGCTTGCAGCCTCTTGGCAGCGCATATATTGTATTAAAGCATTGCTTCTCAAACATGAGCTCTGATGCGATAGCGCGCAGCCCGGCACCTTAGCGACTTGGATAACGCCACAGGACAGTCATAGCAGTACGATACTTGCGCCAGAAAAGCGTGTAATTGATGTCGTTTTTGGCTAGCCATGTAATTTCCTGTAATGCGCGATACCCTGGAGCTTATCCAACAAGATGTGTTGAATCAACAATGCTTGATTTAAGATGTGGGCCACAGTGCTCAGGATGGCCTCTTCTATATCACTATGTGGCGCTTGCCAACTGTAAATCTGATGAATGCGTTACGTTCCTCTCTAAAATGCAAATAAAAACGTGTTTGAAATAAAAAAAAGTATTTACAATAAAAAAACTCAGTGAAATTCTGCTGAGTTCCACAAGTAGACAGAATTCGGCATGTTGCGCTGCTCGTGCTGTTCTGCGCTGTAAAGTCAGCTTGAATGGCACCACATGGCATGCCAGAGGGCACTGCTTCTTTCTGTTGCTCGAGGAGATTTTCTACATGAGCAGCAGCTTTCTCAACGCAAACGATCACGACCTACCGCAACCACCCGTGTTGAGAAATCTCCCTGGGGGGCATTCTAGTGCCCGAAAACTGGCTAGGGGATGCAAATTCTCGCTTGTGCTTGCCAACTTAACGTTTGCGAGCCATGCATGAGAAAAAACTCTGCCAAGAGGTGGTTGGCGGAGTTTTGCAGTAATTTTGTGTTCCAAACAGAAAGCGCAGGGGATAAAAGTCCGCCAGTGGAGCAAAATAATTCACCCACCCCTAAATGATGCCAAAGCGCTGTCAGATTGCGTTGCCAAATCTCTGCTCCAAAAACACTACCTGGATTGTTATAAGTGTGTCCCATGTTCCATATTTGTTTTCACTTATTATTTGTATTGGCAATGGACTGGTGACATGCTTTATATCTGCTTTTACTTACTGTTAGCCTGCCTAATGGAGTGTTATAGGCATGTGTTGTTTTCAGCATGTCGGATGTAACAGTGACATACTGAGTGTTCCAAAGCTAATGGACACTGAGATTCTGTCACTGAGATGGCTGGCATTGTTGCTCTGCTAAATACTTTTACAATAAATCTTCTTCAACTCACAATGCAGTTTCCACGCCACAAACGGAGCTCTGTAGTGCACGTCTTTATTCTTCATATTAACCACAGCACGACACACCCAAACGATTATGTAATTCTTCTATGGAGTACCTCAGGGACAAGAAGGGCCCCGCTATACGTATTTACAAGACACTACATCACTCCCTCTGTAGAAAAAAGTACAAATATTACACATATAGAGTCATAGTTCCTCAATGAGTCGTCATGGTGCTTGAACCAGTCTTCCACACCTAGTCATGTGAGGTTGACGAAGCGGAGGAGCAGGGCCTGCCTCCGGCACCACGGATGCAGAGGCAGGCATAGAAGGTGCGCTCTCTGAACATTCATGTGGGCAGGTCTCACTTCTGACATCTGGAACAGACGAACATTGAGGTAGGTGCTTGAAGTGCGACTAATCTCTTGTGATGGTCTTTCCAGGATGTTGAGCGGTCACCATATGTCCTTTGCTTGTCACAACCCTCAGGGGTTCAGCATCAAAAGGAGCATCAGACTTGCGTTTCTGTTTTCCCTTCACTAGGACCCAGTCTCCTTCCCTAAAAACATTGTCTCGAGCACAATGGTGTTTATCAGCATAGGTCTTCATTCTGGACTTGTGCAAAGAATCCGTTATATGGATCTTGTCAGCATCTGTCGACCTATGAGTGGTCCATTGCGGCAAGTTGGTTTCCATGGCTCTCCCAAACATCAAGGTAGCAGGGCTTTCCCCTGTGGTGGAATGGGGAGTTGATCGGTGGACACGAAGGGCTGAACATAGGGCCAACTTGAGATCACTTTCTTCTAGCTCAGCACATTGAACTACTGTCTTTAGGGTTCCCATGAAGCGTTCAACAACACAGTTGGCCTGTGACCAGAGAGAAGACCTTTTCTGATGTTTGACATTCATGTTAGTGAGAAACTCTTTAAACTCTCGGCTGTTGAACGGTCGGCAATTGTTGGATTTGAGAATGGAGGACACCCCATGGTGCAAAAATGTCAGTTAATGTCCCAATTACTTTGTCATGTGTGGTTGACAACAGGTCTTCCACCAGGGGAAATCGTGAGTACTTGTCAAAAGCAAGTCTTGGTCTGTATTTGGTCTCGATCTGTATTTGTCTCGATCTGTATTTGTAGCAACAAGAATTTCTGCAGGTATGCTTGGCTTGTCTATGAAGTTAACATAGGCCTCAGCCTCTTTAGGCATTGTACTGTGACAATGTGTTGGCACTCATTAAAAGCAGTCACCGGGATTTTTATCTTTCCCTGGCCTATGCACAATAGTGTGATCATACTCTTGCAATTGCAAGCCCCGCTTCTCGAAGCGAGGGGGCATTTTGGATTTCAGATTCCCAAAAATGGTAAGTTAAGTTAAGCTTGGTGGTCAGTGACAAGGGTGAAGTGTTTTCCGTATAGAAACAAATGGAAGTGTTCACAAGTCCACACCATAGCTAGACTTTCTTTCCCAGGTTGAGAATAAGCACGTTCGGTCTGTGACAGACTCTGGCTCGCATAAGCCACAATGTGCCTTTGAGTGTTGTCATGTCCACTGTGCTGGGCAAGGATCGCACCAAACCCCACTGGGCTGGCATCTACTACAATCTCAGTATGAAGTTTTTGATCAAAATAGGCCATTTCAGCAGCATGCTCAATTGCATGTTTTATTTTCTTAAAGCTTCGGTCGCATTCAGGTGACCACTTGAACACAGAGTTCTTTTTTGTTAAGTCTCACAACGGGGCACTGACTGTGGCAAAATCACAAATATTCCTGGAACAGTAACTTGCTATGCCAAGGAAGGATCACAGCATGGTCTCATCTTGTGGTGGAGTAGTGGATGATAAGGCTTCTACTTTAGTCAGATCTGGTGTCTTCCCCTTTTCAGAGAAAAGATGCCTAAAGAATTTGAGTTTCGTTTTGTGAAACTCACACTTTTCTGCATTCAAAGTGATACCTGCATCATCCAGCAAGCGGCATACTTGTGTAAGGGCTTTGTCATGCTCTTTTAAAGTGACCCCAAATACCAGTACATGATCACTATAGTTAAAAGCATGTGTGGCAGGTTGTATTATGCAGCAAATGACATACTTAAAAAGTTCTGCAGCTGACGACACCCCATAATGCAGACTTTTATATCTGAACAAGCCAATATGGGTCGAAAAGGTGGTAATGTACCTGCAGTTTTCCTCTAGTTTAATTTGATGATGTTCTGTGTTCAGATCGAGACGAGAAAATACTTTGGCACCATTCAGCTGTGTAATTATATCTACAATGTGTGGACCGGGTTGTTGTTAGCTACCATGGCGCATGTCAATGCAGATGTACATGGTACCTCCACTGTCCTTTTGTGCACTACCACTATGGGTGAAACCCATGGTGTCGGACCAGTAGTGCGTTCAATGATATCATGTTTTAACAGCGTTTCCAGTTCTTTCTCAACAGCTTTCTGCAAATGTGAAAAGCGATTCGACAGTGTTGCTGAGCAACCGGGTGAATGTCCTCATTGATGTGAAGTTGCACTTTCATGGTCTTAAGCTTTCCTAGTCCATGAAATAATGATGGGAACTGACTTACTATGTCTGCATGCACATTTCTGTTATAGTTGATGGAAATCAGACCCATGTCTGCAGTTGTACTGAAACTGAGTAAACATGCACTTGATGAAGTACCTTTAAAAATATGAATCAGTGCATGTACCTTCGTCTTCTTGTGTCACATGTTTGCTACAAATGTTCCTTGACTTTGCAATGGTATGGAGGCAACCCACATGTATACCTTTGTCTTCGAAGGTGTGGGACAGGGCACCAGTGACAGTTCATTGTACTTTTATGCCGGCATGATGTTTATCGATGCACCACTATGGATGACTAAAGGTATGGAACAACCATTCACCTTTAATATGATCTTGTGGCAATGTCCAAAGGAACGTGGTTGTTTCACATGGCAATCTTGCTTGGACTTAGATGCTTCTCTGCATGAAGCCAAACCCACATGCTCACATCATTCACCGGTCGACACCATCATCGCACAGCCATCTTCTTCATTTTCGCTCGACAATGACGTTGAAGAACCTTTGGGAAGATGACTTTGATGATCATCGACTTCATTTAGTTTCCACTTGCCCAATTGGTGTCGTCGTTGGTCTTGTGGGCGTGGCTAGAGGATTTCTGGAACTTTCAGGCATCCATTCTCACTTCTCGGCATGATGCAGTCATTTTCTCTTTCGCTTTGCAAACTGTTACAAAATGGTTTCCTTTTCCACAACCCTTGCATGTTTGTCCAATGGCGGGACATTTTCCTTCGTGTGGAAAAGAGAATCCGCATGGGGGACACAATTTCTTTTTCCTTCTAAGACATCATTTTATGACTCTCAACATTGTGTCTCTGCTTGCTTTTCATGTTCAATGCTGATTCACTCTGGGCTGCTATAGCTTCCATATCAACATCTTGTCGATCTGCACGTTCTTCTGCTCTCACAGCCATGAGTACTTTCTCCAGACTGAGTGTCTCGTGCTGCATACGTCATCTGAATGAGTCGAACAGCCATCATTGATGGCTCTGAGACGGATAGCTGCTTCATCATTGAATTCATTGAACTTGCAATGTTTGATGGGGGCCTCAAGTCTTTCAGTAAACTCATACATTGTTTCTCCAGCTTGCTGTCTGGCTGGTTGAAGATGTACCTTTCATAGTCGATGTTCAGCATTAGATTGAACTTGATTCCAAATTCCGCCTTAATCTGACGGTAAGATATTTCACCAACTGGTGGTATTTTCTTTATAGCTTCTTTAACACTGTCACCTGCAAGGTTCTTTAAGTATTTAATGATCTTTTTGTCATTTGTTTCTTCTAGCACGTCGAAGAAATCATAGAATTTTTCAATCCAGGCAGTCCATCTGGTGCCAATATTCTGTTGTGGCAGAGGTGCCATATTTGACGCTGGTCTTTGTAGCCATTGGAACATTTCAAATCTTGATGACTTTTGCGTTGTGCTGAGCACAACTGGCAACTTAGGTGGATGCCACTTAAGGTACCAACAGCTCCGTAAGCACAACCCCTGTGCATTCACTTGTATCATTGAGGGTGCTACTTGCTACTTTGAACGCACTGGTCCCCAGCCAGAACTCGACTCGATGTCGGATGCCTCATTCTTTGTTCTTGCTGGTAAGTAAAACTGTGTTCTTTCCACCTAGATGCCTCTGATTTCCTAGGCGCGCTTTTCTACACTTCGCAATTGCGGCCTTCTGTGCTTCTCTGTACCTGTTGTCGCTGCCTTTAGCGCTATTGTACTGTATGTATGCTGGATCTGTGTTATGTTGTGGCCCAGTACCTCCACTGGTGTTGCTTCGGGGGGGTGTTTGGGGTGTTACGCCCCCTAATAAATTTATTTTCTGATGAATAGTTGGGCACAGGTGCTTTCAGTCGGGTATGGTGAGGTGTCTGTCGGAATGCACCTGGGATTTTTGCATGCTCACACTGACAAAAATACACACATACACTCTGTTCTCTCTTTTGAAAGCCCTAAATGTTTTTGATTATTTTACCAAATATTGTGGCTTTCTAACTTAACACTCCTACCAGTCTGCATTCCTCTCCCTTTTCACTGCCTCTTAAGCTCCTCTCATGCGCCCTGCTTGTTGTATAAAGTATTTTAACATTATATGCCAGCGTGATTGTCGGGAAACATGAAGCTCACACCCCCCCAATCTTAATGACCAAGCTACGCCTCTGAGCACCTCTTCTTTCGACATTACCAGCAGAGTCCAGACTGATTGTGACTGAACTTTTCGTAGGGCCTTCATCTTCTTCAAAAGCCTTGCACTGGCTGGGGGGGAGCTTTGACTCCACATGCGCCAACCATCGACTGCTTCATTTCGACTGCGGCTAGTGTGTCATGCACCAGCTGTTTGCTGGACCTCTGCAAACTCCCAGGAAGAGCACCCTCATTACTTTGGGTTGCAGATCCCCTAACTCGTCACCAATTGTAGCGTCCTCCCCAGCCCAGTAGCATGCTAATGACCACGCCACACACAGAGCTCTGTATTGCACATCTTTATTCATCAGAGTGCAACAGTTAACCAACTGTATGCATTGCATCAAGAACTTTATTAACCATACTCAGACACACCCATAAAATTATGCCATTCTTCTATGGAGTCCATCAGGGACCAGAAGGGTCCCGCTATGCATATTTACAAGACACTAAAGCAACAAGCAACTTCAAACTCGGCAAGTTGGTTAGTCATTGTACACTGGTCATGTTGTCACTCACCGGTCATCATCGGATTCTAAAACTAGATGGCACTAGCCACCATATTGTAGTGCTATCATCTACAAACTACAGCAATTTCTTTTGATGGCATGGTAAAATATCTTTGTTGAGTGACATGAGGCCTGCGCATAGCCTCAGCTTTTCACTTTTTTTTTAACTACTATCACTGAAGGGATCCATTCTGATTAATTCACAGATTCAATTACATTGTCAGACAGCTGTTGGTCTAAAAAATGTTGACGCAAATGTTCTCTAATGCTTAAAGGTACATGTTTGACCTTATGGCGAACAGGAACAGCTGCGTCTTTTAAAACAATGCTGTGTTCAAATCCCTTAACACATCCCAAAGCATCCTGGAAAACCTCCCTGTGGCTGTACTCCTTACGATTTCTTTCCTCTAAAGCTACTACATGCAGTGCCAGGTCACAAACGCATACCGACTGCACCCTGATCTGTCTCCAACTTAAACACTATAACCGTTCTTAGCTACATCTATTGTCCCATCTCTCTGATTTAATTTGTTGCCAAAATGGCAGTAAAATATCTAGAAAGACTGGCTCTCCAAACACTTAGCATTCATAGAGATTCAGGAACCATCTCAAATGAAGTTGCGTTCTTAGATGAGAACAGACATTGTTTTGGTATCCATCTTGGATGACGCAAGATTGAGACTGTAAGCTTGATCTTGCTTCCTCTTTTTATATAGTGGACAATTCCATTTTGATCCACTTTTCAGAGGAAATCAGATTATTGGAAGCAGCCTGCTATAGGTTCTCTTCCATCTTGTCAAGGAGGAGTTTCTCCTTAGCTTTTTCACCTTTTCAGTCTAGCCCAGTGTCGGCTCCTCCGCTAAGGGGGAGGAGCGTTGGCCCACTGCTTTTTTGCAGTGACACAAAGGGAAAATTAAATTATAATAATAACTTGCGTTATTATCATTATATTTTCTCCTACTTCACCTGCTTTGCGTTAGGGGGTGGGGGCAGGGGAGGAGTGGTAGCACCCTCCTTAAGAGTGCAGTGGCTGCTTGGCCGGCCCTCTTGAGCTGCCCAAAACAGTCTTGCGCACTTCACATGTTCTCCATGCAGGCTGCATTACAGCCTACATGGAGAACATGCCCAGGCCCCCGGTCAGCGTCTGAGCGCTGAAACATGGCGCTCAGACCAATCACAATGCTGCTAAGGCAGTGTTGTGATTGGCTGACTGGTCGCCTGGGTGTGCTTCCGGTAAGGCTGAGGGAGGGAGGACTACGGAGGCGAGAAGCGGCAAAAAGGTACGTTTTTTTATTTTTATTTTATTCCCGTGTCCTCACCCCCCCTCCCGCCCCCTACCTCCCACGTCCTCCCCCCTCCCGCCCCTGTCCACCTACCTCCGATCAGTGCAAATGCGAGACCTATTGCATTGCAAATGCTTGTTACTATGGGAATCAGCAGTACCTTACTGTGTCTCATCAAACTTTTTTGCTTTACTCATGCTGTTTATTAAAAACAGGACCCTTTTTTCTTATGGTAAGTGATATTTTAAAGTGAGCAAAGAATCTTCTCCAAAAAGAAATTACGTCATTGTTTTTTGTGTTTAATTGCCACAGACAAGGACTAAAACGCAAGCGGGACAGTCACATCTTTCGATATAATTCCAGTTCCCTCTCTCCCAAGGCAACCACCCACTGTTTTGCAAACAACAGAAAAGGACCCTGTTTAAGCAGGCCTTGAACTCACAACCCGTCATTAACAGAGAGCTGAACAATGACTGTGTCCACAGCGACTTCCTCCGGCTCGGGGCCAAATCTCTTTCACGGATTATGCACTGAGTTTAGCTGTCATTGCTCTGTTGTTGTTGAATGTTGCTAGTACTCTAAAGCCCAATATGCGGTGAACTGACTGCGATAGGGCACAACGGTATTATATACATCACAAAAATGAAATAACTAAATGCAGCACCATGTTTGAAATGCAAAACAATAGAATAGGAAATGTTGATGAGGACTGCACCTGCCTTAATGAATGCATCCTCCCTCTCCATAAAACACAAATCTGCTCTGAAGAGCTGTTTAACATCGAGGCTTCAATCAACGTCAATCAATCAACAAATGCCGTTGATTGACTGACGTAAAGCGGGAAAGACTAAAGGGCATCACAGTGTTTAGTGGATCAGGTGGACTTCTTTTAATGGTGACCTCACAGAATTGGTGGTCTCTGATGTGATTTCACAGACCCACTTCTTCATATTTTCTTTGGGTTCTTTTGGCTAACTCTAGAGGAAGGAATACGGGGTCTAGAGCAAAAACAACTGTGTGATCTCACAGACTTGTATGTATGTATGTACGAGATCTATAGAACACAAGCCTACTGCAAAAGTTATGTAGCAATGGGGCAACCCAATAGCCACTGGGCCTGGGTGAAGAACAATTAAAACAGATAAATCAATGCAAGAATTAATCAGTTGTATCTAAACAAAGTTAAGCACCACCATACAGTCTTTCCAAAAATGGATGTGATTTTATTTCATCACAATATTGAAATTAATCAATTTATAAAGTACAAAACAAATCCTAAATGAATATTTTTAGAAGAACAGGTGCACAGAGGGGGGGTGAGGTGATAAGTGCATGGGAAGGATTGTGAGGAAGGACAGTAGTGCGCATATATACACATCAGTAAATTAATAGCGAACTATCCCGACAGTTTCCTGCCAGATGCATTAAATGTCAAATCATAACATAATTTCAGATATACATTCTCTGTCATATATGTCTGACAAAATGATAAAGAAGTGTCGACGCACTACTGTCCTTCCTCACAATCCTTCCCATGCACTTATCACCTCACCCCCCTGTGCACCTGTTCTTCTAAAAATATTCATTTAGGATTTGTTTTGTACTTTATAAATTGATTAATTTCAATATTGTGATGAAATAAAATCACATCCATTTTTGGAAAGACTGTATGGTGGTGCTTAACTTTGTTTAGATACAACTGATTAATTCTTGCATTGATTTATCTGTTTTAATTGTTCTCCACTGGGACATTTTCTCGTTGTACCACAAGCCTACTGCAAAGCAGCGGAACTCAATAGAAAAAAGGAGTGTCAGATTTTTTCTCTCCGCAGAACACAGATACAAAGGCCACCAAACATTCAAAAAGTGGCATTGCACAGGGTCCTGCTAATCCAGACTCCAGGTACTAGGTCTGCAAAATATATGTGGCATCAAAAAGCCCCCACGACTATCTGGGTAGACATGGGTGAGCATTCAATGCCCAGTTCTAGGCAGGTGGTGTAGGATGAGTCTAGACACAGGACAACACAATTACCGAAGTTGTTACAAAGAGGTGAATGTCTAGCCAAATATTTGAGTAAACAAAACGCAAACATAACTCAAGAATATGTCAAATATAAGCTACATAATGGGTAACTGTGTAATATGGCCATGGAGGGGTTCTGGTGCCATTATAAACCACGAGGCCAACGTTCAAGTGGTTTCTAAATGTCTCCTGAACGCCAAGATGGAAATATAGGAATTTACTACACATGTTGTCTGGTATGCATTTTACGTTACCTGTTTATTTTTTGGTAGTTAGCTTGAGAAAACTGATTTGTTCAAGGTGCAGCTAACAATGGGTACTGATTGGATTCAGAATGTTTAGGTTGTGTTTACCTTTCAAGAAAGGTCTATGAACCACTTTGATCCCATACCTAAAGAAAAGCTGAGACCAAGCTGATAGAACGTGCCATCCAGTCAGTGAACGACCCCTGGCTCAAAATTACCAGACATTGCGCAGCACAACTCTTCTTGAAAGTCAGCAACACTGTGCTGTGTGAATGTTAAAAAGTGTGCAGCACTTTAGTAACTGAGCACTACGCTCCGATTTAGCTTTTAGCATTGCCCTACAGCACAATTGCGGCCTTAACTCTGCCTTGCATGAGATTTGAACTTAAGGCACACCCTTCAGTACGAATTTCAACAGAAGAACAACCGTCCAAGTCAAGGTAAGCCATGTAAAATCTGTAATTTCGCTTTAATTACAATTCTTACACTTTGCAATAACATGTAATATTCCACTTGCCCCTGGTTGTGGCTGGGTTTCATTTGGCGTTAGCATTTTACATAAAACCAGGTCAGATAGGGGCATATTTGCAAGCCCCTAACACCACCGGAGCATCACTTTTTCTGGCGCTCTGGTGACGTTGCGCCATTCCCCATATTTACAAGGTGTTGCTAAGCCACTTAGCGTGGCTTAATGCCAGCTTGTAAATATGTCCCTTTCCACTGCAGTCTGCTGCAGCAAAGGGGCGGGCATTGGGTGTTGCTGTTGGCGTTCCACCGCAATACCCAATGCTTTTTGACATTGCCCCAGATTTACAGGGCTGGGGCAGCGCCAAAAACTAAGGCCAGGTAATACCTGACCTTAGAATGGCAATATGTGGAGAAATGATTAAGTTCTCCTCTATGTATGTGTGCTGCAAAGAGCAAATCGCCATCATTGATTGTGTATGTGCTGGAAAATGTCCCTTCCTGCACATAAACAATCGCCCCTGCAGTGCAGGCACCCTTACAACATGGCGCAAGGGTGCCTGCGCTGGGGAGCTTTTTTAGTGCCAGCGCTAGGGGAAACGTTGAGGTGCACCGTATTTTTGTAAATACGGCGCATTCCTGCGTTTTGAAAATGTTTGAGTGCGGCGTTTCCAAATTTGGCGTAACACCGTGCTCCGGCGTTTTCCTGTACATATCCCCCATAATGTTAGTAAAGCTGACTTTGTGTGAAAACCTCTGGGTGTCTGCGCTGTTCCTGCCCATTTACACCCTCTTCACATGGATAATGACGGACGCTGCTTGCATTCTGCATTACTAAGCCATTTTGCACTTTGTTCCCACCAACTTTTTGGCACAAAATATATTTTGCATGTCAGTTGATTGGAGCCACCTTTTTCACTCCTTTGCCTGGCGACATGCAGCATAGCACCGACAAGTGCCTACGCTAAATAGTGCATCTGGGCACAAATACATTTGTTTCTCTTTGAGTCTTTTCAGTAAGGTCTTCCATGAGTCCCGAGGCACGATGGTCACACGCGCGCACCTTACAGGGAACATAGATCACAATGGTGTATTTGTGAATACTACTTGTCAGTTAAGTTTACTACAAAAATACAAAGTTTGTGGTAGGGATCCTCTCCACTTTGCACTGTAACCTACTCAGGATACACCACTCAAGACTATTTGTATACTTTTATTGCACGTTCTCCAGTGGCTTTTTAAGAAAGAACGCCCACATTGGTTGAGAGCTGTAGGAAAAATCCTGCAACAAAGAGTAGCAGTGTATAGTGAGGAGCAAAAATAATATAACTTTGCACTGCAAAACGGCAATATGTGCTTGCAAGGGAGGAAACACAGTGTAGAACTGGAGGGGATCTTTCAAACTGCTTCCCAAAACTGATGGCTGGCCTATTGCTTCATCATCCTACCAATTTGCTTATTCCTTTTTTAGCTGCAACACACTGAAGACTCACTGAAGACCTACTAATAGAAGGGAACACCACTCAAGTGACTTCTCGTCATCATACCAATAAAACTCCTCCAGATTCTAAGACTTACAATTACGAATGAGACCTATCCTCAATAATGCAGCTAAACCTTACCATGTTTTGCTGCACCTTTCCTACCACTTGCAGCTTATCAAGAGGAGGGTGGCAGCAGGAAAGTGGTCACTAGGAGCCATCTGCAAGGCTGCCTATCCTCTGTTGTTACTAAAACTGCATTATTGTGGAGCTGTTCCGCCTCAGCTCCTATGCTGTTTCGACGACAAGGCATGATTTTGCATATGATAAAAATCACTGATAACCAAGCATGCGCCCTCCGATGGCTGATGCCTTCATCTCCTACAAAGGGCTTATTGCCACCAACAGCAATCCCACTGAGACCCTGACATAACAATCTTCCTCCTCTGGAGATAACTCTTCACAACACAATGTTCTGACTGAGATCACCGAGGTCTTTCAGAGAAGCCCACCTCACCCGCCTGATTAACAGCGGCACTTCAACATCAGGTTTATCTCTGGGATGCCAATGTGAAGCCGATCTCCAAATGCCAACATCAGCTTAGCTCCTTTTGCAGCTGTACGTCAGTAGCTCCATCACTCCCAACTTGGCTGGGAAGCTACCTACCCCATTGTAAGCCTGCGGTTTTTATGTAATATTAGAGGGGGCAACATAAGCACAGGCCCTGAAACGAAGAACCCATCTATATCGAATGAAAGCTTTCAGATTACAAAAAAAATGTCCTCTCCAATCACTGGTTCTGATTAAGTGAAAATATATCAACACTGGAAGTGGCCATCTTGCCACTTGAGGGTCACCAACAGTGAAAAGAGCTGGTGCATACTTCTGCAGTAAAGGAAAACAGCAAACACATTGAAGTAACATAACCACTTCAGCTCCCTTGCCCTCTGTGGCACCTCTTATATACTACACCCCTTTCCAGCTAGTGTATTTATATGTCACTGTACTTCACTATTATAGCTAACTAGATGACTCAAATCACATGTTGCAAACAGTCTGAGCAACTAATCCTCATTACTACCTGAGCAACAACATCGCTTTCACTGTCAAGAGCTACCGTAAAATCCATGCTGATTAATACTGGATCTACTCAAGCCGATGCCTGCGGTACTGCAGACCTCATCACAGCTCACTACTTAGACCTCTCATTCATCACAGAACCTTGGGTCATGACATCAACTTCATTGGTTTTGTTAGATCAAAAATACTACACCACCATTCGCGAAGGTAGACCCAATAAAAATGGAGGAGGAATATCGGTCATTTACAGGAATAACTAGTCATACAGAACATTTGACTCCCCATCATTCTCTTCACTGGGGCTCCTCTCAGTAAATGTCAAACAAAACCAAAGATCACATCTACTTCCACAACTTCTACTGCCATGCAGCATAGAATCCAAAACGTCCTTGATCATTTTAATGATCTGGTTTCTACCATGAGCAGCTATTACTCCAGAAAAAGCTTTCCAGGGTACTTTAACATACCCTAGAAGCAGGAAGTGACCCTCATTTGTGTGATGATCCCCTAGTTTTTGCCCTACCTGCTTTGGTGGCTTTAGAACTCAGTGCTCTTTACCACTGCTAACGAGGAGTAAAGTGCCTGTGCTCACCCTTTAAACATGGTTAACTTGATTTAGTCCTCATTGACATATTTAACTTGCCTATAAGTACCTAGAATATGGTGTAGGAAGTACACCCAGGGCCTGGAACTTAAATGCCACCTGTGGACTGCAGCACCTATTGTGCCATCCACATAGTAGTCCTATAAAACATGGCATCAGGCCTACCGATGTAGCCTGACTGCTGCGGTGTAAAACCTGCTGCGCAACCTGTCAAAATAAGCCTTTTTAACAGGCTAAGACCTCCATTTTAAATATTAATAAGTCACCCCTATGTAGGCCTTGTAGCCCACACGGTAGGGTGCATGGTATTAAAATGTGGGACACGTAGAAAATTAAAATCACCATGTCCCTACAGTGACAAGGTCCCAAGTGCTATTTTCTCTCTGGCAGGCCTGGCTGTCTTATACAAAAAACAGAGTACAGATTCAAATATTAATTTCACTATCTAATGTTTGGGACTAGCTATAAAAATACTTAAAGCACTATTTTATTAATAATTAAAAATCCGATTCAATTGTGAAGTCAGATTGGTAATAAGTAATAGGGAAAAGTAGCATTTAGAAAGTTACCTTTACCCTGCCTGAAGCTCCAAGAGGCTAATTTGCATTAGCTGTCCAGCAGCTGCCCAGCCTGCACTTAGTCTTAATGAGGTGAGAAATTCCTTCCAGTAGCCATTCAATAGACCACTTTGTTTGACAAGTTGACCTGCATGGGCAGGTATGACTTCTCTGAGCTCAGGTGGACATTCAGTGTCGGAGCTGCTGTGCCTTCCTATTGGCATAATAGTGTCAAATCCTGCCTGAAGACCTGTATGAGACACGTGTAAAACGTTTGTGCTCTTGAATGGAGTCAAACAGGACCAGATCACAATTCTTGTTTATCCCGTGTATGGTTGCTGAAGGAGCCTGCTTCGTCTTACCAGACATCTGTCTAATTTTTTATTGTGGGTCCAGGACCTGCCCCAAACTGAATTTTAGTTTAAGAACTGGGAGGTCTCTAGTAATTTCCATAGTACACTCCCCTATACATCACCAGCTCTCAGAGCCCACATTTAGTGCGGCTGAAGACTGTAGTCATCTTGGAAATGCCCTGACACATTGTATTTTAGGACTGCTGCAGTAAGGCAAACAGGAAGTACTGAAAAAGTAGTTATCCTGGGAACTTTTACTGCATTGGTTACATAGTGCTCAGGAGTCACCCCCATGCACTAACCAGTGCCAACCATAAATGTGGTGGCCCAAGGCATCCTGCTCAGCAGACTTTCAGGACCTGCAGGAGTTCAGAAGAGGACTGGACCTCCTGTCTGTGACTGGAGAGGTGCCCTGAAGGACTGGACATACTCTTTCTTCTAGCCAAGACACAGAAGTGGACCCCAAGGATCAGTCAATTGACCTCCTGTGTTGCTACATGGACACAACAAGCTGCAAGAGACCTTTTCGCTGAAGTGCCCAGCTAAATAGTGGCAATTGGTCCTGTACTGGACTTGATGGTGTGCCTCTGCCTGATATCCGTAAAGTGCCTAAGTGCCTCCTCTTGAGGTCCTGAGAGATGTAGAAGTGTACTCCTGTGGTTGTTGGGGCACCAGAAGAAAACTGGTATTGTTTGGAAACTTTTTCTCAAGAGCTCAAAAGCTTCAGTTGGACCCCCCGGACCAGCAGTTCAACAGCATCGGATTAGATTTCAGCTTTGTCCCCGACAAAGATCTCCACACTGGTTCATTAATGAAATATCAATGTTAAAAATATCGATGTTCAAAATATCGAGAAAAAAATATAGACTACAAAAATATCGACTCCCATACCTACACAGGTAAGTGCAAAAATATCGAATCAAAAATATTGATGTAAAAATTATAGATGTGAAAAATATTGATTTAAATATATATATATAAAATAAAATATATTAAATATATTAAATATTAATATTAATTTTAACAAAATTTATTACATTTAATATGCATTTTTACAAAATATTACAAATAAACTTAATAAAAACACACAAACTTAATAATTTATACATATATATATATATTTACTTTAAAATAATTAATAAACTATTATCTTTAATTTATTTTAAAACTTTAAAATGATATAAAAATAAAATATATATATATATATAAATAATTTAAAATATAAAAAAAATCTAGAATAAATGAAAACAAACTATGAAAAAATATTTAAACTTAAATTACCGAATACAATCTGTGCAACAGTAGGAAAAGTGTTGGATAGCAAAATAATTAAATGTACTATTCCAACTGCAGTGAGTGCAACAGTAGGGAAAGTGTTGGATAGCGGAGGGGTAAAAATTACTAGTCCCACTCCAGTAAGAGCAACAGTAGGGAAAGTGTTGGGTAGCGGAGGGGTAAAAATTACTATTCCCACTCCAGGGAGAGCATCAGTAGGGAAAGTGTTCGATAGCGGAGGGGAAAAAATTACTATTCCCACTCCAGTGAGTGCAACAGTAGGGAAAGTGCTGGATAGCGCAGGGGTAAAAATTACTATTCCCACTCCAGTAAGAGCAACAGTAGGGAAAGTGTTGGATAGCGGAGGGGTAAAAATTACTATTCCCACTCCAGTGAGTGCAACAGTAGGGAAAGTGCTGGATAGCGGTGGGGTAAAAAATACTATTCGAACTCCAGTGAGTGCAACTGTGGGAAAGTGTTGGATAGCGAAGGGGTAAAATTTACTATTCTCACTCCAGTGAGAGCAACAGTAGGGAAAGTCTTGGATAGCGGAGGGACACAAATTAGTATTCCCACTCCAGTGAGTGCAACAGTAGGGAAAGTGTTAGATAGCAAAGGGGTAAAACTTACTATTCCCACTTCAGAGAGTGCAACAGTAGGGAAAGTGCAGGATAGCGGAGAGATAAAAATTACTATTCCCACTCCAGTGAGTGCAGCAGTAGGGAAAGTGCTGGTTAGCGGAGGGGTAAAAATTACTATTCTAACTCCAGTGAGTGCAAGAGTAGGGAAAGTGCTGGATAGCAAAGGGGTAAAAATTACTATTCCCACTCCAGTGAATGCAACCGTAGGGAAAGTGTTGAATAGCGGAGGAAAAAAAATTACTATTCACACTCAAACACTTAGAAAAAATATATATATATTAAAAATGTAACAAAAATAATAAAATTTATTAAACAAAATTTAAAAAAATAAATATATATTAAACATATAAAAAGAACACGTATTATAATACTAATTACATATAACGAAATTCTACAAATATTGTATAAAATAAAATAATAAATAAATTTACAAAAACATAATTCTTTTAAACTACAAAATATTTACAATCAAAAAAAATAATTAAAACATAAATGAATTTATTTTATTTCCTACCCTATAACACCACACCAATAACAAAACACTTCAGCAATTTTAATTAAATTTATTTACATAATTAACATAATTAATAATGAATTAAAAATATTATTAATAAAAAAACTAATGGACATTAATTGACTACACACACTTTAACACTATAATATCCAAAAATTGGGATTCTGCAGAATCTTTATGTAATTCTGTGGAATGAAACTCTGCCAATATCACTGTCCCCTACTTGTGACCACCCCAAGACCAATCAGGTGTTTCAATGCCTGGTGTCTCCATGATGATGCGCAGACCTCTTAGCCACTGAATTGCAAACCTATTTTGAGACCAATGCAGGGACTGTGGCCTCTGCAGCTATATAATGGGCTGCTGGCAGTGGCGCCTGGCGCGGCTCGTGGGTGGTGGGGTGGACGCGGGGGGCCGCGCGGGGGCGCAATGCAAAATCTTTTTTCTTACAAATAAACACTTACCTTGCCGCCGGGTCCCACGTCTCTGCTCCTGCTCTTCTCCATCAGACTCCAGGAATAGGAAGCACAGCCAGGCTCCACTGACCAATCACAACGCTGCAATGCAGCATTGTGATTGGTAAGCACCCAGGCTCCCCTAACCAATCACAACGCTGCAATGCAGGGTTGTGATTGGTCTGAGCGTCGTGGTTCGATGCTCAGCCAAGGAATGGGGGCCTGGGCATGTTCTCCATGCAGGCTTTAATGCAGCCTGCATGGAGAACAGGGAAAGTACACATGACTGTTTGGCCGGTCCCAGATGGCCTGCCAAACAGTCATGTGCACTTAGGAGTGGGCAAACCACTCCTCCCCTGCCCTGCTCCGAGAGCAGAGCAGCACGTCCACCCACAAAGCAGCACGGAAACATAAAATGATAATAACTCAAAGTTATTATCATTTTATGTTTCCTTTATTTGCACTGCTTAAAAGCAGTGGGGGACGCTCCTCCGCCAAACTGGCTGCTAGTAAAGTGGTTTTCACACAAAACAGCCACCCCGGATTTATTTTATGTTTATCAACCAATGCTCCACCTCATACCGATCTACTTCTGGGCATAAAGAAAAACGTGACGAGATGTCCTCACACACCACCGGGTGTCTACTTCATCATAGGACTGCCCATGCTCTTCAAAAACCCAGTTTGATGAAGAGCGGGTCTACTCTTGGAGTCAGGGAGGCACTTCTACCTAAGAACGGACCCGTAAAATATAAACATTAACAACCAATCTGATATGCCAAACTGACTTTTATATTTCCATGGAATACCACTTGGTATTAAAATCCATTTGTGGGGATAAGTGGAATTAGTACCCCATCATCTCATACACCGTCAACATGTTTCTGCCTGATGGCTCATGTGTGTACGTGGTATTTTCCAAGATGGAAACACAGGATCCAAGCGCGGCCACTGTAGATGTGCATGCCACTAAACTATATAATTTTGACTTTTGTCTACCCTTACAACTATTCTGCCTCGTAGGTACCTGTAATACAATAATAATAAGTGCTTTAAGGGACAACTGCCTCCTCTTAAAAAAGAAACTTAAATGTTTAATTTTCGTTTTTTAAACGCATCCCATTTTCACTTAAGGAAAACTGGCTATTTAAAAAAAAAAAAAAAAAAGATTGCTTTAAAAAAAAGCAATCACAGACATGGTGGTCTGTTGATCCAAGAAGGCCACCATCCCTGTGATTGCTACAATTCCTAATGGGTCGCAAATTGCGACCTACCTCATTAATATTCATCAGGTAGGTTGATTGTGACCCCATTAGGAATCACTAAATAAAACTCAATGAGTTTCATACATTAGGAATTGCGATTTCCTAATTGTGATTCGTAAAGAATCCCAATTAGAAAATCGCAATCCCTAAAATTTGTACATATTGCCCTAGGAGTATATACCTCTCACACACCGGAACTGATATGGAACCTTAACATGACACCCCTCATAGCCAATATGAAATCAGACCTCCTACGGTGGACAATCCTGTCACTTAATATTCTGTGGCCCTCTTCAAAATGATGGTCTTGCCTCAATACCTATACGCCCTCCAAATCTTCCCACAGTGGATCCCCAATAGCTGGTTCAAGGATCTCATATCATCAATACAAACTTTCCTGTGGGCAAATCAATCACCCCACATAGCGTGGGCCAAATGTCGGACATCGGTAAGCGAGGGTGGGATGGGAATGACAGACCTTTGGGTCGGGGCAAGATGGCCGCTGACAGGCCGTAGAGAGTAGTCGCAGTTGAAACTCTCTCCCCCCGTTGCAAAAGAAATCGGAAAATGGAGTGGTGATATGCCACATTGCTCTTACCTGCTGGACTGACTGATCGGTCGGGTGGTCGACCGCAACTCTCAATGGTGGAATCGAGATCTAACGGCATCTAAGAGGACACTGTCACTGGAAATTGGCCGTATAATCCATGTCCTGCATCATTACACTGCTAACAAGATGGCACCAAGAACGAACAAGCCCCTAAAGGAATCGAAAGACTCACAGAAGGAGTCAGCTACCTCCGTACCTCCGGCCGCGGCTGGCGAGGATCAGTGCAGTCCCGGCGAGCACCATCGAAGAGAGCAGAGGGGCCCAGTGGTGGCGGTGATGGCGGTAATGGCGGGAAGCAGAGGGATGGCATCGAAGGAAGGAACAACACTCGGGAGAGCACCTTCCGACAACCCACTCTGACGGAGACCTTCCTCGCAGCGATACCGGCGGGTGCAGCAAAAACCGGATCTTGTGATCAGGCAGAGATCGGCAAGGGAAGCTCCAGAGACTGTTGTGACTCCTCTTGCAGTGGATACATTGTTGCAGCCACACTCCGGGCTGACTGCCAGACAAGGGGAGCCGAGTGAAGAGAAGGAAGATGGGCTGGATGGGCTGGATTCTCGGATCCCGACAGGGCAGCAGGAAGTGACAGAATGTGGTCTGAACAGTGAGCTGCTAGTAAGTGATCTGCGCCCAACTATGGAAAGTAATGGGGAAACAGAGAAAAAGGGTAATGAATGGGTGTCGTCTGTCCCAGAGCCCCTCATGGAAAATGCATCCTCAGGGAAGGCGATGAATCGAGCACAGGGGCCTAATTGTGCCAAATTTACTGTTGGCTCTCCAGAAGGGGATTGCTTTTATTCTCTTAATGATGATACTGACTTATCACTTTCCAGTGATGGTAATTCATCCGATGGGTCTGACTCTCCAGAGTCCTCCTCAGTGCGTAGAGCACCAGGTGCTCAAAAGACTGTTCTCCATAAGCTTAGGTCCAAGTCCAAGTCCAGAATGAGCCCTTCCAAAATGGAGACAGCAGCAGCAACGGCGCGAAAGCTCAAGTGGGATTACTCGGCCACTACTCAGATCTATCAGGACAATGGAGTAATGCTTGAACAGGGTGGGCCTACTAGTCCAGCCGAAATGACTCCGGCTCCCTCAATGGATTTAGTGTACTCCACACTAAAGCAGATGCAGGGGGAGGCCAGGCTGGAGAGCCGTAGGGCGCAGCAAGCAACCAAAAAACTTCAGGGCTCGCTGCGTAAGGTCAATAAGCTATATGAGGACATGGCAGATAGGGTCACCTTTGTAGAGGAAAGAACTGGCAGACTCGAGGACGAGGTTAGTAAATGGCAGGCCTTTAAGGAATCACAGGAGAAGTTAACAGAGGATTTACAGTGGAAGCTCGAAGACTTTGAGAATAGACAGAGAAGAAACAACATTAGACTTTTGGGATTGGCAGAAAACGTTGAGGGAGGAGACGTGAGGGCGTTTGTAGTAACCCTTCTGCAGGGGGCATTCCCTGACTTGGCCCTTTGGACCTGGGATGCCGAGGTTCAGAGGGCACATCGGTTCCCATTGACCCAAAAGAGAGGGTTCGCTGCTGGCCAAGGGGACCGGCCCAGGGCTATCTTAGTGTACATCGGCAACTTTCTCCTTCGGCAGACAATTATAGACAAAGCAAGACCAGATGCCAGACGAACATTCGAGGGCAACACATTCTTCGCCCGTCCTGATTTCTGTCACGCCACGGTCGAAAGGAGATGGAGGCTCAGACAGTTGATAACCCCCTTCTAGGGGGTAGGTTGTGAGGCCTATTTACTGTACCCGGCCCGGCTTAAAGTTATTCTCAATGGCCGAGTTCGAATGTTTTTTTCAGAGATTAAGGCACAAGCATTTCTGACTGAGATACAAGATAAGAAGGGGAAAGATGGAGGGGTCTGATCGCTCTGTTTCCGTGTAATGCTGTAATATGACCTACCTTATGGGCAACTACTGATTTAGGGTTCTCTAATGGTTATATATGATTTAGTGATTTAAATATATGTATATCTACTAGAAGGTTAGATGAATAGCTTATTAGTGTATCTCACATAGAGCACGGTGGTGTATCAGGGGGAGCAGGCAGGGGGCGGTGCTGCGATTGAAGCTACGGGCCTCGGCTACCACACATAGGTCTTGGTTGACCTATTTGCCCGTGAGGGGGGTGGTCCGGGGGGGGTCCTGAGGGCTGGGGGGGTTTCTGGGGTGGCAGGGAGGGAGGGGCCACAGCACAGCACGGCATCTGAGACAAATGGTGAAATACATGGTGAGCAATGAAGTAACGAAAAATAAGGAAACGGAAAGTTTAGGAATGAAGATAGGAAATTTGAAAATAAACTTAAAGGATAACTGGGTTGGACAGATGCTCGATGTTCATTAATGAGTTTTCGAATAGCCTCAATCAATGTCTGCGGCTTAAATGATCAGGCTAAAAGACAGCGGGCTGCAGTGATCTTAAGAACAATGCGCTTAGATTTTTTGTGCCTTCAAGAGACCCATATAGAGGGTACAAGAGGCAGTCTAATGGAACAGCTAGGTTTTCGTCTCATTGTGAATACTAGACAGGGAACTAAGACGAGAGGGGTCGCCATACTTTCCCGACGAAATGATATAATAATTAAGAGGAAGTTAGAAGATAAATGGGGTAGATGGGCTCTGGTGGAGTGTATGATACTGGGTGAGACGTTTACTATTTGTTCAGTGTATGGCTCGACCGGGGATGACCCTGAGCTCTTTGAATTTCTAGATCTGGAGCTAGCCTCCTGGCCTACACCAGTCATTATGTGTGGAGATTTTAACATAAATGGTTTGGGTGGACTCTGGACGGAGAATGGGGATAGGTATGTGGGTCGGAAGAAAAAGGTTTTTCGAGCAATCTCTAGCTTAGTTCAGAATAACTCACTTGTGGATGTGTGGGCTCGATTGAAGCCTGATGATCCTGGCAGTACATTTTTTTCAGCTCCGCAAAAGCTAGTTGTTAGACTTGATTATTTTTTTGTATCTAATTTATTAATCTCCAGATGCCAGATTGAGAAGTTTCCCCGGATCATCTCAAATCATAATCCTTTAGTGCTAACAGTGGATATAGCTAGGGGGGAAGACCTGAGCGGGTATGGACCTTCGAGAGAGGGCTGTTGAAAGATCCAGGGTATGTACAGCATATGAAGGAATGGATTGTGGGCTTTTGGGATATCAATAGAAGAAGTACCAGCCCAGGGGTAGTCTGGGACGCGTTTAAAGCTGGGGTACGTGGGGAGACGCTGAGCTATAGTCTGCATAGACAGAAACGAGAGACACAGTTAGAGAAAAGGTTATGCAAGGTAATAATGGAAACAGAGGAGGAGCTGAATGTGGCAATTACTAGGGGTACGTCACTTGATGATACCCTGCTCAGACTGGCTCTAGCTAAATCTGAGGCTCAGGATGCTATAGCTACTAAGGCAGCAGCAATTTTTCTGGCGCGAAAGGAGCAATGCTACAAGTTTAGTGAACGGGTTGGGCATACACTGGCAGTGCGCTTGAGGCAGAAAAATACAGCTGGGGAGATTAGGGAAATACTGGATGGAAATGGGAATATAGTTGACGATCCAGTAGGGATCCGTGAGACATTCAGATATTTCTATGGGAAATTATACAGTGAAGAGCAGGCAAGGGACCCTCTTGCAATCCAAAGGTATCTCAGTGACATTTTTGTGCAATCTATTACCGAAGAAGATAGGGAGGCACTGGAAACTCCACTGACGGCGGAAGAGATTTACGGCGCTTTAGGCAGCCTCCCAACGGGCAAGGCAGCAGGCCCGATCAGATCCCTTTAGAATTTTATAAGACTTTTTGGGAGGTAATTGGACCTGATTGAGTTGATACGGCACTCCAAGCCCAATTAGGTAGTTCCGTCCCAGAGTCATGGGCAGGGGCAGATATAGTAGTTTTTTTGAAAAAGGGGAAACCACCCAGAGAACCGGGGTCGTACAGACCAATAACACTTATGAACTGTGACGCCAAAATCTTTTCAAAAGCCCTGGCGACTAGGTTAAGCAATATAATTGGGAAGATGGTCAATCCTACACAACATGGGTTTATTCCAGGGAGAGGAACAACGCAGCATGTCCGCAGGGTTATAACCCTCTTCGACTCTGCTGAAGTCTCAGGGGATCCTATGGCGGTCATGTTAATGGATGCTGAAAAGGCATTTGACCGGGTCTCCTGGGACTATTTGTGGGCAGTTATGAAGCGGTTTGGTGTCGGGGGGGCTATGTTAGAGCAATTCAGGCCTTATATAAAGATCCAACAGCTCGACTCAGAGTAAACGGGGGATATACGGCATCTCTAGCAATCAAGCGCGGTACACGGCAGGGCTGTCCGTGCTCGCCATTGCTTTTCACGTTATACATCGATCCCCTGATTCGAAAGTTGGAGGCAAATGGAGGCATTATTCCTATTAGATATCATGGGCTAGAAAATAAAACCCTGGCACATGCAGACGACATCGCATTGGTTACTCCAAATCCGGCAGACGGCCTAGTTGCAATTGAGACAGAAGCCCAAACATTTGGCCTCGTATCAGGGTACGCCTTAAACAGGTCCAAGACACAGATAGTCAAGAATATGGGGGCTGTGTTTGATGATACACGGGTAACTGACTCAGCTGTTTATCTGGGGATAAATATATCAGCAGACCTGGGGAAGACTGTAGAAAGAAATATTGAGCCAATAATCGCCAAAGCGAAAAAGGATTTTGATAGAATGCACAATCTTCATCTTTCACTAGTTGGGCGGTGTAATGTGGTGAAAATGGTTTTTCTGCCAAAAATGTTGTACCTCTTCAGGGCTATCCCGCTTGAATTTGGAAAAAAATGGTTCACTGCACTGGAGCACATGGTTAATAGGTTTATTTGGGCACATGGGAAAACCAGGAGGGCACTGCGATTTATGTCCTTGCCAAGGGAAAGAGGAGGTTGGGCTGTTCCTGATTTTAAAATGTATCATTGGGCGGCGGCATTTCAGTATATGAGCGGGCTAATGGGGGGAGACGCGTCTGACCCTTGGGTCAAGTCTGGATCAATCGAAATGTATACAATTTTGGTGGGAGAAGACGCTGAGAACTGTTTTTTGAAATTTACCGAGCCCAGCTATTTTAAAAGAACTAGATTTAAGACCCTGATGGCTGCATATAAGATCTGGACAGCATTTCGCAAAAAAATTGGGCTTGGTAGATTAAATGGCTATACTCAACTCTTTAGAAACCCCACTTTTCCTGGGGAAATTTTTTCAGATTCCATAATGGCAGAATGGGAAGTGTGTGGGATTCGGAGGCTGGGGGATTTAATGGGGCCCCATGGAATTTGTCAGTTTGTAGATATACAAAATAGACATGGTATTAGCAAAATACATTTTTTCAAGTATCTTCAAATACGTAGTGTTATAGGTGGGAAAAGGGGGGGCGCTGTGGATTTAGTGAAAATAAAATTATGGATGTTATTAGAGAAGGGGAAGATTGCACTATCCGGAGGATATACGCTGAACTCTCTTTACTCAAAGGCGATGATCTGGAAAAGTACGAGAAGAAATGGGTAGATAAACTTGGCGTAGATCAGGATAGTTTTAAAACTTCTTTAGAATTAGGCCAAACCCTTCTTTGCTCTGCAGGGCTCCAAGCTCAACAGTACAAAACAATTTTCTCCCTGTATTATACACCTGCAAGGATTGCACAGTGGGGGGGCAGACGGGAACCAGGTGCCCTCGGTGTGACAGCACGGACGCTGAAATAGTACATATGTTTGCGGCATGCCCTCACTTGCAAACTTTAAGGAGTGCGATTGAACTCTTTTTGGATAAAACACTGGAAATTAAAGTGTGTCTCACTCCATCTATAATTTTGCTAGGGGTAAATAATGAGGATAGGCAAGATCCATCACAATGTTTTCTTTTTCTGGCTATGTCAGTATTGCGTATTTGTATTGCCACAGCCTGGCTGGATAAAGTAGCTCCAACGTTTCAGCAATGGCTTGCCAGGTTATTGTCTACTTATAATCTCGAGAAGGGGATCTATGAGAGAAAGGGGAAAAAGGGGAGATTGCTCGGCAAACGTATATGGGGGCCCATTTATAGATGGAAGCAAAACCAGCAGCACTGATAGCCTTAATGGATAACTTTGGTTCTTCTTTCGCTTTCTTTTTTCTGTGAACAAAGCATCTGAATGAGGATGATGAATGAAGTATTAACAATGTATTAACATTGGGGTTTTCTTTTTTTTTTCTTGTTTATTATGCTCTTCTTTGGTTTTCGTTTTTCTCCATTGGACATCGTATTGTGAAGTTTGTATATGTCTCAGATAATATCTGTATGTATCTGGATAAGTTGCTGTGATAAAATAAAAAATAATTATACTTTTTTTTTATTTTAAATGGGAATGACAGACCTTCATATATACTATTGGGCAGCGCCATTTCTAGCATGCAATGAGGCATATTTACTAGAAACTGACAGACCACAGTGCTATGCCAAAATTGATAATGCCGCGCTCCATCAGTTTCAAAATGGAGGGAGGCACCATATTTACAAGAATGTGGCGCACTCCTGCGTTTCCCTTAGCGCTGGAGCTAAAGAAGCTGCCTAGCGCCAGCCTAGGCACCCTTGTGCCATGTTGCAATGGTGTCTGTGCTGCAAGGGTGATTGTTTATGTGCAGGAAGGTACACCTTCCTGCACATTAACAATCTTTACAGGTGATTTGCTGTTTCTATGTGTGCTGCAGAATGCAGTACACTTGGAAAGAGCAAAATTCGAGGAGAAATTAAACATTTCTCCTTGTATCGCCTGCTTAAGACAAGGTGTTCTGTGGCGATAATTTTGGCACTGCCCCACACCTTGTAAATATGGGGCAGCATCAAAAAGAAATGGGTGTTGAGGCAGAACGCCCACTGCAACACCCATTGCACGCCCCTTTCAAGCTAAGTGCTGCGTGAATAGGAGCATTATTTACAAGGTGGCATTAAGCCACGTTAAGCAGCTTAACGCCACGTTGTAAATAAGGTGAAGGACTTAACACCACCAGAACGTCAGAAAAAGTGACGTTCTGGTGGCGTTAACTCCTTGTAAATATGCCCCCATGACTGCTTAACCGGAGGGTGGGATGACCCTGCATTCTTGGCGGAGCTCTCTCTTCTTGGTCTCAACAGAGTAATGGAGCTACTATATGCAGACCCCATTTCAAAGTGTCTCCCTGAACCTACCTAAGAACTTTTTATGGTCTTGTTCGGAGCACTGCGTTTCATGTGCTAGCAGGGCAAACTAACACAACAAACTCCACTGTGGAAGGGTAAAAACCTCCACCAAGTTGTGCAGCTTCTAGGCTTTCAAACATGGAAAATCATAGATATTACAAATCTTGGGTATGTGTGGGAGGGTGACCGCTCCTTTTAAGACCTCCAGGTGCACTATGGCCTCTCCACCTCTCTAAGACCCAGTTCTACAAGTATCTACAACTCAAGCATTGCCAGCCACATACAGAACCAAACTGGTAAAGCTCCCTGAATATAACCCACTAGAGGCTTAATTCCTAATGTGCAGACTGGAAAGAGGGGGGTTGTCTCTCGCATTTACTGCCCACTAATTCACAACGCCCTGACACCTACACCGCCTTGAGATTGAAATGGGAAGCGTGGGTGGGATCTCTTGACGATTTAGATTGGAGGCTAGCGTGTATGGCCTCCTGTGAGCTTGCCATACCATCCCGACTAAGATTGATTCAACTGAACTACCTCCTTACTACCTATCTAACTATCTCACGTTCTGGAAGTTGTGGCAGGACCAAAAAATTCCCCAACCAACCTGCTTCCGGTGTCCTTGCACAGATGCTGATTTCAACCACATTAACTGGCTGTGTCCTCCAGTGGCCAAATACATGGTAACGGATTGCCCTCTCCCTGACTCAGGTTCTGGGTTACCCCATTGAGTTAACACCCCAACATGCCCTTTTGGGGATCATTGTTGACCTGGGGAACACCAGGGACTGCATTACAGTAAGTGCTCTGGGGGCTCAATGGGCGTTTGCGCCCGCTTTACGCACCCCGGGGCACTTTGATATTACTGAAGGGGGCGCAGACGCTTCTGCATCCCCATGAGTAATACCGATAGCTCTGGTGCACTTAAAGCGCCAGTGCTACCTTCAAGGGGCGTTCCCTAATTTGCATAGGTGTATGCCCTATGCAAATGAGGTTATTCCTTTGCCTCTGCGCCCGTGCCATTTTACAGACACGGGCGCAGAGCCAAAGAAGCTCTCAGGGGGCGCACTCGCTCACTGTCAGTGTGCCCCCTGAGAGTAGTGCTCTGGAGGGGGAAATGGGGTCCTATGGACCCCCCAGACATCCGCTTGCAGGCAACACCCACCTACAAGGGAAGCTCTATTCCCATTCAAAAGTGCAGGCGGATTGCCACCTGCACTATAAAAACACTGAGCGGGTGCAAGCAGCCGCTCCATGTTTTCACATGAATGCGCTGCCTCAGGGCAGTGCGAGTTCGCGGCTGCCCAAGGCAGCGCATTCATCGTAATAGGACGCATTTTCATTATTTGCGGCCAGCGCACCTTTTAAAAGGTGCACCCAGCGCAAACAATGAAAATGTGTAATACGGCCCCAGGCGACACAGGTACTTAATAGAGATGGCCACTCTGATTGCCAAAAGAGATATAGCCCGGAGATGGAGGGTGGCCAACACACCTATGCTTACGGAGTGGCGGAAGGGAATAGACTAGTCTGCGAAACTTGAAGAACACATCCATAGGCAGGAGGATGTCCCTGGAAACATGCCCGGATTTGGGGGAAGCGGTGGGATTACTCCAGTCTCTTGCTTTTAATGAATGAACACATGAGTTGATGACTGACAAGGGGGGGGTCCAATGTGTGTGATGGCGAGGTTTATGTTCTCACATTGCAAAAACCAATAAAATAGTTTATCAAAAAAACATCCAGTGGCCCACACTGTGCAGTAGGATTGTCACACTTGGTCAAATGCAAGCCACAACACTAATTGGGTCTTAACCCAGCTGTCCTCACAAGAACATCTGTGCTCTGACAACTCAAATTCACACACAAACCACAACTATATGCTCCCACCCACAAAGTGGTTATTTACAATTGGATTCGGATTAAAGCCACGGAATGCAGGCTAGCTGATCAATGTATGTCTCATGTTTCGCAAACTCCACGTGATGACAGGCTGCTCATAAAGGATAAGGGTGTCTAAAATAGAAGAAGTTCAGATTAAGTATCACTTTGTCCCTGATTTTAATCAATCCACATACCGAGCAAAAAAAGCTAGTGTAGAAACGAAATATCGCTGGAAATACTCTGCAGGGTTCCCATGGGAGCAAAGAACATTACCCGCGAGGTAAGCAGGATCTGAGGTGGAATACACAGTTATGCAGTGTCTATGTGGATACTGTGCATATTTGGCTGTAGTGCAGCCAGAGCATGCACAATTTTCAAGGTAACCATGGATCAACCATTACATCTTCACCCACCCCAGACGGTGCTGACTTGCAATGTTGGGTGATTGTGACAGTATGCTAACACTCCCCACAGAAAGTGGTCATGATATCCACTGCTATGCAGGTGGCATGCTTGGTATAAGCACAGTTGAAGACTTTTGCACACTATAAAGGGGTTCATTAAGAGATCCCCAGACTTGGTGTGTGGACACGAGGGGACTAGAATCTCTAAATCCAGTCACTATGATCACACCTCTATCTGGCGATCATTCGTTAGTTCTCCTGGAATGGAAATAACAGGTCCAAATTCACATTTTTTTCCCCTTCAGAATTGAGTGCTATGCCCAAATTCACACTTATTTTCCAGTCGCTTGGAGCAGGTGGTTGATTGGTGTATGGGCTGTGGAGAGGTTTGTGGGATAAGAGCCGCAGCGAGGGAGATGGAAGACGCAGGGCAGGACAGTATAAAGCAGAAACTGCAAATTGAGTAAAAAGTGCCCTGAAAAGCTCTCAATGAGTGTGTGTGTTTTTAGTAACATGATGCTACCCGAGACTCACACGTAAAACCCAGTAACCCACACTTTAAATAAAAGAGCAAACAGTTGCTAGATTTTAACATTTACTTGTTTCCCATTTCATGGGTCTCCTGGTTTGCTGAGGCAATTAATGACGTACCTCTGTACCTGGGTAACCTAGAGACAGACTCTTGTTGTGCCAGCCGCGTGATCATTAAGAGTTGAAAAACAGCGTTCAGTTCAGGTTGCATAAGTGGTGTGGGCTCCAGTCAATCAGAGCGGCTCACACCTCAGCTAATGCATAGCAATAGGGCTGGTCAGCTCCAGGATTGCTTATTCATCAGCCCTGACACACAACCTGTCATGCAATACCCTTGTCACGCAGTTCCTTACTCAAGCATCTGTCCTCCTGTTTTTTTCTTTTTTTTCCATTATACTCTGCGTCGACAACAGTCCTCCAAAATGCAGTCCCTTAACCTTCGGTCGGTAATGCATTATACCACAAACCATGACTTTTTGAATAAATGATGGGCTCTCATGGAAACAACTCGGCTTCTATTTTGTCCATGCTCTCTCAATGTACCTCCACTTTATTATCCTGTTGACAACCCATCCAATCCTGCAGTACACTGCCTGCTTCACAAATACAAAGGGGCATATTTACGTTCCCTGGCGCATCCCTGCATATCAGCAGGGATGCGCCAGGGAAAATGCGTCACGCAAGTTTACCCTTGCGCCACGTCCGATGCGCCGCATTTACAATGCGGCGCATCGTGGCGCAAGGATAAGCAGATGCGTGACGCATCTGCCGGCGGAAGGTTGGCGCAGTGCTGAAGTTGTGTCGCAAGCGCGACGCAACTCCAGCACTGTTCCAACCTTCCCTATCCCTAACATGGTGCGTCAATCCTTACGCCTGCAGGCGTAAGGATTTGACGCACCAGCGTCGGAAAAGTGACTGCGTGAAATCTTGTAGATTTCACTACGTCACTTTTCCGAGGCGTTCCTGCGCCGGAACGCCCCCCCCTGCGCCGGTACGCCCACATTAAACCTGACGCAGGTTTCATGTGACGCAGGGGTTTACTACGTGACGCATCTCCCTAGATGCGTCACGTTGTAAATATAGCGCAACGCGGCGCATGGTTTGCGTCGCCGCTGCGTCACATGCGTGACGCAACGGCGGCGCAAAAGTGGCGCAAGGGGCTTGTAAATATGCCCCAGAGGGTGCACTGCTGCTATAAAGATCAGGCTCCCTCCCGGTGGAACAACCTGAAACAGCATCTGTTCTGAGAGTTCAGCGAACTTTTAATTCAAGTAGGGAAGAGCTTAAGCAGCAAAATATACAAGGTTAAGGAAAGGTCTCACTTAAACTGACATGTTGATATGCCTAAATGGAAGCTTTATACAACCAACAATAACTTAGAAAAAATGTATTATCAAGTTTTCTTCATTAAAAAAAAAAATCTATATTTTAGGGGACTGTGATTACTTTTGTCAGTAAGAACACTATTCAAATATTTACTTATAATATTGTGTATTTGTCAAACACTACTTCTTACGCCAAGAACCTCTTCGGGATTCCGAAGAAATAGAGCGGAAAAAGAACGTGGAAAAAAGGTTATAACAGTAGAACATGAGAAGGTACTAAGGGGTGTTAAAAGAGGTCATGGGTCAGAGAGGCTGAAGGTTGACAATGTTGTACCCGTTATAATTGGTGCCATCGGACTCAGGGACCTTTTAAGGATTTTTGGGGCCCTGGGCCAAACATAGTTTGGGGCCCTTGTTCGGAGCAGCTTTGAATTTCATGTTCCAGTTTCAGCTTTTTCGTGCCCTCTTTGGCCAGGTCACTCACAATGCACAGGCAGACTGGTCCAAATTCTAAATGTGTTTACACTTAATATTCAGGGAAAGTAATGTATGTTTTCAATATTGTAATATAGCGACAACTCGCTAATGTAATTGAAAATAATCTCTGCCACCCACTGCCATTTCTCATATGTGAGGTTCTGTTTTGATTTTAAAGGAACTATTTTATGGAGGTTGCATGGTGTTGAAAAACATTAACACAACATTCCTCTTCAATGTCTGTAATAGACTCCCACATATTAGCCGTATTAAAAATAAATTAAAGGAAAATGGTATTCAACACAATCTACGTTTGAAAAATCATTCAAGGTCATCAGGGCAGGAATGTGTATAGAACAGAGCCTGATCTATCAGGGGGCCCCCTGAAAGGCTGGGGTCCTGGGTCATATCCCACATTGCTAATGATGGGCTGGATTTAGGGCTGGCGGCACCTCGTGCGACAATACATGTTGGCACCCCCAATGACCTCCTTCTCCATGGATTCTCTCACTACCACCCTTTAACAGTGTCCCCCAAGTCTCCATAACCACTTTCCCTCATGTGCATTTCTTTTGGTTTTTTTAGCGTCACTCATTCCAGTGCAGGGTGCCAGAGCACTTTACATCACAGCAATTACACAGTGACAATGAATCATACGTGTGTTAATCAGTCTATGGGAAATATTACATAAGACAGAGGATTACAAGGTGTAGGAGTCACGTCATCCATACTGGTAGGCAGTATAGTTTAAGAGTGCTACGTCTGGGGAAGCACAAACTCAGAAATTAAAACGTGCCACGGTGGTTGGGGTTATCTTTACTAAGAATAGATTTGTACCCAAATTAACACATTTTGACACATTAAGATAATGAAAGACTGGGGGGGGAAATCATAGCTCTCTAACCTATAGCTTGCATGCAGCTCTCTGATGACAGTTAATAGTTAATAGCTCACTGTGTTATACTAGGATTCTAACCTATAAACTGCAAGTAATAAAAATATCCCTGTGACAAAAGTTGTAACCCACTGAGCTATGTACATTATATGCACTTCTGTGATCTGCATGGAACATGCACTTTGCAGCAACTGTATTAACCCTTAGTGTTAGTGTTAGACCTGGTACCATTGGCGTGAGTCTCCCTTCCACTTTTTTCTGATTGCCTCCTCTGTTTTTGATCTGTTTGCTGGTTTTAGATGCTTTGGGCACTGTGCCACTGCTATTCAGTGCCACAGTGCAAGTGCTCCCTATGTTAATTTGATGTATTGATTAGTGACTCCATGATTGGGTTATTTGATTTACTTGTCAGACCCTAGTACAGTGCCCCATGTGGGCCCAGGGCTTGTAAATCAAATGCTGCTGGTGGGCTTGCAGCACTGGTTGTGCCACCCACAGAGGCAGCTTGTAAAGTGTGTCTCAGGCCTGCCATTGCAGAGCCTGTGTGCAGTCTGGGGCTGCCATGTCGACTTGGCAAGTGCACCCACTTGTCAGTCCCTAAACCTTCCCTTATCTTCATATCAGACACCCCTAAGGTAGGCCCAAGGGCAGGGTGCATTGTAAGTATAAGGTAGGACATGCCCTGGTGTGGGTGGCATGTCCTAATAGTGAATTACAGCCATTTTCGTTTTTCACTATTGCAAGGCTACCTGTCCCCATAGGCCAGAATGGGCAGTTTGATTATAACATCTTATAATCCTAACTGACCCAGGGAACATGGTAGAAATTCGAGTTTAGTATGCCTGAACTCAAAATGATAAAATACATCTTTTAGTAAAGTTGGTTTTAACATTCTGTGTTTAAAAATACCACTTTTAGAAAGTAGGTATTTTCTTGCCTAACTGTCCAAGCCTGCCTCTGCTAGGTTGTGTATTGTGTGTCTGGTTTTGTGAGTGACAGGGGCTGGGGGATTCCAGGAGACAAGGTGAGTCAGCACAGGGCTGAATAGACCTATCTGCATGTAGAGTGGTGGGAGGAGTTGCACCTGGGTCTGAATAGGGCTGTGCCTGCCTTCCACAATGCTGGATCCACCTCCTGTGGTGCGTCTGATGTCCCTGGCCCACACTGTCAAAGGAAAGAAGGACTCCTGTAAACAAAGTGCTCCAGGACTGCACAGAACTGGTTTGGACTAGGTACAGGCCCCTCTGCCTTCAGAGGACAAAGGATTTTGCAGTATAAATATGGGGACCCAGACCCCAAGACTTTAGATCACTTCTGGAACAACAAGACGAACCGCTGCCAAGGAGAAGAACCAAAGGAAGCTGTAGGAGTTGGACTGCCCCCCTGCCAGTGTGCTGTGTTGCTGGGTTGGCCTACAGTGGTGTCTTCTGTGCCAAGGAGAGGAGAAGGAACTTTTAAAGAACTTTCATCATCTTGCAGAATATTACTCCAAGGGCTTGAACTTGTGCTTGCCTCCTGCTGAAGTCTCAGGGACAAAAGACTTCACCACCAGCTCCCCTCTGAATTCCCTTGCTGGGAATTCTGTCTGCAGAAGCCTGCGTGTCGCTGGGAGCTGGAAGCGCGACTCAACAAGAAGAAGCGTGTCGCAGTCACAGCTGTTGCCGTCGCATCGCCGGAGAAGCGTGTCGCCGCCGCAGAGGTCGCCGGCGCATCACCAGAGAAGCGAGCCTTCGTCAAAGCTGTTACCCGACGCATCACCGGAGAAGCGTGTCGCCGCCGCAGAGGTCGCGGGCGCATCACCGGAGAAGCGTGTCGCAGGGCCTGTTGCGGCTCCAAAGTTACAGAGTTGCCGCACGGCCGCCGGGCGTGTACGCATCGTCTTCACGTCGTCGCATCAAGGGCGCCATCTTATCGCATAGCACCGGATTGTCGCATCGCATCGAAGCGCCATCTTGTCTCATCACAACCGGAACGCAGTATGAGAATCTACGCATCACCTCCTCTCCGGTAAGGACCAAGACGCATCCCCTACTCTGCGCAAGCATTGAGGCGCGACGCATCATCTCCCCCGAAGCAAGGAACCGACACATCTCCATCCCTGCAAACCTTTTTGTTTGTTTTGCGTTACGCATCCAGGTACTTTTGTGAGAACTTTGCCGCATTTACCATCAACTTGAACTAAGTTACTTCTACCATCTTTAAGTCTATTTTGAGTACAGTATTGTGGATTTTTGTCGTTTTTGGTCTTGTGTTAAGTCTATAAAAAGAATACTTATTTTTATAAAACCTGTGTGGTGTCCATCTGTAGTGTTTTCACTGTATTACTGTATGTGTTCACAAATGCTTAACACACTGCCTCTGAGATAAGCCTGCCTGCTCGTGCCAAGCGACCAAGGGGGTGAGCAGGGGTTATCCAGTAGTGTAACTCCCTTGCCCTGACGTAGAAGCAAGGGTCCCTATTTGGTCAAAGGTACCTACCTCTGCCAACTAGAGACCCCCAGTTCTAACATTGGTGGTCAGCGGTGGGGATTCTGGACTTGCATTTGTGACTCATATACAGTAATTGGTGTACACTACTAGTGAGTGCAGACCAAACGCGACCACATACTTTTTGGTAGAATTTCTTTTCCTTGGACTGTTATTTTTCCTGAGAACTGCCAATTCTTACTGCCATGAGTAGACCAGCATCTGTTGCATCTATGGATCTAGATTTTGAGGAAGAGAGGTTGGAAACCTACACTTTGAAACAGCTCAAGCATCTCTGCAAGAAATTGAAAGTTACTACACCAGGCATTTCCAAAAAGGATGACTACCAAAAGGCACTGAGGGCCTGGGTAGAAGCAAGAAATGCCCCAGAGTTGGTGGTGGAGCCAGCTGGGGATGCAGATGGGCAACAGGACAGGCCAGAGTTTCCAGCCAGGGGAGGGGTACCGTCCCCACCTGGCAATAGCATCTCTTCCAAAGACCTGTCCCCCAGAGAGTTGGAAGACAGGGAGAGAAATAGGGCGCATAAGCTGGAGATGGCTAAGCTTAAGATGGAGGGTCAGAGGGAAATATAGAATAACAAGTTGTCCTTGGAGAGAGAGAGAATGAGAATGGAGCATGAGAGGATGTTGAGGGAGTTAGAGATCAAGGTGAATGGTCTAGAGATCAATCCCTCTGGTGGCAGCGCACCATCTGTGCCTTCAGAAGGCAGGGTATATATCCCCAAAGATGTCATCAAAGATTTCCATAAGCATGAGGATATTGGGCAGTGGTTTGCAGCCTATGAGATAGCAATGTTGGCCCACCGGGTCCCTGAGAAGGATTGGGGAGCTGGGTTGTGGGGCCGCTTTGTGAGTGAGGGGAGGGATACTTTGTTAGACCTACCCAGTGAAAATAGGATGTCTTATGTCCACATGAAGGAAGCCCTGATGACAAGGTATGGTTTGACCCCAGAACTCTATAGACAGAGGTTCAGGAATTGTAAGAAACTGGAGGCAACCACTTGGGTAGAATATGTATCTTTCTTTTGCAGAGCTATGGATGGTTGGGTGAAGGGTAGCAAAGTGGATACTTTTGAAGCGCTCTATGATTTGTTTGCATGGGAGCACTTGTCTACTAATTGTTAAACCTGTTCAGAGGGGCCCCTACAAGTGCTTTACGTGTGGTCAAGTGGGCCACCGTTGGTATGATGCCCAATGTCCCATGAAGGATTCCAAAGCACCACCATGTGCACCACCCCGTCAGATGATGAGTGTAGCCCTGGGAGGGGAGGAGATGGGTGCCCAAGGTGGGTGGGGTCCCGCAGAAATGTCCCTTGTCTCGCTAGGAGACTTTGAGATGGTCCCTGAGACCCAGCTGCCTGATAACACTAAGAAGTACAGGCAGTGGGTGACCATCAATGGCCATAGGGTGGAGGCTCTGAGGGACACCGGGGCTAGTGTGACAGCTGTCAATTGCCGGTTGGTGTCCAAGGAGCAGGTTATCCCTTATGCATTCTTCCCTGTAGTTGCAGCAGACAACTCGCAGAGCCAGTGTGAGGTGGCTCAAGTTCCCTTTGAGAGGGGGGGGGGTCTCAGGTACTCTCCAAGTTGCTGTGAGGCCAGCCATGCCTGTGGATTGTCTGTTGGGCAATGATTTAGAGAGCTCCCCTTGGGCTAAGGTGGAGAAGAAGTCTCATTTGGAGATGTTGGGTCTGCCTGAGTGGGCGTGTGTGACCACTCGGTCTATGGCAGCCAGTAAGGGTGTTCAAGAGATCCTGGAGCCTGAAAGTATGGCCCAGGAACCTGCCTTAAAGAGAAGAGGTGGGGAGCGCGGGAAACCAGCCCCCATTGTTCCCACGGTCCAGGAGGAGGCAAACCTTGAGGGGGATGCCCTGGAACCTACAGGGGAGCAAGTTGCTGAACTGGGGGACCTGCCTGAGCTGACCCATTGGCAGCAAGAAGGAGGACCCTCCAGGGAGGAGTTTTGTGCAGAACAAAGGAAGTGCCCTTCTCTTGAGGGTTTGCGGCAACAGGCCACAGCCCAGGCAGCAGGTGATCAGTCTGGATCACATTGGATCTACTGGGAGAACGACCTCCTGTATAGCGAGCCTAAGGTTGCTGAGCCTGGGTCAGACCGTGTGCTGGTGGTACCCCAGCGCTTCAGAGCCTTCCTACTGGGTTTGGCTCATGATGTACCTTTAGCTGGACATCTGGGGCAGAACAAGACCTTTGAAAGGCTTGTCTCCCACTTTCATTGGCCCCAGATGCGGATGAGTTCAGACACTCATTGTAGGACTTGTCAAACTTGCCCGGCAAGTGGGAAAAGTGGAAGGAAGCACAAGGCTCCTCTCCAACCTTTCCCTGTAGTCAGTACCCCCTTTGAACGGGTGGGCATTGACATTGTGGGGCCACTGGACCCCAAGACAGCCATGGGCAACAGGTGTATCCTGGTCTTGGTGGACCATGCTACCCGGTACCAGGAAGCCATCCCGCTCAGGACAGTGACGGCCCCCATGGTGGGACGTGCACTGATGGGGATTTTCCCCCGTGTGGGGTTCCCCAGAGAGGTGGTGTCAGACCTTGGTACAAACTTCATATCCAACTATATGAAGTCCCTGTGGCAGGAGTGCGGTGTTACTTATAAGTTCACCACTCCTTACCACCCCCAAGGTAATGGGCTGGTTGAGAGATTCAACCGGACCCTCAAAGGCATGATAATGGGTCTTGAGGAACCAATGAGGCATAAGTGGGACGTCCTCTTACCATGCCTTCTGTTTGCTTACCGTGAGGTGCCACAGAAGTCCTTAGGGTTCAGTCCTTTTGAACTGCTCTATGGTCACCCGGTAAGAGGACCTTTGAGTCTGGTCAAGGAAGGCTGGGAGCAATCTCCCAGGAAACCTCCCCAGGATGTATACAGTTACATGCTGGCCTTCAGGAACCAGACCAGGCGATTCAGGCAACTCGCGAGGCGAATCTGGAAGCCAGCCAGGAAGAGATGAAGCGGTGGTACCATCAGAATGCCACTCTGATTGAGCTTCAACCTGGACAGAAAGTTTGGGTCATGGCCCCTGTAGAGCCTTGTGCGCTCCAGGACAGGTGGACCGGACCATTTGAGGTGGTGGAGCGCAAGAGTGATGTCACCTACCTGGTGAACTTGCGGTCTCCTAGGAACCCTTTGTGGGTCCTGCATGTTAACCGTCTGAAGCCCCACTTAGAAAGGTCCGAAGTGGGCATGCTCTGAGCGACAGATGATGGAATGGAGGAGGAGACTGAGCCTCTTCCTGACCTCCTGTCTGCAACAGAGCAAGATGGGTCAGTGGATGGTGTCAGCCTCTCTGCCACACTGACCCCTGATCAGCAGCAAGACTGTCGCCAACTGTTGGGACAATTCTCTGATTTGTTTTCCCTGATTCCTGGTGTCACTGAGTGGTGCGTCCATGATGTGGACATTGGGGACAGTCCTCCTGTGAAGCACAAGGCTTACAGAGCGACTGACAAGGTCAGAGCTTACATCAAGGAGGAAGTCTCCAAGATGTTTGCCTTAGGGGTGATTGAGTCCTCTCACAGTCCTTGGGCCAGCCCAGTGGTCTTGGTCCCAAAGGCTGCCGCGCCTGGTGCCACACCCGAACTCCGGTTCTGTGTGGCTGTTAGACTTGGCATCTTTTGGCGTGTTTCCCCTGACTTTTTGCTTTTTGACCTCCCGGTTTTGACTCTGTTTTTGCTGGTGTAATGATTCTGCGCACTTTCCTCACTGCTGTCCAGTGGGAAAGTGCAAGTGCTCCTGTATAAAATGTGTTATGGATTGGTGTTTCCATGATTGGCCTATTTGGTTTATGTGTCAGTCCCTTGTAAAGTGCACTACGAGTGCCAGGGCCTATAGATCAAATGCTGTTGGTGGGCTGCAGCACTGGATTGTGCCACCCACGCAAACAGCCCGTAAAGTGTAACTCGGGCCTGCCATTGCAGAGCCTGTGCGCAGCCTGGGGCTGCCATGTCGACTTGGCAAGTGCGCACACTTGCAAGTCCCTAAACCTTCCCTTTTCTACATGTTAGTCACCCCTAAGGTAGGCCCAAGGTACCCCTGTGGGCAGGGTGCGTTGTATGCGAAAGGTAGGACATGTCCTGATAGTGAATTACAGCCTAGTTCGTTTTTCACTATTGCAAGGCTACCTGTTCCCCATAGGCCAGAACGGGCAGTTTTGATTATTACAGCTTATAATCCTAACTGACCCCGGGAACATGGTAGAAATTTGAGTTTAGTATGCCTGGACTCAGAATGATAAAATGCATCTTTTAGTGAAGTTGGTTTTAACATTCTGTGTTTGAAAATACCACTTTTAGAAAGTGGGTATTTTCTTGTCTAACCATCCAAGCCTGCCTCTGCGAGGTTGTGTATTCCTTGTCTGGAGTGTGAGTGACAGGGGCTGGGGGATGCCAGGAGACAGGGTGAGTCAGCACAGGGCTGAATAGCAAGATCTACATGTAGATGGGTGGGAGGAGTTGCACCTGGGCCCTGAATAGGACAGTGCCTTCCCTCCACAATGCTGGCTCCACCTCCTGTGGTGCGTCTGATGTCCCTGGCCTACTCTCTGAAAGAAGGGACGGAGACTTGTCAACAAAGTGCTCCAGAACTGGTTTGGACTAGGCAAAGGCCTCTCTGCCTTCAGAGAACAAAGGAATTTGGGATATAAATATTGGGGCCCTGACCCCATGAATTTAGATCTCGCTGGAATCAAGGAACCTGTCAAGAAGAAGAGCTGGAGAGCTGCTAGGAGGAGTACTGCCCCTTTGCTGAGTGACTGCTTTGTTGGGTTGGCCTGCAGTTGCTGCTTCTGTCTTGGGGAGTGAAAGGACTGGACTGAACTTTCTACAAACTTGTGCTGAGTATCTCCAAGGGCCTGAAACCGAGCTGGCCTCCTGTTAAGAAGTCTCAGGGACTACAAAGACTTCACAAGCCTCTGGGTACCGCTTCTGGAACGCTGTTTCAGTTGCCACAGAGGAAGGGAACCGCAACCGACTCCGTCAACCGACTCCATCGCTGGCCCGGTGTCCTGTTTGCACCGCAGACCGCACCGTCCGCATCTCGCACCGCAACCCTGGTCTCACCGACGACGATGTCCGACGCCATCGCCACCGAGCCGCTGCTTGCACCGTGACCTGTGGGCACCGCAGTTCGCATCGCATCGCTTCACTGTGCCAGCCGGACCAGACCGACTCTGTCGCTGCAACTGGCTCAACAGTCGTGACCGCATCGCATTTGGGGCACCGCTCGCACA
Organism: Calotriton arnoldi; assembly: GCA_963921515.1. Taxonomy (NCBI): domain Eukaryota; kingdom Metazoa; phylum Chordata; class Amphibia; order Caudata; family Salamandridae; genus Calotriton; species Calotriton arnoldi. The sequence continues at coordinate 123,753 of CAWUFW010014685.1, read as the reverse complement.
TTTGCGACGCACCGGTCCGACTCGCACCGCTGTCCGACGCCAGCTCCTGCACTCCGGCTTGGACGCCTGCATCGCAACCTGTCAGCACCGCATCGAGCATCGTCTCACCCTGCATCGCACGCCTTGGTCTCACCGACTCCGTCTGCACGACTGTCATCGAGCCGCTGCCTGCACCACATCGAGAGGACACCGCACCTTGCATCGCTCCGTCTTGCACCGCAACCGCAACGTACGCCGACCGGTTCGCACGCTCCGTGCCCGCCACAACGAGAAAAGGTACTGTGACCGAGTCTGTTCACGACTCTGCTGGCCCGTATCGACGCGGTCGGCTGGAACTGTTGGACTCTGTGTAATTCAGCATCGTGGTAGACCCGGACGGGGCTACCGACTCGTACGAACTTTGCTTTTGTGTTATTCCTGCAAAGAAGAAGTTACCTTATCAAGCATTCATTTTTAAAGTATAGTATTGTGGATTTTTGTCGTAATTGGTCTTGTTTTGAGTATATAAAAATATTGGTTATTTTTCTAAACTGATGTGGTGTCCGTTTGTAGTGCTTACACTGTATTACTGTTGGTTATGTGCAAATGCTTTACACACTGCCTCTAGAATAAGCCTGACTGCTCGTGCCAAGCTACCAAGGGGGTGAGCAGGGATTATTTTAGGAGTGTAACTCCCTTACCCTGACTAGGAAGAAGGGTCCCTACTTGGACAAAGGTGCAAGCCCTTGCCAACTAGAGATCCCATTTCTAACATTGGTTGTCAGCGGTGAGGATAGGACTTGTGTTTGCACTTGACTTACAGTGATTGGTGTGCACTACTACCATATCGCAGACCATTACGTACCACATACTGGTTCTTTTTCTTTTGTCCTATTTTTGATCTTGCCAGTTTTCAACTCACTACTTTTGTCATGCCTGAATCAACTGCATCATCCGTTGCATCTCTGGAAGTTATCTTTGAGGAGGATAGGTTGGAATCCTACGCCGTAAAGGAGCTACGAGCGATTTGTAAAAACCTGAAAGTCCAAATTAAAGGCCTCACAAGGAAGGAGGAGCTACAGAAGGCGCTGAGGGCCTGGGTAGCAGCCAGACATGCCAGTGGGCAGCCTGGTAATCTCAGTGAGGAGGTGGAGGAGCCTATTTCCAAGGTGGATGTGCTTTTGGGTGAGGGGGAACCCGCCAGTTCAGGCAGCAGCAGTCTGTCCCCAGAGGAGCTGGAGGACAGGCGGGAGGCAAGGCAGTTTGAGCTGCAGAAGCTCAGGCTGGAGAGTGAGCGGGAGGAGAAGAGATTGGCCATGGAGGAGAAGACGATGCTCTTAGAGCATGAGAGAGAACTGAAGGAGCTAGAACTTAGGAGTAAGTCAGGCTCAGATGGTGGCAGCAATTCGTCCAGAAAGGCAGACAGGATTGTGCACATTCCCAAGAATGTAGGCAAGGAGTTCAAGAAGGGGGATGACATACAAAGGTGGTTCCAGGGTTATGAGGCAGCCATACACATGAATGGGGTCCCTGAGGAAAATTGGGGAGCAGGATTGTGGCCACTTTTCCCTGAAGAAGCAAGGGATGCTCTGATAGCTTTGGGTAAGGGGTATCACCTCACCTATGCTGACATGAAGGATGCCCTTCTCACTAAGTATGGTCTTACTCCTGAAAAGTACAGGGATCAGTTCAGGTCCAGTAAGAAGTCTGATGCCAACACTTGGTTGGAATGTGTGGATGTGTTCTGCAGGTCGCTGGATGGTTGGGTGAAGGGCAGTAGTGTAACAGATTTTCAGGGGCTCTACAACTTGATTGCATGGGAGCACTTGTCTAGTCTATGTTTTGCAGATCTGCGCCAGCACCTAGTGGATAGTAAGCTAACTGACCCCAGGAAGCTTGCTATGGAAGCGGACCGCTGGGTGAGTACCAGGGTCCACAAGAAAGCGTTTGGGGGAGACTCAGCCAAAGGTGGGCAGGGTCCCCAGCAGAAAGGTGGGGGGACAAGGGTAAAGCACAGGAGTTCTCTAAAGGGCCCCAAACTAGTACCCAGGGTAAAGGTTCCCAGCCCCCGGTGATAAGAAGAAAGGGGTCTCTACAGGGAAGCCTGTTGAGACCGGCCCCCGCAAGTGTTATGCATGTGACCAGGTAGGTCACTTTAAGGGGGACCCCAAGTGCCCAAAGGGGACACAGCCACCCACCGGTGGACAGTCCAAAGTGTTGGCTAGTGTAGCGCTTGGGGAGGAGGGGTGCCCACAGGAGGGTGGGGATCCCGCAGAAATGACCCTTGTCTCACTAGGGGACAGTGAGATGGTCCCAGGAAACCAGGTGCCCCTAACACAAAGAAATATAGCACCTGGGTGACCATCAATGGGAACAGGGTAGAGGCTCTCAGAGATACTGGAGCCAGTGTGACCTCAGTCCGGTGTCACCTGGTCTCTGAGAAGCAGGTAGTCCCAGGGGCATTCCACCAAGTAGTTGCTGTAGACAACTCTGAGCGCCAGTGTATGGTGGCGCAGGTTCCCTTTGAATGGGGGGGTCTCAGGTCCCTTGAGGGTGGTTGTGAGCCCTACCATGCCTGTAGATTGTCTGCTAGGTAACGACCTGGAGCAGTCCTTATGGAAGGAGGTTGAGCTCAGGTCTCACTTGGAGATGCTTGGGTTGCCAGAGTGGGCTTGCGTGTCTACTCGGTCAATGGCAGCCAGAAAGGGTGATCAAGAGGACTTGGAGCCTGGAACAGTGGCCCAAGTCCCTGCCAAGAGAAAGGGCAGGGGCGCGGGAAACCGGCCCCCGAGTTCCCACGGACCGGGAGGAGGCGGACCTCGAGGGGACGCCCGGTGCCTACAGGGGAGCAGGTAGCCGAACTGGGAGACATCTCTGAGCTGACCCATTGGCAGCAAGAAGGGGGTCCCACCAGGGAGGAGTTCTGCAGGGAGCAGAACGAGTGCCCTACTCTGGAGGGTCTGCGGCGGCAGGCTGCAGACCAGGCAGCTGGTAATCAGTCCGGGTCACATCTGATCTACTGGGAGAGATGTCTCCTATACAGTGAGCCTAAGGTTGCTGAGCCTAGGTCAGCCCGTGTGCTGGTGGTACCCCAGCGCTTCAGGACCTTCCTACTGGGTCTGGCTCATGACGTGCCTTTGGCAGGACATTTGGGGCAGGACAAGCCCTTTGACAGGCTTGTCACCCACTTCTTTGGCCCCAAATGCGAAGGCAGTCAGATGCACACTGTAGGTCTTGCCAAACTTGCCAGGCAAGTGGTAAGAGTGGGAGGAAGGTCAAAGCTCCTCTCCAACCTTTTCCTGTTGTTGGTACACCCTTTGAAAGGGTAGGGATGGATATTGTGGGGCCACTGGATCCCAAGACAGCCATGGGCAACAGGTACATCCTGGTCTTGGTGGACCATGCCACCCGGTACCCGGAGGCAATCCCTCTCAGGACAACGACGGCGCCAGTGGTGGGCCGGGCGTTAATGGGGGTCTTTTCCCGTGTGGGATTCCCCAGAGAGGTGGTTTCTGATAGGGGGACCAATTTCATATCCAAGTATATGACATCCCTGTGGAAGGAGTGTGGTGTAACCTACAAGTTCACCACTCCTTACCACCCACAAGGAAACGGTCTGGTGGAGAGATTCAACCAGACCTTGAAAGGCATGATCAAGGGTCTAACAGAACCCATGAGGCGTAAGTGGGACGTCCTCTTGCCATGCCTACTCTTTGCATACAGGGAGGTGCCTCAGAAGTCTCTTGGGTACAGCCCCTTTGAGCTCCTGTATGGCCACCCTGTCAGAGGACCTCTGAGTTTGGTAAAGGAAGGCTGGGAGGCAGCTCCCAGGAAAACTCCCCAGGATGTGTTTAGCTACATGCTGGCCTTTAGAAACCAAACTGCCCGCTTCAGGAAACTCGCTCAGGCGAACCTAGAAGCAAGCCAGGAAGAAATGAAGAGATGGTATGACCAGAATGCCACTCTGGTCGAATTTCAACCTGGGCAAAAAGTGTGGGTCATGGCCCCAGTGGCACCTTGTGCCTTGCAGGACAAGTGGACTGGGCCATATGAGGTGGTGGAGCGCAAAAGTGACGTCACCTACCTGGTGGATTTGCAAGCTCCAAGGAACCCTTTGAGGGTCCTTCACGTGAACCGCCTCAAGCCCCACTTCGAGCGGTCCGAAGTGAGTATGCTCTTGGCGACAGATGATGGGGTGGAAGAGGAGAGTGAGCCTCTCCCTGACCTCCTGTCTACCAAGGAGTATGATGGGTCAGTAGAAGGTGTGATCCTCTCCCTACTCTGACTCAGGAGCAGCAGGGGGACTGTCACCAGTTGTTGGGACAGTTCGCCCCACTGTTCTCTCTGACCCCCGGTGTTACTCACTGGTGTACCCATGACGTGGACACTGGTGACAGCCCTCCTGTGAAGCACAAGATTTACAGGTTGACTGACCGGGTCAGAGCCAGCATCAAGGAGGAGGTCTCTAAGATGTTGGCGTTAGGGGTGATTGAGCCCTCCCACAGTCCTTGGGCCAGCCCAGTGGTCTTGGTCCCAAAGGCTGCTGCGCCCGGTGCCACTCCAGAACTCCGGTTTTGTGTGGACTACCGTGGGATCAATGCCGTCACCAGGACTGACGCGCACCCCATCCCCAGAGCTGATGAGCTCATTGATCGGTTGGGAGCTGCCCAGTTCCTCAGCACGTTTGATTTGACGTCTGGGTACTGGCAGATTGCCTTAACCGATGGGGCCAAGGAGAGATCAGCATTCTCAACCCCAGAAGGTCATTACCAATTCCGGGTGATGCCCTTTGGGTTGAAGAATGCCCCTGCTACCTTTCAGAGGTTGGTCAATCAGGTGTTGGCTGGGCTGGAGGATTTCAGTGCCGCCTACCTGGATGACATTGCTGTGTTCAGTTCCAGCTGGGAAGAACATTTACAGCACCATGAGAAAGTGTTGAGGGCCCTGCAAGGTGCAGGCCTCACGATCAAGGCCAGTAAGTGCCAGATCGGGCAGGGTTCTGTGGTGTACTTGGGACACTAGGTAGGAAGCGGCCAGGTGGCGCCCTACAACCCAAGATTGACACCATTCTGGCTTGGGAGCCCCCAAGACCCAGACAGAGGTGAGAGCCTTCTTAGGTCTCACCGGCTACTATAGGAGATTTGTTAAGGGCTATGGCACCATCGTTGCCCCCTTAACAGAGCTGACTTCTAAGAAGCAGCCCAGGAAAGTGATCTGGACTGAGTCCTGCCAGAAAGCTTTTGATGCCCTGAAGGCAGCCATGTGCACGGCGCCCGTGCTCAAGGCACCTGACTTCTCCAAGGAATTCGTCGTGCAGACTGACGCTTCAGAGCATGGTGTGGGAGCGGTGCTCTCACAACTGAACGAAGAGGGCCTGGATCAGCCTGTAGTCTTCCTTAGCAGGAGACTACTCCCCAGGGAACAGAGGTGGAGTGCCATAGAAAGGGAAGCTTTTGCTGTGGTCTGGGCGCTGAAGAAGTTGAGACCATACCTGTTTGGGACTCACTTCCGGGTTCAGACAGACCACAGGCCCCTCAGATGGTTGATGCAAATGAGGGGTGAGAATCCAAAACTGCTGAGGTGGTCCATCTCCCTACAGGGAATGGACTTTACAGTGGAACATCGTCCAGGTACAGAACACGCCAACGCAGATGGTCTGTCCAGGTTCTTCCGCCTTAGTGAAGAGAACTCCAATGGGGTTGGGTAGTTCTCCCTACTTTCAGCTGGAGGGGACATGTGTTAGAATTGGCATCTTTTGGCGTGTTTCCCCTGACTTTTTGCTTTCTGACCTCCCGGTTTTGACTCTGTTTTTGCTGGTGTAATGATTCTGCGCACTTTCCTCACTGCTGTCCAGTGGGAAAGTGCAAGTGCTCCTGTATAAAATGTGTTATGGATTGGTGTTTCCATGATTGGCCTATTTGGTTTATGTGTCAGTCCCTTGTAAAGTGCACTACGAGTGCCAGGGCCTATAGATCAAATGCTGTTGGTGGGCTGCAGCACTGGATTGTGCCACCCACGCAAACAGCCCGTAAAGTGTAACTCGGGCCTGCCATTGCAGAGCCTGTGCGCAGCCTGGGGCTGCCATGTCGACTTGGCAAGTGCGCACACTTGCAAGTCCCTAAACCTTCCCTTTTCTACATGTTAGTCACCCCTAAGGTAGGCCCAAGGTACCCCTGTGGGCAGGGTGCGTTGTATGCGAAAGGTAGGACATGCCCTGGTGTGTGTGGCATGTCCTGATAGTGAATTACAGCCTAGTTCGTTTTTCACTATTGCAAGGCTACCTGTTCCCCATAGGCCAGAACGGGCAGTTTTGATTATTACAGCTTATAATCCTAACTGACCCTGGGAACATGGTAGAAATTTGAGTTTAGTATGCCTGGACTCAGAATGATAAAATGCATCTTTTAGTGAAGTTGGTTTTAACATTCTGTGTTTGAAAATACCACTTTTAGAAAGTGGGTATTTTCTTGTCTAACCATCCAAGCCTGCCTCTGCGAGGTTGTGTATTCCTTGTCTGGAGTGTGAGTGACAGGGGCTGGGGGATGCCAGGAGACAGGGTGAGTCAGCACAGGGCTGAATAGCAAGATCTACATGTAGATGGGTGGGAGGAGTTGCACCTGGGCCCTGAATAGGACAGTGCCTTCCCTCCACAATGCTGGCTCCACCTCCTGTGGTGCGTCTGATGTCCCTGGCCTACTCTCTGAAAGAAGGGACGGAGACTTGTCAACAAAGTGCTCCAGAACTGGTTTGGACTAGGCAAAGGCCTCTCTGCCTTCAGAGAACAAAGGAATTTGGGATATAAATATTGGGGCCCTGACCCCATGAATTTAGATCTCGCTGGAATCAAGGAACCTGTCAAGAAGAAGAGCTGGAGAGCTGCTAGGAGGAGTACTGCCCCTTTGCTGAGTGACTGCTTTGTTGGGTTGGCCTGCAGTTGCTGCTTCTGTCTTGGGCAGTGAAAGGACTGGACTGAACTTTCTACAAACTTGTGCTGAGTATCTCCAAGGGCCTGAAACCGAGCTGGCCTCCTGTTAAGAAGTCTCAGGGACTACAAAGACTTCACAAGCCTCTGGGTACCGCTTCTGGAACGCTGTTTCAGTTGCCACAGAGGAAGGGAACCGCAACCGACTCCGTCAACCGACTCCATCGCTGGCCCGGTGTCCTGTTTGCACCGCAGACCGCACCGTCCGCATCTCGCACCGCAACCCTGGTCTCACCGACGACGACGTCCGACGCCATCGCCACCGAGCCGCTGCTTGCACCGTGACCTGTGGGCACCGCAGTTCGCATCGCATCGCTTTACTGTGCCAGCCGGACCAGACCGACGCTGTCGCTGCAACTGGCTCAACAGTCGTGACCGCATCGCATTTGGGGCACCCCTCGCACGTTTGCGACGCACCACTCCGACTCGCACCACTGTCCGACGCCAGCTCCCGCACTCCGGCTTGGTCGCCTGCATCGCAACCTGTCAGCACCGCATCGAGCATCGTCTCACCCTGCATCGCACGCCTTGGTCTCACCGACTCCGTCTGCACGACTGTCATCGAGCCGCTGCCTGCACCGCATCGAGAGGACACCGCACCTTGCATCGCTCCGTCTTGCACCGCAACCACAACGTACGCCGACCGGCTCGCACGCTCCGTGCCCGCCACAACGAGAAAAGGTACTGTGACCGAGTCTGTTCACGACTCTGCTGGCCCGTATCGACGCGGTCGGCTGGAACGGTTGGACTCTGTGTAATTCAGCATCGCGGTAGACCCGGACGGGGCTACCGACTCGTACGAACTTTGCTTTTGTGTTAATCCTGCAAAGAAGAAGTTACCTTATCAAGCATTCATTTTTAAAGTAGAGTATTGTGGATTTTTGTCGTAATTGGTCTTGTCTTGAGTATATAAAAATATTGGTTATTTTTCTAAACTGGTGTGGTGTCCGTTTGTAGTGCTTACACTGTATTACTGTTGGTTATGTGCAAATGCTTTACACACTGCCTCTAGAATAAGTCTGACTGCTCGTGCCAAGCTACCAAGGGGGTGAGCAGGGGTTATTTTAGGAGTGTAACTCCCTTACCCTGACTAGGAAGAAGGGTCCCTACTTGGACAAAGGTGCAAGCCCTTGCCAACTAGAGATCCCATTTCTAACAGTGGCCTACCGAGGACTCAATTCAGTCACCAGGACTGACGCGCACCCCATCCCCAGAGCTGATGAGCTCATTGATCGGTTAGGGGCTGCACGGTACCTCAGCACGTTTGATTTGACATCTGGGTACTGGCAGATCGCCTTAACTGATGGGGCCAAAGAGAGGTCAGCATTCTCCACACCAGATGGGCACTACCAATTCCGGGTTATGCCCTTTGGGATGAAGAATGCCACTCACCTTTCAGAGGTTGGTCAACCAGGTGTTGGCTGGACTGGAGGATTTCAGTGCCGCCTACCTGGATGATATTCAAGTGTTCAGCGCCAGTTGGGAAGAACATCTGCGCCACCTCTGGAAAGTGTTGATGGCACTGCGGAGGGCAGGCCTCACGATCAAGGCGAGTAAGTGCCAGATCAGGCAGGGTTCCGTGGTGTACTTGGGGCACCAGGTAGGGAGCGGCCAGGTGGCGCCCCTACAACCCAAGATTGATACCATCCTGGCATGGGAACCCCCAAAGACTCAGACACAGGTGAGAGCCTTTTTAGGACTCACGGGGTACTACAGGAGGTTTGTCAAGGGGTATGGCAACATTGTTCCACCCTTGACTGAGCTGACTTCCAGGAAGCAGCCCAAGAAAGTGAACTGGACTGACACCTGTCAGGAAGCTTTTGACGCCCTGAAGACTGCCATGTGTACAGCAGCCGTGCTTCAGGCGCCCAACTTCTCAAAGGAATTCATTGTTCAAACAGACGCTTCAGAGCATGGTGTGGGGGCTGTTCTATCACAGATTAATGAAGAGGGCCTAGACCAACCTGTAGCCTTCATCAGTAGGAGGTTACTTCCACTGGAACAGAGGTGGAGTTCAATTGAGCGTGAGGCATTTGCTGTGGTCTGGGCACTGAAGAAGTTGAGACCATACCTGTTTGGGACTCACTTCCGGGTTCAGACAGACCACAGGCCCCTCAGATGGCTGATGCAGATGAAGGGTGAGAACCCAAAGTTGTTGAGGTGGTCCATTTCCCAACAGGGGATGGACTTTACGGTGGAACACCGCCCTGGTACAGAACACGCCAATGCTGATGGTCTGTCCAGATTTTTCCGCCTTAGTAATGAGAACTCCCAAGGGGAAGGGTAGTTCTCCCCACATTTCAGCTGGAGGGGACACGTGTTAGACCTGGTACCATTGGCGTGAGTCTCCCTTCCACTTTTTTCTGATTGCCTCCTCTGTTTTTGATCTGTTTGCTGGTTTTAGATGCTTTGGGCACTGTGCCACTGCTATTCAGTGCCACAGTGCAAGTGCTCCCTATGTTAAATTGATGTATTGATTAGTGACTCCATGATTGGGTTATTTGATGTACTTGTCAGTCCCTAGTACAGTGCCCCATGTGGGCCCAGGGCTTGTAAATCAAATGCTGCTGGTGGGCTTCCAGCACTGGTTGTGCCACCCACAGAAGCAGCTTGTAAAGTGTGTCTCAGGCCTGACATTGCAGAGCCTGTGTGCAGTCTGGGGCTGCCATGTCGACTTGGCAAGTGCACCCACTTGCCAGTCCCTAAACCTTCCCTTATCTTCATATCAGACACCCCTAAGGTAGGCCCAAGGGCAGGGTGCATTGTAAGTATAAGGTAGGACATGCCCTGGTGTGGGTGGCATGTCCTAATAGTGAATTACAGCCATTTTCGTTTTTCACTATTGCAAGGCTACCTGTCCCCATAGGCCAGAATGGGCAGTTTTATTATAACATCTTATAATCCTAACTGACCCAGGGAACATGGTAGAAATTCGAGTTTAGTATGCCTGAACTCAGAATGATAAAATACATCTTTTAGTAAAGTTGGTTTTAACATTCTGTGTTTGAAAATACCACTTTTAGAAAGTAGGTATTTTCTTGCCTAACTGTCCAAGCCTGCCTCTGCTAGGTTGTGTGTTGTGTGTCTTGTTTTGTGAGTGACAGGGGCTGGGGGATTCCAGGAGACAGGGTGAGTCAGCACAGGGCTGAATAGACCTATCTGCATGTAGAGTGGTGGGAGGAGTTGCACCTGGGTCTGAATAGAGCTGTGCCTGCCTTCCACAATGCTGGCTCCACCTCCTGTGGTGCGTCTGATGTCCCTGGCCCACACTGTCAAAGGAAAGAAGGACTCCTGTAAACAAAGTGCTCCAGGACTGCACAGAACTGGTTTGGACTAGGTACAGGCCCCTCTGCCTTCAGAGGACAAAGGATTTTGCAGTATAAATATGGGGACCCAGACCCCAAGACTTTAGATCACTTCTGGAACAACAAGACGAACCTCTGCCAAGGAGAAGAACCAAAGGAAGCTGTAGGAGTTGGACTGCCCCCTGCCAGTGTGCTGTGTTGCTGGGTTGGCCTACAGTGGTGTCTTCAGTGCCAAGGAGAGGAGAAGGAACTTTTAAAGAACTTTCATCATCTTGCAGAATATTACTCCAAGGGCTTGAACTTGTGCTTGCCTCCTGCTGAAGTCTCAGGGACAAAAGACTTCACCATCAGTCCCCTCTGAATTCCCTTGCTGGGAATTCTGTCTGCAGAAGCCTGCGTGTCGCTGGGAGCTGGAAGCGCGACTCAACAAGAAGAAGCGTGTCGCAGTCGCAGCTGTTGCCGTCGCATCGCTGGAGAAGCGTGTCACCGCCGCAGAGGTCGCCGCCGCATCACCAGAGAAGCGAGCCTTCGTCAAAGCTGTTACCCGACGCATCACCGGAGAAGCGTGTCGCCGCCGCAGAGGTCGCCGGCGCATCACCGGAGAAGCGTGTCGCAGGGCCTGTCGCGGCTCCAAAGTTACAGAGTCACCGCACGGCCGCCGGGCATGTACGCATTGTCTTCATGTCGTCGCATCAAGGGCGCCATCTTATCGCATCGCACCGGATTGTCGCATCGCATCGAAGCACCATCTTGTCGCATCGCAACCGGAACGCAGTACGAGAATCTACGCATCACCTCCTCTCCGGTAAGGACCAAGACGCATCCCCTACTCTGCGCAAGCATTGAGGCGCGACGCATCGTCTCCCCCGAAGCAAGGAACCAACGCATCTCCATCCCTGCGAACCTTTTTGTTTGTTTTGCGTTACGCATCCAGGTACTTTTGTGAGAACTTTGTCGCATTTACCATCAACTTGAACTAAGTTACTTCTACCATCTTTAAGTCTATTTTGAGTACAGTGTTGTGGATTTTTGTCGTATGTGGTCTTGTGTTAAGTCTATATAAAGAATACTTATTTTTATAAAACCTGTGTGGTGTCCATCTGTAGTGTTTTCACTGTATTACTGTATGTGTTCACAAATGCTTAACGCACTGCCTCTGAGATAAGCCTGTCTGCTCGTGCCAAGCTACCAAGGGGGTGAGCAGGGGTTATCCAGTAGTGTAACTTCCTATGCCTTGACGTAGAAGCAAGGGTCCCTATTTGGTCAAAGGTACCTACCTCTGCCAACTAGAGACCCCCAGTTCTAACAGTTACTTTGAGTCAAGGGCTCCACTAGACAAAACTCTCATCTCTCTCCAGCAGCTCCACTAATCACCAAAGTTATCTCGACATTCTTATTGTTGTCTAAAAATTGCTGGAGGTAAGGAACACTGAAGCAGGTGCTTTTAAATCCATAATGTATTTGAAAACATGGCACGTCCCGAAGTCAGCGCCCGGTGCGGTGGCACCGGTTGCACCGCCCATGTCATAAAACGTCTCGATTAAGACTTGTGGGGCTACAAGACGTTGTTTGCAAGCATGAGCCTTAAAAAACATTCTAAGGACGAAATATGTATGGGCTATTGGTTCTAATTTCTTGTGAGGAGATAAAATAATCTTGATGCCCCCAGTTAATGAAGCTATCAGTATCCAGGTCAATGGCGGATATACACAGTGCCCAGTGCTTGCGTACTCAATTGTAGCTTTAATCACTGTTGTTAATATGGAGTGCCCCCTAGTCAGTCTTTTGATTGATACAAACTACCCTTTAGCAACAACTTAATTCATGATTTCAGACTACTATAGAGAGTAACGGAAGTGTGCCCAGTCGTTTGTGCACCAGTTGTCCAGAAATGATAAGATACCGTTTGACTATTTACTTGTGTTTCAAAATGTGTTTAAAGCTCACTTGATCTAATCTCTCAAATCCACTTTGTAAAAAATATTTTTTATAATATTTATAGTCTATAGACCTTCAACCCTAGGCACCGAACACCTCAATATTAACACGAGAGAACACGAGAAAGCATTTAAAAGCTGACATCACTAACTACACAAGGACTAAATGGCGCTGGTGTCAGACAGCCGAACTTAAAAGGATCTCCCCAGCAAGATAGAAAGGATTTTCACAAATATTAAATAACAAACATGATCTTCACAAGATATTTTCATATAGTTGGTGTATGACTGGGGTTCCAGGATGTTTTTTTTCTTAAGTTTCTGTCTGTATTTAGCTATGTTTTATTTTTTGCTTAGGTAATCTGAAGTTGTACCAATGAACCAATGTATTCATTGCAGGACATGTATTTCAAATCCTGGTGGGTCCACTCTACCTTTCATTCTTCAGAGTTTGAAAAAATGAGTACCAATAACATTAATTAAACACCTGTACTTATGTGCCAAGATACACTTCTGGATGAACGCGTGCTTTAGGAACAATTATGTTATTTAAAAATGTACTTAACAGATAAATATTCACCTCCACTTGAATGCCTCATGGGTTTTCATGCAATAAACTTTATTGGGAAACCGTCTCCCTTTTTAGGTCGAGCCTGGGCAGCACATGCGCTGCTCTGGGAGGCCTGCTGTATTTGAGAATGGACCTGAAGCCCCACTGACACTCCGCCCATTTTTGTCATTGGCTTGTGTCATTGCCCTTCATAAATGCTGGCTACTGATTCGTTAATAGGCTTGTTAGTCCCTCCTTAGTACCCCCTTGTCTTTATTTGTAACTTCCCATAAGGACTGGCCCTTTTACTTCTGTTGTTACATTGTATTTCTTATTTAGTCTGTAAGCACTATTTTCTTTAATGAGTTTCTCCTACTGCAGGCACGACATGCTGTCCTGCAACATTCAGCGTGCCATGCGTGCTTTCACTTTCCAAGCAGCCCGGGACAATGGCGATCGCTTCTTGGAAGTGAAATAGGTCTGGCATTTACAAGAGTTTGAGCTATTGGCATTGTAAATGACAATGCCTTTTATTTGTTAATTATCAAAACAGATAAATAAACGGCATTATCATTTATAATGCCAAAAGCTTAAACTCTCGAGACCTATTGCATTGCAAATGCTTGTTTAACTCCTCGGCTAGTCAAGGTGCTTAGCTATTGGTCTGCCAGTCTTGGTTGATAGCATTAGGAATCGCTCAATAAAAGGCCAAATAACCAGTTTTAGCAATATTTAAAAATAAACAGAGAGATGGAAGGAGATATTTTTTCCATCTGCATTTATCTGTCAAAATCAGTAAAAAATGAGAATTGAGAGCCTTATGTATAACCGTCAATCCCACAACAGGTAAATCTTGCCTGCCATTGAATTCTTGACGGGCGAAGTTCAGTAAAGAAGATGGAGACGTGATGTTATCACTGGCAATGTTACTAATGTAGATAGGTCTTCAAAGTAGTGAGAAAAACGAGCAGATTTAGGACTTATTTGTGTCTTCCAGGGGTGAGTCTTAAAGTCTGGGGACACACAGGAGGAAGGTTTCATCTTTTGTATTAGGGGTATTTTCAGAAGCACCCATGATAGGTTTCTCGGGGAGCGCCAGCCTCCAGGTATTCTGAGGTTGCCGTTCAGATATGAAGCTTTTTTGAAGGGCAGGTATTTGGAGAAGTGACTTCCACTTTTGAATGTAATCCTAGATTACAATGGGAGCAGGCAGAGATCCACGAGTACTGGGGAGAAGTAATCTGATATTATTACCTACTGCCCCCTGCAAGTTACTTCTTCATCCTTGGCCTCATGCTATGTTTTTGTAAGAAAAACATATTTGGTAATTAGCAAGACCCCTCTTTAACCCACATTTAAACATTGCCCCTTTCCGATAATCCCTATTATAATTTAGCTACATTTATGTTGAGATCCATTTATCTTGGCCACTGTCATCTTTGTGCCCATCCTGCAAAGGCATGCATGGTGCTCTTGCTCTAACAATGTTGATGTTATTTTTTTTTGCATACACCAATACTTCTTCAATGCACTTCACAGGAAACTGCACCTTTTCTCACATTTAGACACAAGTGTATAAGAAATGAAGGACAGTGTAAAGGTTAATGCTATCAATTTTAATGGGACATGGAGTGCAAGTATGTGCACATATATGAAGGGTGGGGTGTGTGTATGAGGGTTGTGATAGTGAGTGGTGCTTGACTTGTTTATAGTGGTGGGGGTTGGCTTTAATATCCACAGAGGCTTTCCATGTGCCTCTTCAAGCAACACAGGTGTAGGTTGGGGTCTGAAAGAGGCTGTGCACTGACTGAAGGTGGGTGTGTGGTGTTGGGGGTCCCTGAATGTACTTGTTGTTCACTGGATATAACAGGGGCATAACCTGGTCCTGCTGGAATGACTTAGGTTATGTTAGGCAGGGCCAAAATGAGCTGCAGAACACCGTCTTGCCATCTGGCTTTCTCCTCCATTGCACATTACAACTTGAAGATGTTCTGAATGATTCATCCAGAGGTTCCTCATGATCCCCAGGTAGATGTTCATTGAGCTCCTGAAACCCTCCATGTTGTCTCTTCCATATCACACAGACTCCTCCCACTGGTTAAAGAAGTTTTTATCTCCAATAAATGCCTTGTCCAGGCCACCTCCACAAGCATGCATGGCTATCTCACTTGGTCACCCTGTTAGATGCAGGTTTAGTGTCAACATCTGGACATGTGACATGGATACTTATGTATGGGACAGATCCACGGCTGATCTCAGGTGTTCCGTCCTGTTGATAATGGAGAGATTAGAGGAGTTGCACCTAGGCGGTTGGGAGGACAATGGGAATCATCTGAGATACATGCAGGGTTGACGGTAGGGGTAGGTGAGTCCTGCACTGCTGGGTCAAGCATCTGTGGCATTGGTGCTTGAGCCCAAGGACTTGCAATTTGCAACATTGCCCAATAAGGAAGACTAGTGAATGACAGTGGCATGGAAGGAGGTGGATCATCCTGAGTAGGACCATTAATTTCCTTGTCCACTACAATGCTGCAGACTTCTGAGATGTCTACTTGCAGGTGCAGATGGCTTGCAGAACTGAAGTTCAGCCTCTAATTGCTAGTGGTGCATGATCCTCTGTCTTGTTGCCTACAGATACAGAGAATCAGAGGAAGGCTCATCTAATTCCATGGACTTTTCTTATTGTGGGGATGAGGACTAGCATGCATGACATGTGGTGACTTCGGTAGTAAACATGTCACATCGACACAGACTCAATATATACGGTATGCAAGTTTTTTGTTCCATGGTACATGCAGTATTCCCAAGGACATCAGATAGTGACATTGCTTACCTGTCAGTACCACAAGTGCTAAAGTGTGGGTGGATTCAGAGATGTTAGCTGCTTTCCAATAGTGCTATCAGAGAGTTTGGGGATGTGAAAGTAGATCGAGCAGCTTTCAAATTGGAAATAGATACACAAATAAGTCAGTGGGCACTCTGTGACTATTACCATCTGCCATTGTTGTGATATGTGTTCAGAACAAATGGATGCCACTAAAATCCAATTCTTGAACAACATTTTTGTATCTTCATACTTATGTGATGCTTGACTTAGTAAAGCACATGGCCACACAATGCTGTGTATGCCTTCGGGCAGCAAACATGCCTCACTGACAGATGGCAGAGGACTGCTGTCTTGCCTATGGACAGACCTCTGATCTAATTTGCTGGGTACGCCTTAGTGATGTGACCAGGAGACATTGAGTGACTGTACCTGTGAAGTTGCACACATTGACATATTATCAGAATGTCAGCTATTGTATCTTCACAAAGTTATGTCCTGGATGACTGATACTGCTACATTGGGGATGATTATTAAAGTGAAGGAACAGTGCTATTTCCAGCTACATGAGGCAGTCAGATTCAACAACACAAACATTAGCTATACAAGCAAAGGCAGGTTGGAAGTTGTTGGTCATGTATACTCACTGGACACTGATGGTCTATCATATAATATTGGGACATGGGATAGCATTCCTTAAGTCCTATAAGAATTATTATATTTGACATTAATATGCTTATTCAAACATTGGGGATGATGTGGAACTCGTATTGGTTGAGTGCAGGGCTATCAGGGTTAACACCCATAGCGGTAATGTGCAGGGCATGTGTGATATGTGAATAACAAAGACATGAGATGTTCGCACACTCATGGCATATATGTGATTACATGCATCACATTAGTGTAAGAAAGTGCCCTTTTTTTGCATGGTTGCCCCCACTTTTTGCCAAACTGCTGATGTACTTTGACTCAGTGTGCCCTGGGTTCCTGCCAAACAGGTACACAGGGCCTATGTTCTTTCCCTAAACTGCATTAAAAACAAAACCCAACTGGCACTTTTTGGCCACATGTCAGTCCCTTGTAAATGGTACAACCGGCACTGTGGCCAGGGAAGGCCCCTTAGGGCTGCAGCACTTATTTTGCCACCCTTAGAGGCCCTGTACCTTTACACACACACACTTCCTTTGCAGGCTGTGTGTTTTGGTGCAGAACAAAGTGAAGAGTCGACATGGCACACATCGCTGTGTGCCAGGCCTACAACCCACTGCCCTGGCATAAGTCAGCCACCCCTCTAGCTGGGTTCACTATACCAGTGGTAAGGGTACAGGTGCATGAGCCCTGTACCCCTACAGTGTCTAAGCCAATTCTTAGACATTGTAAGTGCAGTAATGCCATTAAGAGTATATGGTGCTTGGAGTTTGTCATTTACGAACTCCATAGCACCATAATGGCTCTACTGAAAACTGGGAAGTTTGGTATCAAACTTCTCAGCACATTAAACCCACACTGATGCCAGTGAGGGATTTAATAAAAAATGAACACAGAGGGCATCTTAGAGATGCCCCCTGAAAAACGACCTAACACCAGTGTCCTGGCTGAGTGACTGCTCGCCAGCTGCCACCACCAGACATGTTTCTGGACCCCTGGGTCAAGAGCCTGCTGCTCTCGGGGTTCTGAGACAATGCACAGCCTCGGACAAGGTGCCAAGCCTCCTCCCCCAGGATGGGCAGGGTCCATGAAGGGGAAGCTTCAAAGGCTTGCCGCCTTTGTGAGCTACCCGAGCCCTTTGCTGCTTCCAGCAAATGGCACCCACCGGTTCTGACCCCCACTTTGGGCGGGAGTATCAGCGGGAAAACCAAGTGAGGAAGGGAGGTGTGCCCACCTTTGCCAACCCCACCCCTCAGATGGGGGGACCCAGCCAACCAGAGAGAGGCATATGCCCCCCTGCCACTGGAGGGTGGCATAATAGGGGGTGTACCCACCCCAAGGAAGGGACCCATTGGTCCCAACCTTTACTTACCTGTAACACCCCTAAATCTAGTATTTAGTGGCAACCCTGAACCTTGCCTCCTCAGACAAGAACCGACAAGAAGAAGAGAAGAAGATGGACCGAAGAAGCTGTGCTGAAACTAAGAAGAGGAGGACGCCATCTGACTTGGCCCCACCCGCCTGTCCCCACCTCGAACCTGCTCCAGCGAAATCCCGGTGTGTCCTGCAGCCAGCAGCCTCAAGAACCAGAAGGACCTGCCCTGCCTTCCAAGCCAAAGACTTTGTCTCCCGTGAGCACCGGATTTGCTCACCCACAGACTCAGGCCCCAGCCAAAATCACGAGTCTGCACCACTCTGCACCCGACGCCCACAGCCCAAGTTCGAGTGGCCCAACACCACGAGGAGGTCTCCGCATCGATCCTGACCTGAGATCTGGTCATCTCTGGCCTGCCTTGAATCACCAAGCGAAGCCTGCAGCACCTTTCTGGAGGATCCCCCTGACCGTGACTGGAGCTGGTAAGAAAACACGAAGCCTAAAGACACCCCTGCAGCTGACGTCCCTCGGCCTTGGGTGGCCCAACCAATGGTGTCCCAGCATCCCCAGGCATCCCAACTTACCTCTCCAACCGGTGGTCACCTCCTGAAGATCTTCGTCCCCGAGCCTGCGGTCTTTGTTGCAACCAGTGAATCCCCATTGAAAACAACAGGGCACCCGACGCCAAAACAGCACCCTGCACCCAGCCGCCCCAGCGCCGCTCAGGTGTACTTTGGGAGATAACTTGGATCCCCTTTGCCCTGAGCCTAACACCAGGAGCTTTGCTCCCACAACCCTAGGCCTGCTCGTGAGCAGCCACCAACCGGAGGCCCCCTATCCCCCATTGTATAACATTGGGCCTCAGCACTCTGCACCCTGGTGCCCTAGTGGCACTGAAGGTGTTTCAAGAGTGCATCCTTGACCCTAGGGGAACCCTGGTTCTAACCCCAGAATACCAACTCCCACAAACTTGTACTTACCTTCAAATCGGTAACTCAATTTCCTTCCATAGGACTGCATTGACTGTTCTAAGTGTGGAGTTGGTTTGTATAGAACATTGAAAAACTGCATATGTACAAAAAGTGAATTGCTTACCTTTTGTCTAGGAGATGTCTCAGTGGGATATCTAGGCATGTCACACTGATTAGCAAAAGTAACTTAAAAACTAACCTAAAAAGTAACGTACAAAGTAATCTGAAAAGTAACTGAAAAGTAATTTCAACATATTGACTTACCTGTATTTCAACCAACTGCATTTGAACCTGCATTCAATTGTAAAACACTACATAAGATTTTGCCAAGCATTTATTTCACTTACCTGCACCACGCTTGGCTTGGTTCTAGAAATAAAATAACTAAATAATATTTTTGATACAAACAAATTGGTCTGAGTTCAGTCTTTGAGCATGTGACATCATTTGCTGACTGAGTGTGTACAACAAATGCTTAACACTACCCTCTGATAAAGCCTTACTGCTCGCCCAGACTACCACAAATAGAGAGTAAGGTGCTATCTACTTTTACCTCTGCCTACCTTTGGGATTCCACTGGACTCTGTGCACACTATACCTCATTTTGGTATAGTATATACAGAGCCAGCTTCCTACATTGGTGGATCAGCGGTGGGATATACAACTTTGCATTTGTTGGACTGACTTGGTCAACACCTGATCACACGACAGAACTCTTAAATTGTCTTTAGAATTCTGATTTTTGAATTGACAAATTTTTTCCAAAATACTAAAAGTCTTGTTAGGGCCTTGGTTAAGTTCCTCTAGAATTTTTGAAAAATAAAAGCTCACTTTAGTTAGGGGTAAGAGTGGCTAGAAGTTTTTTTTTACAATGTCTCTTAACAAGAACCCAGCTGTTAGTGGAGATAACAACAATGGCATAGAGAACCAGGTTGAGGAGCTCGACCTCACCCCTTATCTCCACTTAGAATTTAGGGAGTTAAGGTCTCTATGCAAACTTAAAAATATTACCTTGGGGTACCATCCCTCCAAACAAAAGCTCCAGGACTTATTGGCAGGGTATGCTAAGGACCATCCTTCTGAGAATGGTGAAGACCTCTCAGATGAAGAAGAAGAGGGATGGGATGAGGATAACTACCAATCCCCCCACCACACTTCATAGGGAAAGAATGGCCCCAGTGCCCCTCAATCCAAGAATGCAACTCACAGTACTGAGATCCCACACAGGTGGGTCAGGTGCTGCTGAGGACATTGAGGACAGCCTCAATGAGGAGACCAACCTTTTAGTAAGGTTGACAAAAAGATTACATCTAAAGACCAGACTCCTGGCGCGGGAAAAAGAGAGAGCAGAGATGGGCTTAATGGTGGCAGCAATTTGCTAAACAAGGATAGAGAGCAATCGTATGATCCTAAAATCCCCAAAGGGATTGTCCCTAAATATGAAGAGGGTGATGATATCACAAAATGGTTCACAGCCTTTGAGAGGGCCTGTGAAATGAGAAAGGTGAAGAAGTCCCACTGGGGGGCACTCCTTTGGGAACTGTTCACTGGTCACTGTAGGGACAGACTCCTGACCCTTGCAGCGGCAGATGCTGGGTCTTATAACCTCTTGAAGAATACTCTGATTGAGGGCTTTGTACTCACAACTAAGGAATACAGAATTAGATTCAGGGGGGCTCACAAAACCCAAAACCAGTCCTGGATTGACTTTGTTGACTACTTAGTTAAGACACTATATGGATGATTAACTGGAAATAATGTGCATGATTTCAATGGACTTTACAATTTGTTTATGAAGGAACATATTTTGAGTACTTGCACTAATGAAAAGTTACATCAGCTAGGTCTAATTTCTCCCCAAGAATTGGGAAAGAAGGCAGACCACTGGGTCAAGACAAGGGTAACAAAAACAGCCACTGTGGGTGACCAAAAGAAAGGGGTTACAAAACCCCCCCAGGATAAAGGAGGTGAGATCCCCAAAGATAAAAAGCCTGAGTCTTCAAAAGGACCCCAAAAACCTCACAGGGGGGTGGGTCCCAAAACTCTTCACAGTCCAGTAATAGATATAAAGGGAAGAACTTTGATCCGCTAAAGGCCTGGTGCTTCAACTGTAAGAAGTTGGGACACTTAACTGGAGATGCTACTTGTCCTAACAAGAAGCCCCCTAGTCCTCCTACAGCTACTACTGGTGTAGTCAGTCTCCAGATGGGATCAACAGTGTGCCCAGAGCAAATCAGGGTTCACACTGAAGCAGTTCTAGTCACAGACGGTGAAGTTGAGTTTGCCACTTTAGCTGTGTGGCCACCCAACTTAAAGAAGTATTTGTAATACCCCTGGATCAATGGGACTAGAATGGACATCCCTGAGATTGTGTGTGTCAAGACTAGAGCACAGAGCCGAAAACAGGGTGAAAAAGAAGCGTTGGAGCCTGAAAGAATGGCCCAACCGTCCAAGAGGAAAGGTAGAAAGACTGGGAAACAAGCTTCTGAGCAGCAAAAGAATCAGGACCCCTCTCGTCAGGGAGAGGAGTTGGAAGCCCCAGAGGGAAATGAGCCCATGGAACTTGACCCCCCACCAGGTTGAGCTCTTAGGCCCAGGGGGACCTACTAGGGAAGAGCTGTGCCTTGGACAGCAGACATGTCCAACTCTTGAGAGCTTGAGGAAGCAAGCTGCTGCACAGAAAAAGGGAGATGTCAGTGGTACCCACAGAGTCTATTGGGAGGAGGGACTGCTGTACAGAGGCCAGGGACCCCAACCCTGCAGCCACTAGGAGAGTGGTAGTGCCTCAGACCTACAGGGAGTTCTTACTCACTTTAGCTCATGACATCCCCCTAGCTGGGCATCTGGGCCAAACCAAAACTTGGGAAAGGCTAGTTAGCCACTTTTACTGGCACCAGATGTCTCAGAAGGTAAATGGGTTTGTCAGCTCCTGTGTCACCTGTCAAGCCAGTGGCAAAACAGGTGGACACCCAAAGGCCCCCTTAATTCCACTACCAGTGGTTGTGGTTCCCTTTGAAAGGGTACGTATGGACATAGTGGGTCCACTTGAACCTCCCACAGCATCAGGAAACAAATTTATACTGGTGGTAGTGGCTCATGCCACCAGGTATCCTGAGGCAATTCCCCTTAGGACTACTACTGCTCCTGCATTATCCAAGGCCCTCATTGGTGTCTTCACCAGGGTAGGTTTTCCTAAGGAGGTGGTTTCAGACAGGGGTTCAAACTTTATGTCTGCTTACCTGAAACATATGTGGAAAGAGTGTGGAGTGCAGTACAAGTTTACTACAGCCTATCACCCACAAACCAATGGTTTTGTTGAGAGGTTTAACAAGACATTGAAAGGCATGATTATGGGGCTGCCTGAAAAGTTCAAAAGGAGATGGGATGTCCTCTTATAATGCTTGCTTTTCGCCCACAGGGAGGTGCCTCAGAAGGGAGTAGGGTTTTCCCCTTTCAAACTTCTGTTTGGCCATCCTGTTAGGGGACCACTCTGTCTTGTAAAAGAGGGTTGGGAGAAGCCTCTCCAAGAACCCAAACAAGACATTGTGGACTATGTACTAGGCCTAAGGTCCAGAATGGCAGAGTACATGGAAAAAGCTTCCAAAAATCTTTGAGGCCAGCCAGGAGCTCAAGAAGCACTGGTATGATCAACAAGCTGCACTGGTGGAGTTCCAACCAGGGCAAAAGGTGTGGGTTTTGGAGCCTGTGGCACCAAGGGCTCTCCAGGACAAATGGAGTGGCCCTTACCCCAGCTTAGAGAAGAAAAGTGAGGTCACCTACTTGGTTGACCTGGGCACAAACAGGACCCCCAAAAGTGACCCGCCTTAAGCTTTTCCATGACAGGGCTGACATCACCATGCTGATGGTGACTGATGAGGATCGGGAGACAGAGAGTGACCCTCTCCCTGACCTCCTCTCTTACAGCCCCAAAGATGGGTCAGTGGATGGAGTTGTCTATTCAGACACCCTCTCTGCCCAACAGCAGGCTGATTGCAAGCAAGTCTTGCAACAGTATGCTAAGCTCCTTTCCTTGACCCCTGGTCAGACAAACTAGTGTACCCATGATGTGGACACTGGGGACAGTTTACCTGTCAAGAACAAAATCTATCGACATTCTGATCAAGTCAAGGAAAGCATCAGAGCTGAAGTCAGCAAGATGCTGGAGCCAGTGGTTATTGAACCCTCTGATAGCCCCTGGGCCAGCACAGTGGTTCTAGTCCCCAAACCTCATCCACAGGGTGGAAAGAGAGAAATTAGGTTCTGTATGGACTATAGAGGGCTCAACTCTGTCACCAAGACAGCTGCTCACCCTATCCCAAGGGCTGATGAATTGATAAATAAATTGGGTGCAGCCAAATTTCTAAGTACCTTTGACTTAACTGCAGGGTACTGGCAAATCGGCATGGAGCAAAAGAAAAGACAGCATTCTCCACACCTGATGGGCATTATCAGTTTACTGTTATGCCTTTTGGTTTAAAGAATGCCCCTGCCACCTTCCAAAGGTTGGTGAATCAAGTCCTTGCTCGATTGGAAGCCTTTAGTGCAGCACATCTAGATGATATTGCTGTCTTTAGCCCCACCTGGCAGGATCACCTGATCTACCTGGGGAAGGTTTTAAACGCACTGCAGACTGCAGGCCTAAGTATCAAGGCATCCTAATGCCAGATAGGGCAGGGAACAGTTGTATACTTGGGCCACCTTGTTGGTGGAGGCCAAGTGCAACCCCTACAACCCAAGATCCAGGTCATCCTGGACTGGGTAGCTCCAACAACCCAGACACAAGTCAGGGCATTCCTTGGCTTGACTGGGTACTATAGGTGGTTTGTGAAGGGATATGGGTCCATTGTGACTCCCCTCACAGAACATACCCCCAAGAAGATGCCCAAAAATGTAAACTGGATAGTTAGCTGTCAAAAGGCTTTTGACACCCTGAAAGAGGCAATGTGCTCAGCACCAATTCTCAAAGCTCCAGACTATGCCAAGCAGTTCATAGTGCTGACTGATGCCTCTAAGCTAGGGATAGGAGTGGTCCTATCCCAGACCAATGATGAAGGCCAAGACCAACCTGTTGCTTTTATAAACAGGAGGTTACTCCCAAGGGAGAAATGTTGGAGTGCCATTGAGAGGGAGGCCTTTGCTGTGGTTTGGTCCCTGCAGAAGCGGAGACCATACTTGTTTGGTACTCACTTCCTAGTTCAAACTCACTATAGACCTCTCAAATGGCTAATGCAAATGAAAGGTGAAAATCCTAAACTTTGGAGGTGGTCCATCTCTCTACAGGGAATTGACTTTATAGTGGAACACTTACCTGGAACTGCCCATGCCAATGCAGATGGACTTTCCAGGTTCTTCCACTTAGACAATGAAGACTCTCTAGGGAAAGGTTAATCTCATCACCTTTCGTTTGGGGGGGGTTATATAAGAAACTGCCCTCTTTTGGCATGGTTGCCCCCACAAAACTGCTGATGTACTTTGACTGAGTGCGCCCTGGGTTCCTGCCAAACCGGTACCCAGATCAGTTGACTGGGGGTGAGTGTTTGATTGGCTCAAGCGTTCCGTCCATCATCCCCTTTTGTATCGAACCGGTACCCAGGGCCTATGTTCTTTCCCTGAACTGCATCAAAAACCAATTGGCACTCTTTAGCCACATGTCAGTCCCTTGTAAATGGTACCACAGGTACCAAGGGCACTGTGGCCAGGGAAGGCCCCTAAGGGCTGCAGCACTTATTGTGCCAACCTTAGAGGCCCTGTACCTTTACACACACACACTTCCTTTGCAGGCTGCATGTTTTGGTGCAGAAGAAAGTGAAGAGTCGACATGGCACACATCCCCTGTGTGCCAGGCCTACAACACACTGCCCTGGCATAGGTCAGCCACCCCTCTAGCTGGGTGGACTATGCCAGTGGTGAGGGTACAGTTGCATGAGGCCTGTACCCCTACAGTGTCTAAGCCAATTCTTAGACATTGTAAGCGCAGTAATGCCATTAAGAGTATATGGTGCTGGGACTTTGTCATTTACGAACTCCACAGCACCATAATGGCTTTACTGAAAACTGGGACATTTGGTATTAAACTTCTCAGCACATTGAACCCACACAGATGCCAGTGAGTGATTTCATGAAAAATGCACACAGAGGGCATCTTAGAGATGCCCCCTGAAAAACGACCTAACACTAGTGTCCTGGCTGAGTGGCTGCTCGCCAGCTGCCACCACCAGACATGTTTCTGGACCCCTGGGTCAAGAGCCTGCTGCTCTTGGGGGTCTGAGACAATGCACATCCTGGGACAAGGTGCCAAGCCTCCTCCCCCAAGATGGGCAGGGTCCACAAAGGGGACGCTTCAAAGACTTGCCGCCTTTGTGAGCTACCCCAGCCCATTGCTGCTTCCAGCAACTGGCTCCCACTGGTTCTGACCCCCACTTTGGGTGGGAGAATCGGCGGGTAAACCAAGTGAGGAAGGGAGGTGTGCCCACCTTTGCCAACCCCACCACTCAGGTGGGGGAGGCGAGGTGAAGCACAACTCTCAACCCCCGCCATCTTGCAGATGGGGGGCCACAGCCAACCAGAGAGAGGCATATGCCCCCCCCACTGGAGGGTGACATAATAGGGGGTGTACCCACCCCAAGGAAGGGACCCATTGGTCCCAACCTTTGCTTACCGGTAACGCCCCTAAATCTAGTATTTAGGGGCAACCCTGAACCTTGCCTCCTCAGACAAGAACCGACAAGAAGAAGAAGGACAGAAGAAGCCATGCTGAAACTAAGAAGAGGAGGACGCCCACTTACTTGGCCCCAGCCCTACCGGCCTGTCCTCACCTCGAACCTGCTCCAGTGAAATCCCGGTGTGCCGTGCAGCCAGCAGCCTCAAGAACCCGAAGGACCTGCCCTGCCTTCCAAGCCAAAGACTTTGTCTCCCGTGAGCACCGGATTTGCTCACCCACAGATGCAGGCCCAAGCCAAAACCACGAGTCTGCACCCGACGCCTACGGCCCGAGTTCGAGTGGCCCAACACCACAAGGAGATCCCCCCGGTGATCCTGACCTGAGATCTGGTGATCTCTGACCTGCCTCGAAACTCCAAGCGAAGCCTGCAGACCCTTTCTGGAGGATCCCCTGACCGTGACTGGAGCTGGTAAGAAAACCTGCACCCGACGTCCTTCGGCCTTGGGTGGCCCAACCGGCGGTGTCCCAGCATCCCCAGGTATCCCAACTAACCTCCCCAAACGATGGTCACCTCCAGAAGATCTTCGTTTACCCAAGCATGCAGTCTTTGTTGCAACCAGAGAATCCCCATTGAAAACAACAGGGCACCCAACGCCAAAATAGAATCCTGCACCCAGCAGCCCTTCGCCGCTGCTGGTGTACTTTGGGTGATAACTCGGATCCCCCTTTGCCTTGAGCCTAACACCAGGAGCTTTGCTCCCACAACCCTGTGGCCTGCTCGTGAGCAGCCACCAACCGGAGGCCCCCCTATCCCCCATTGGGCCTCAGCACTCTGCACCCGGCTGCCCTAGTGCCGCTGAGGGTGTTTCAAGAGTGCATCCTTGACCCTGGGGGAACCATTGTTCTAACACCAGAATACCAACTCCCACAAACTTGTACTTATCTTCAAATTGATAACTCAATTTCCTTCCATAGGATTGCATTGACTGCTTTTCCTTGAAAATTGTTCTGTGTGGAGTTGGTTCGTATGGAACATTGAAAAACTGCATACGTACAAAAAGTGAATTACTTACCTTTTGTCTAGGAGATGTCTCAGTGTGATATCTAGGCACATCACACTGATTAGCAAAAGTAACTTAAAAAGTAATCTAAAAAGTAACATACGAAATAATCTGAAAAGTAACTGAAAAGTAATATTGACTTACCTGTATTTCAACCAACTGCATTTAAACCTGCATTCAATTGTAAAACAATGCATAAGATTTTGCAAAGCATTTATTTCACTTACCTGCACCAGGCTAGGCTTGGTTCTAGAAATAAAATACCTAAATAATATTTTTGATACAAACAAATTGGTCTGAGTTCAGTCTTTGAGCGTGTGACATCATTTGCTGATTGAGTGTGTACAACAAATGCTTAACACTACCCTCTGATAAAGCCTTACTGCTTGCCCACACTACCACAAATAGAGAGTAAGGTGCTATCTACTTTTACCTCTGCCTACCTTTGGGGTTCCACTGGACTCTGTGCACACTATACCTCATTTTGGTATAATATATACAGAGCCAGCTTCCTACATTTTAACTTCTGTGTGAGTTTGTAACATTGAGGTGAGCAGATAGTTGACTGTATGAATACCCAAACATGCAGTGACATTTACTCATTCGTGTAGAAGTGGACCTGCCAGGCTTTGTCATCTGCCTGGTCTGATTGGCCAGTTTACATGGCACAAAAGCCATGGAAACAGCAGTGGAAGTGATGCAAGAGGTTGGAGGAGCTGACAACACAGCATCTGCAATGGTGACAGCCACATTATTAATATGAATGAATCTGGGGATTTTTTGATGTTAGCTGACCAATGGTGGAATAACGTAGGATGTGCAGAGGCAAACTAAAGATTTTCCTTTCACCTTGGATCAAATATTTGGCACATTTTTGGTACTTATCTTTAGTGAGGACTAAGAACAGACATTACTTTAATGGGCTGTTTTGTCAGTTCCGGTTGTGCTTCTGCAGAAGTGTGTTGGGCTCTGCTGCTTGTCCTGTTAACACTGCACTCACAGACGCTGGGAGGAGGACAGGAGATGTAGCTCCACAGATGCCTTGTTTTTTTTGTGTATATATTTTGAAGACAAATTGCATGTGTACGACCTAGCCCTCTGTCTCATAACTGGCATGTCTGCTGTATGTGGTCATGGCTCATTTTACAGCAAGTGTGCTGTGTGCATCTTACCTGGCCTGATGATGGTTGTCCCAGGGACAGGCTGGCAATGCAGCTGGTGGGGTTCCATGGTAGAGAAGATACAGTTGCCCATGAGGGAGAGATTGTGCCATCATCCAAGTACATCATACAGCTGACACCTGTTTGCTCGCAATGTTATCCTTAATCCGCATCCTCATTTCTTGCCATTCTTTGTAAATGTCGACCACAATACTCACCTTCAACTTCAAAGCATTGACCCTATTGGAGGCATCCTGCAACAAGGCCATTTTCCCCAGTCATTGGAGGGTATGTGAAGGCTTACCATTTAGTTCACAGAATTGATCAACTACAAAATTGGCTACAGTCTATCTCCTCCTGAGTGTAACTTGGTACATATTTCTTTCCATTTGGATACATTCACACTGTAGGGGGCTAAATATACCAGTGTGCCACTGGGCAGAAGTATGAGTAAAATATGCCCGTAACTTTGTGGCATGTCTATCTTCTCCCTCATTTGCATAAGTGCTAGTGGTGGGAGATGTACACATTATACTATTCAGAGAAATCTGTGCTTTTTAGGTTTGGCTAGACAGTGCAACTGTCTGTTAGGCCTGCTTTTACCAATTATTCAAAATATGCTTAAAATGGTCTTTATCTCCAAAAAGATAAGTATTATTCTTCAACCTCATGCTATTGGGCGTTTGGTTTATCATTCCACTTCCTATAAAATGCTTGCAAGGTCACAGAACCATTGCACTTTAATTTCTTTAGCTCATAGATGCACTGTATACAGAAAACACACTTTTAGTTGTTTTTTTCACTGCAGTATGCGTTTAAATGTTTTACTTAGGACTCAAAATCCAAGCTATACTTATTTGTTTTGCCAAAACTTGTTTGTGAATAGCTTTCCTTTGGAAATGCACACACCGTAGTTGACTGGTTACTATGTGTACCAAAATAGGCCTCCAAATTGAAGAGAAAAGAACAGTACTCTTTAACCAGTCCTGCATCACCAAACAAGCACCAACAATAGCCGTTCCAGCATGTTCTTCTGTTTGTTGTCTGTTTGGGTTTTGGCACCTATTGTGACATCATTCATTGAATGTTTGAAGTTTCTGAACCTAAACAGTTAGTGTACAGATTGGGCCTAAAAATAAGCAATAACATCTGCAAACTTTATTTGCACCACTTCTAGCTCAATATTAGCATTATTACACTGGTTTGTGTGGCTATCTACTATAGGCTTACAGACTACCATAGCGGGCTCTACCGGCCATTAAAGGCCAACTCCAGAATTAAAGCGGCGAGGGCCTTTAACAAGGTAGCAGGCTTTAATGGCCGGTAGAGCCCGCATTGGAGGGCTCTAAAGCTATTAGAACATTCCACCCCAAGAGGGCAGAATGTTCTAATTTCTAAAACAAAGCCCTCACGGAGCCCGAGGGGGTTGAAATCTCCCCGGGCTCCGTGAGGCCTTTTGTTCATAGCAACAAATGTGAATAAACATTGGAATGTTGGACCTCTGGGCTTCTACCGGCGATTAGAAGCCCAGAGCACTCCAGTGTTTTCAATGGAGCT
This sequence comes from Calotriton arnoldi, assembly GCA_963921515.1. Classification (NCBI taxonomy): domain Eukaryota; kingdom Metazoa; phylum Chordata; class Amphibia; order Caudata; family Salamandridae; genus Calotriton; species Calotriton arnoldi. Next base: position 94,743 of record CAWUFW010014685.1, on the reverse strand, counting down.
CCCAACATTCCAATGTTCTAATACCGGGTAGAACCTGGTGGTAAATGCCCACGCAAAAACAGACTTGAATGTCTGCTACCAGTAATAAATACGAGGTATTTCAGGGTATATCAGACTTTAATGGCCCTGTTTCTTAATTTACAGGTTATTAGACAGACAGTATTGTCCTGAAGATACCCGCAGATCCATTCCTATAGGTTAAAACTTTGACATATCCTCGACTGTTCATTTTCACTTGTGTCTAACTGAGATTTGTCAAAGTGGCCATTCAGAAATATGTTGTGTGAATATATGACACCCCGAGATGATCTTGTGTACATGAAAAAATATAAATATATATCACACACATACACTTTCTGCTCTTTGCGCCATTGCACTAGACTGAAATATATATTGTATTATGATGTCTGAATAATACCTTGATTTCAACTTTGATCAGCGACCCAGTGATTCATTAAATCTCATTACATCTCAGTGTGAGTGTTGGACTTGGGCAGGTAGATCAGTGGATGTATTTGCCCCACGGGACCATTGTATCTGCTTTAGTTATGGTATGAGACAAGTCTCAAACTATAAGGACTGTGACGAGAAAGGCCTGGACTCAGAGTAATGAAGACCATCCCTAAGCAACTATGGGGCTGATTACGATGTCGAAGGGTCGGTGTCGGACCCAACGACATCTGCCCCTTCAGTCTGTCCGCCACATTTCGATGCAGCAGGTGGAGGCATCGTGTGGAGGGACCATCTGCAGAGCTTCTGACAGGCTCAAGGAGCACGTCAGTGCATCGGAAAGAAACCATAATCACCTAATGACAGCGGCTCCGCTGTTGGGATTCTGATGTCATTTTCAGACAGCCTTTCCATGCTGGCCTTTCCGATTTGGAAAGACTGTCGGAAAATGACTTTGGGGGCCCCTAGCAGGGACCCCTCACCCCTGGCCATCCGCAATGGGGCCTGGGGGGCACCTATAGTGCCCCCTAAACATCCCATCACCGTGTGGTGCTTGCCACATGGTGCAGGGATGTTTCAAAACATGCATTTTACAATGGAAGCTTGTTCTACGGGTCTTTTCCGCCCGCCGCACAAGCTTCCATTGTAAAATGCATGTTTGCGACCGTCCTATGGTTGGTCGCATCGTAATCTTGCGGTCGTAACTGCCGACCTAAGGTCAGGCGGTTCCTGACCGATACAGTGTCATCCGCCTGACATAGTAATTAGGCCCTGTGTCATCATTTAGTTCAAATAGCAAAAAATCGAGTTTAAGAGACTGCGTGTTGCCATAAACCACACTGTGGTCGGATGAGCTGCTTCAGCAGATTCTCGTGTCAAGGCTCGGTAAGCAATTAAAGTATAAGCTTTATGTGTAGAAAAAAGGAATTTGTAGATTGTTTTGGGTAACTTTGTAACCCATCTGTATATAATCAATTTCCTATAACATTAATGCTCTTGTTATAAGAATACATGAATACAGACAGGGGTTATTCCGTTTTCTGTCAAAGGTTTATTGTAATGAATTTCACTTTTTCTCCTGACACAAGTTGTTGTCCATTTGCAACAGGCAAAATTGTGATATACATCATGGCGCACTTGCTGTACACATTAGATGCGTACCAACAATGTTCCGAGGAAATGATTTCCCAAAATGTCACAAATTAAAGGTATCAGTCCACAGAGCGGCAGGGTGCAGCGACGCGCATTTTTGCTGACAGAGCAGGACGTAAAAAGCCGGTAAGCAGCTTTAAATGAACACATTGGGGCATATTAGCAAGACCCACGTTAAAATTATCGCCGTTTTACCGGCAGTTTCCTGCCGCTAAAACGGCGATAATTTTAACGTGGGTCTTGCTAATATGCCCCATAGTTTTCCTTGCAGCTGTACGTGACGTACGGGGCTGGTGCTGTGCGGGATCTGGTCAGTTTCACCTTGCAGGGAGCGGGCACATGCACGTTGCCCATGACCAATTTCAGGAACGAACCTGTTGTAGAGGACACACTCTCCAATCGACAACACTGGGTCAGAGAGGCTCAACCAGGATCCAGTCCTTCCTGATCCAGGGTTCTGGTGGGGCCTAGAGGTGATCTGATCGATTACTGGAAAAACAAGAACCGACAAAGCCTACAAGTCTGCTTTTCTTTAGAGCATGTAACCAGAGGCACAGGCCATATTGTAATTGTAATTGCATTTATATAGTGCATGCTAAGAGGTCCTAAAGCGCTGTACAGTGAGTAGCACGCTACTTGGGAACCCAAGGTTAGTGCTTAATCCACTGGTTATTAATAATTATTGTGTGAGTCGTATGCACTCAACAAAAATGAATGTATTTTCCTCCTTTTGGTTTGTGATAGAATATATTCATATGCTTTGTGGTAGAATATATTCATGATCATATGGCCAAGCTATTGAATTTTTGTCATTTTCTGCTAGATCTTACACCTTGACAGCAAATTTTAGTAATGTTGGTCGTGCAGCGGTTAAAGAGAAACAATTGTTTAACTGACTAAAAGAGATCATGGGGTCGCCAAATGAGTATACAATCTTTGAACCCAAGGGCTAAATGTAACACCTATGAGACTTCTCGTTTGCAGATAATTTTAGACTGTACTCACTAGTCATGATGAACTTTTTTTTTAGTTTCTGTATCTTCAGGCTTGCCATTACTCTTGATCGTTGTATGTTTTATTTATTCATAATTACACAAGTTTATGTCTCATGATGGTATTTTGTATGTACTGATAGCAATAAACGTTGGGCCTGATTCACAAAGGTAAACCCACACTTTTGTGTAACTTTACAATTGTTTGCTATTCACAAAGGTATTTTATCAGAAGTCTGTTTATGAGCGCAGATTCTCCGCACATAAGAAGATAGGACAATCCCATCTTTTTATGTGCGGAGACTCTACAGCCGTGAAGATACTACACGTAAAATACCTTTGTTAACAGCAAACAGACGTAAAGTTACACAAAAGTGTAAGTTTACCTTTGTGAATCAGGCCCTTTAACTTTTTAATCAAGCACTTTGGGGCCTCGGCAAGAGGAACGTGCTATGGAATTGCTACCATCGAATGCAATTCAATACACACAGAGGCACATCACATTTGGTACATGCACTGAAAGAGCATCCACCTGTAAATGCAGTTCAAAACCCTGAAAGCCCCACAAGCATGCATGGACCCAGGCGCATTGATCAATAAGCATACAGGCATCAATGGACGCAGATAACAGTCAACCATAGCTGCTTGAGGCACACAGTGGTTGGCACCTTTACTGCACAGGATAATGTGCAGCAATGGGCACTAGGTGCAGTGCAGCCGGAGAGTACAGGGTAATGTGCACCAGAGTAGCACTGGGTGTTGTGACTTATGTGACAACTGTATATTGTGCATCAGGTAGCCAGGGAGGTGCACATTATGGATGCACAGGGCGAGGCAGCCAGAGGCACATGGTGACTTTCAATGGGTTCACATGATAATTGATATACAATATGGGTAACCTGTTGATGTGCCCCAAATTATGTGTGACACCTTCAACCCTGTCTTTGGTTTCTAGTCAGTATCAATTTGGTGGCTGGAATTTTTGAGCCCATACTTATAATTACAATAGCAAAACTGCAATTCCCAGAGTCCAAAGTCCAGCTGGCAAAAAAACACACATGACATGGACCGACTCGTAGCGATGCACATAGGTAATGAAAAAAATAGAAAAACATGCATTTCCTCAGACAATTTGACAATTTTGTTTTTATTTTTTTATTGTAAATCAAGAGAATGCGCAATATATAGTCACTAAAAACCGGCTACTGTATTATGTAAAAATGTCCAATTTATTACACATTGATATATGCATTTAAAAAAAATATATTGTAACCAACCTTACATTAGAAAAAAATCCGCATTTTAACATCCCATACTATTATACATAACACTTTATCACAAATCCATCTTCTACAAATTATTATGGATGACAATATCCCTATATACTTCAAATTTGCAAAAGAGTTATCACAAGATCATAAAAAACTCAAGTCTTTGTCACAGGTTGTCGTTGCAGCGTTTCAGTGGTTATTAACAATGCTTCCCTCCACCTTCTTCAGGCCAAACAATTTATTTAAAAGATATAAATGTATCTAAAAAAGTGGGCTTTTTTCCTGTTCCTTTATTTATTTGGTTGTATCCTCGCTTAGATAGGATTATGGCTATTGCTCTTCTCTTCTATGTATAGTAGTACCCTTTTTATATTGCTACCTCATTAACCATCCTGATAGTCTCTGTCAGATTGTTCATACTTTTCAATATTCTGTCCGTGGATTAACTGTCAGACCTCAGTTGTCAATGCTGGGGTATGGTCTGTAGAAAATCCCCACTGTTTCTCTAATTATAATATACAAGAGGCCACATTTCACTTGATTCCTCGTTTTATGGGCTCACTCGATAGAAGGAATCTTTGTAGGTCTATTCCCTCTCAATTATTTTCTTTCTGTCTTTTTAGACCTTTTGTATCCTGTCTTTGTGATCAGGTTTCTGGCTTAGAATGCCAGAAACCTGATCACAAAGACGGGATACAAAGGGCCTAAAAAGACAGAAAGAAAATCATGGTGTCATCCTATTAAATGCCCTGTAGCATGGTTATATCCTTTCCTCATGTCACAGTGGCATTTCCAATTAGGCTGAATTGATAATAATGAAGGAACAGGGATGTAGCAACTATTGCACAGAATGGCACTTGTGAGGGGTCACGTTGACTATGACAGGAAAGAAGAAAGGAAATTATTTTGCAGTCCTTAAGAAACACACACATTGTTTCATTCATTTGCTCGTGAAGAAAGGTCAATGCAGTGAGAGTCACTGAAGTAAATGGAGAATAGATGCAAATTCTCAATAACATATTTACTTCAGAAGTACTTGATGGTGTAGGCAGAAACAGCCCCATCTCAGAATCTGTAAGACAGCCTGAGGCACCCATTGCAGTGTTGCCACCCCATGTATACCTCACTAAGCGGGGACAGGCTCACTTCAACACCACAAGCACTACAACCCCTATCACACAGATACATTTTCTTCCCAGACCACGGCCCAGTAATAGGCTTTCTAGATTCCCCCCAACACCAAGGACTCTGAGACAGAAAGCCAGTTGGACTGCATCCACTCCACAACCCGCTGAGCTTTACTTGAGTGAGATGTGTTCTAGCTAATAATCAATCCTGTGATATATTACAAGGATAGTTTGTGGAACCCAAACTCTCTTTTCCATCATATAAAGGCACATTCAAGAACAGTAGGAAACCAAGAATATATTTTAAAGATTATTTTAAAATAAAACAAACTATCCTAGTGCATACAATATGAATAATAACAATTATAAAATTTATGAAAATCAAAAAAATTGTGGTAGTGCTGTTTATCAAAAGTATGAATAGCAAAGTCTATATTGACTTTGTGGTGAAATCATTGAGCCATCTTTATATTAATATCTCCAATTCACTCCTCATTTCTCTTGGCTAAGCTATGGTTTAGCACAAAATAGAGTTCTAGTTTGACTTTCAAAGATTCACAACCTCATACCACTTCTGAACAATAGAACCAATGTTCAGCAAAGTAACAGTCTGTGTTGGCAGGTAGGCAGATAAGCCCACAGAACGAAGGCAAGATATGTCTCTGGGTCCTCTTCAGCAAAGGCCACAACTCTGCAGGACCTTTGTCTCGGGTCTGTGGTATGAAGTTCCTCTCCATCTCCTTACACTCTGTTCATAGTTTATATAATGTATCTGAACATAATTGAACAATTTCAGAATAAGCAGTTAGCAGAAAGGCCATGGCACTCTTATGCTTACTTACATTCTTTGCAACATTACCTATTATTTGAGAACAATAAATGTAAAGTGAAGTTATCAGATTCTATGAGACCTTTCTCATTATTTAAAAATAATCACTATAACTTTATTGATAACATTACTGCAACACTGAAAATTAAATAATTGACAACAAGACTGTGCATGGTGGGGGCACGCATTATAGTTACCTTAGGGCACAAGTTATAGTTACTAGAGATAACTATCACTGGGGAATTTCAGTGTTTTGTTAGTTTAAAACCTTACTTTGTCACTGAAATTTTCACCTAACTAGAACGTCACTTTAACCTTTGTTTGTTTCAGTGAATATGTGGCAGTTGCCAGTAGGTAGTTATAGTTCCTAGTTCCCCTTAGGAAAAAACATTTTTTGTTTTGCTAATAACTTTGGCCCCGTTTGATAAATCTTCACAAAATTGTTTGCCAGCCACTTCAGCTGCTGTATGGAAAGTTTCGGGGTGATTCATTAAGCGGGGGCAGAGAAAAAGGGGAGGTCCCAAAACACATTTTCCCCATGCAATCGGAGTTAATAAAGTAAAGAGATTTATGTATATCTAGAGACACAGATCTGCCATGGATCCTCCATGGATCTGGGTGGATTCACAGATCCACAAGCCAACGTGATTGCCCGGCTGCCATTTTGTGCATCGATACACGGTTCCCAGCGGGAAAATAAATGTAAAAGTGATAGAACGGTTCAGGGTAGAGGTACCCTGATCAGGTATTCAGACAGAATATCGAGTTGGAAATGTCGACTTACACAAATATCGAGTTGGAAATATAGTCACACAGAAATATCGATAGCAAGAATATCGTGGTCAAGAATATCAAATTTAAGGTAAGAAATATCATCTTCAAAAATATAGAAGTCATTAATATCGTTTTCAAAAATGGTGGGGCATATTAGCAAGACTGGCGATAAAATTATCGCCGTTTTAGCGGCAGGAAACTGCCGCTAAAGCGGCGATAATTGGCTTGCTAATAAGCGTTATAGAATTCAATAGAAGCCCAGGTTAGATGTCCTGCACATCTAACCTGGGCTTCTATTGAATTCTATAACGCTTATTAGCAAGCCAATTATCGCCGTTTTAGCGGCAGTTTCCTGCCGTTAAAACGGCGATAATTTTATCGCCAGTCTTGCTAATATGCCCTATAGTTGTTTAAAATATCGATTTTTTATTCAGTGTTATGTATTTTAGTTTATATTTTAAATGTATGTGATGTATGTTTTTTGTATAAGTATTGTTTATGTTTTTTAATATATGTGTTACATTTTTAGTAGTTATCAATTTTATTTTAAGTACATTTTGTGTTTTTCAGTTCAGTAGCGGGTTGTGGGTTTATAGGGGAATAGGGTGGGAAGTAATTTAATTATAATAAATGAATGATTATTTTTTATTTATTAATATTTATTTAATTGAGTTTTTATAGTGCTAATTGTGGGAAGTAATTTATTTGTAATTAATTATTAATTGGTTTTTAATTAATATTAATTAATTAATTGGTAATTAATTAGGGTAATTGTGTAAAAAAAATTGGGTGCAGGTTGTGGGGTTTATAGGGGTAAATGGTGGGAAGTTATTTATTTGTAATTAATCATTAATTAGTTGTTAATTAATGTTAATTTATTCATTGGTAATTAATTTTATTAATTGTGTAATTTTTGTGGTTGCAGGTTGTGGGGTTTATAGGGGTAAAGGGTGGGAAGTAATTTATGTTTAATTAATTGTTAATTTATATTAATTAATTGATTGAAAATTAATTATGGGAATTGTATAATTAATTTTAGGTGCGAGTTGTGGGGTTTATAGGGGTGAAGGGTGGGAAGTAATTTGTGTTTAATTAATTAATAATTAGTTGATCATTAATATTAATTTATTAATTGATATTTAATTAGGGTATTTGTTTATATTTTTTTGTGTGTGGGTTTTACTTTTATAGGGGTACAGTGTGGGGAGTAAATTAATTTAACTTTATAATTAGTTGTTAAATACTATTAGTTTTTAATTGAAAATAAGTTTTAATTGTGTTATACATTTTTTTACAGTTTAATTTTAGCTGTGGGTTGTGGGGCTTATAGGGGTAAAGTGTGAGAAGATAATTAATTTTTATGAGTTTTAATTTGTTTTTTAATTAATAATATTTCTTTAATTGGTAATTATGTTAATTAAGGAAGTACTTTAAAAAAATGTAGATGTGGGTTGTGAATTGTGTGGTGTTATAGGGTAGGAAATAAAAAAAGTAAATTTATGTAATAATTAATGTTTTTGTTTCTAAATAATTTCTAATTAAAAATATTTATTTGTTTGAAAATTATTTTTTATTTTATTTAATATAATATTTGTAGGTATTTGTCATATATATTTAACATTATTGTTTTTTTTTTTTTAAGTTTAATATTAAATATATTTGTGTTTTAATTTTTAACATATTTATATATTTTTTAATTTATTTTATTTTTTAAATATTTTTGTTGTTGTTAATATTTTGTTTGTTTTTAATTTTAAACTGACTGTAGTGAGAATATTAATTGTTACCCCTCCGCAATCCAACACTTTCCCTACAGTTGCACTGATTGGAGTGGGAACAGTAAATTTTATCCCGCCACCATCCAACACTTTCCCTACTGTTTCACTCACTGGAGTGGGAATAGTCATTTTTACCCCTCCGCTATCCAACACTTTCCCTACTGTTGCACTCACTGGAGTGGGAATAGTAATTTTTACCCCTCCGCTATCCAACACTTTCCCTACTGTTACACTCACTGGAGTGGAAATAGTCATTTTTATCCACCCCTCCCCCTCTACTATGGTATTTGACAAGGTAGATGTCAGTCGCGCACTTAGGGCCCTAACTGGTGGTAGGGCACCGGGCCTAGATTGCATTCCTGCAGATATTTTCTTGCATGACAAGCCCAAATGGTCTACTTACATACTTTTATTTGCCAATGTCATAGCCCAAGGAGCACCAATTCCGCATACTCGGCGGGGGGCGGAAATAATACCTATTTATAAAAAGGGAGACAAATCCTTGCCTGGTAACTACAGGCCAATAAGCCTTAAAGATTCTATACAGAAAGTGGTGGCTAGGCTTGTTTTGACCAAGGTCCAGGACTGGATTGGTGATAATGCTGCTCTCTCCCCTCTTCAGGCAGGCTTCAGGGCCCACATTAGCACCATAGATTAGGTGTTCCACTTTGCTCTTATATACTGGCGTATAGTCACCCTCAAATCCGCCTTTGACACGGTTTCTAGGAACAAATTGTGGGGGGTCCTAAAGGAGATGGGGTTGCCTCTAGATCTACTCGCCCTAATTGCCCGCCTCCATGAGGACAACTATGCACAAATACGGTGGGGGACGGCAGGAAACAAGACAGATCCTTTTCCTGTGCACAAGGGCGTTCGTCAGGGATGTGTGTTAGCACCCATGCTGTTCTCTCTTTTTATAAATGGTGTTGCAAACTTCCTTGATGCCATTCATACTGATGTCCCTGTTTTAGCTGGAAGGAAAATTCCCATTCTCATGTTTGCGGATGACATGCAGATAATCTCCAAAACACTGAGGGGCCGATTCCGATTCCGGCCGGAAATCTCTCCGACCGAGCCAGACCCGGAGAGATTTCTGACCGAATCGGACTCTGGCAGTCCGACCGAACGAGTACGATGCGCACGCATGCCATCGGACTCGAGTCGGTCGGACTCCCATTGAAGTCAATGGGAGCCTGTCGTACAACGCGTACGCGGGCTCCCATTGACTCCAATGGGTGCGAGGCGGACAAGGGCGCCCCTACAGCGTGTACGCGTCCATGCGCATCGCGGCGTACATGCACAGGTAGGGGGACCCATGGGTCCCCCTGTGTGCGACTCGCGCGCCTACGCGTACAGGGGGATCCGACGCGGACCCCCAAAGTCCGGCTCCGACAGCTTTTTCGAGCCGGACGGCGCGAGTCGGTCGGACTGCTCGCGGCGCGCATCGTACTTACCCGGCCAGGATACGTCTCCATAGCGCGGTGCGAGTCGTGTCCATGCGAGTCGGTCGGAGCGTGTTGAAGCCGCGTTCGAGTCGGTCGGAGATTTCGCGGGTGCCTGCATCGTACTCGCTCGGCCGGACCCGCGTACGATTCGGTCGGGAAACAGGGCTCCGAATCGGATCCGGTAAATCCGAATCCGATTCGGAGCACTACCGGCCGAGATCGGAATCGGCCCCTCAGTGGATTGCAGCGTGCCCTCCACCACTACGAAGAGTTTTGTCTTTTGAGAGGCCTTAAAATCAATGCCGCAAAGACAACATTTATGGCATTTAACCAGCACAGATCATTCAGGGGGGAAATGACGATGAATGGGTTTCCTCTGGAGCAGATGGATGCTTTTGTCTATCTGGCCATCAAATTTCACAAGGACATGAGGTGGAAGCCTCATATTGAAGTTATGGTATTAAAGCATCGACAGCTAGCTGGCACCCTTAGAAAGGAAGTTAAAACCTCTTTGACGAAGCCTATTAGTCCGGCTCTTCAAATTTCTGATAGTAAAGTGGTGAGCTCAGTCCTTTATGAGGCTGAGGGGCCTAGAAAACCTGAATCAGCTCACAATAGCCGAGAACGCGTTTCTACGTGCAATTACTAGCCTCCCACAGAGCACACCTACCCTCCCTCTAAGGAATGATCTGGGTAGGTAAGCCTTAAAGGATTTTGCTAGGCTTCGCCCAATTCTATATTGGCGAAGACTATGGGTTATGCAGGAATTGTCAGTATATACAGAGGGCTTAAGGGATGTTATTAACCCCTTCCATGCTTATGACGAGCTGGACTCGTCATGGCACACAGTGGTCGTGTGCTCATGACGAGTCCAGCTCGTCATAAGACCCACCCACGGGGGAAGCGCTGGCGCTCCCCCCGTGGGAATCCGATCATTGGTTTTTTTGGGGGGAAGGCAGGGGAAGGGCTTCCCCTGCCTCCCCCGTCACCCCCCCTCAATGACGTCAGCGCGCGAGGCGCGCTGACGTCATTGGGGGTTTCCCTTTCTTCCCCGATGCGCTGGAATCCATTTGCTTCGAGCGCGTCGGGGAATTAAGGTGAGTTTTGGCTCCGGGGAGGGGGGGTTTGAAACAAAAGAGGCATCGAGGGAAAGGGTTTTCCTTTCCCCCGATGCCTCTTTTGTGTATTCCTGCTGCACGATCATGCGATTGTGCAGCAGGAATGCCCACTAGACACCAGGGAATTTTTTATTTTTTTTAAATTGAAATGAAAATACTGTTTTGGGGAGCGGCCCCTTGGGCAAGGGTCGCTCCCCTTTTGGGGGCCATATGTTTTTGGTGCTCTGCCCCCCTGGGGGGGGGAAGTTTTTTTATATAGCGCGGGCTTTACCCGAAGGTGTCAGAGCGCTTCACAATAGTAACATTACATCAGGAGAAGGTTATAAGTGAGCATAATACAAAAGCAAGCGTTACATTACATGAGGAAAAAGTGACAATTGTGCAAATAACAAAACAAACAAGATACAAAAAGAGGTATGCGTTACAAGAGGAAAAAGTGACAGGTGTGCATGATACATGAGATACAAAATACAAATAGAGGTATAATACTGCAATAAGTGGCAGTCACTCAGAACACACTGGGAAGGCACTTCTATAGGCATGGAGTACAGAATTTCTTATAGTGGAAGAACTTCCTTGAGGGAGTAGAGAGGGCGTGGATTAAACAGGAGACTTAAAATGAAGGGTACCCAAATCCAACACAGCACGCAAGGGTGAGGAATGTACAGGAAAAAGTACAAATTTACAATGAAGAGCGAACTTCCTAGAGGGGGCTGAGAGTGAAAGTATTAGTTCTGAAAGTGTCTTTGGAAGAGAAGAGATTTGAGGTCAGCTTTGAAGATCCGGGTAGAGGAGGTGGCACGGAGCAATGGGGGAAGCGAGTTCCAGATTCTCACCGCATTGCCTGAGAAGGATTGCGCCATCGATCTTTCCCTTTTGAAGACGGGGGGCTCAAGCAGAAGCTTTTCCGCATTGCGAGAAGGGCGAGAGCCACCGGACAATTTCAATTTATTCACCAGGTAACGAGGGGAGGACGTGTGTAAGGCTTTGTGTGTGATGCAGGCAGTTTTGTAAATAGATCTTGCCTCGATCGGAAGCCATCGAAGAGAGGACAGGATAGGAGTGACGTGGTCGCTTCGTTTAGACCCTGAAATGAAGCAAGCTGCTGAATGGAAGATGGATTTGAGAGGGGAGAGGTGGGATTTGGGTAGGCCCGTCAGAAGAGAATTGCAATAATCCAGTCTTGAAGAACCAGAGATTGTACAAAGGTTTTTAAGTCTTTCTCCGGGAAGAATCGACGGATCCCCCATAGAAGGCGCAACTGGTAACGTGCGTTCTTAGCAATAGAGTTGATGTGGGAGATTAGGTTGAGTCTTTTGTCAAGAATGACACCTAGGGATTTAGCGCTGTCGACAATGATGGGTTTGTTGTTGAGTAGGTTCAGCTGATCCATCCAAGATTGAACAGGAGGAGGTGAGAGAGAGGTAGAGAGGAGGAGGAATTCAGTTTTGGCGGGATTCAGAATGAGTTGGTGAGCTTACATCCAGTTGTGAATAGAGTTGAGAGTAGAGTTGAGTAGTGAGAGATCGTGTGCGGAAGATACCTTAAGGTATCTTCCCACTAGTCCACCAGGCATTTATTTGTGGAGAGTGACCCCTTGGGCAAGGGTCACTCTCCTTTGGGGGCAATATTTGTGGCTGTGTCTGCCCCCAGGAGGGCAGATCGCCATGTTTTTTTTTTAAATTGGGCCCACTAGACCACCAGGGATTTGTTTGAGGGAGTGGCCCCTTGGGCAAGGGTCACTCCCTATGGGGAGCATTAATTTGGCCGTTTCTGCCCCCTGGGTGGGCAGATCGGCTGATTTTTTTTGTATGGCCACTAGGCCACCAGGGATTTTTTGTGGGGAGTGGCCCCTTGGGCAAGGGTCGCTCCCCTTGGGGGCATTGTTTGTGGCTGTCTGCCCCCATGGGGGGGCAGATGTCACCATTTTTTTTATATTTGGCCCACTAGACTACCAGGGATTTGTTTTGGGGAGTGGCCCCTTGGGCAAGGGTTGCTCCCCTTTGGGGAGCATTAATTTGGCCGTTTCTGCCATCCTGAGGGGCAGATCGGCTGATTTGTTTTTTTGTAGGTCCACTAGGCCACCAGGGTTTTTATGTTGGGGAGCGGCCCCTTGGGCAAGGGTCGCTCCCCTTTATGGGAGGATGATTGTGGCCATTTCTGCCCTCTTTGGGTGGCAGAATAGAAGTATGTTTTTAGGCCCATCTGCCCCCAAGGAGGGCAGAAGCCACTAGACACCAGGGTTTTTTAATTTTTGTGTTGGGGAGTGGCCAAAAGGGCAAGGGTTGCTCCCTTTTACGGGGGTGAATATTTTATTTATACTCTTTGGCCCACCTACCCCTTATCTTGGCTGGTGGATTGTGTGTGGACTGGTGCATTATTTGCATATGTGATTGTAATGTTTTTTTCTCCTTTTTATTCTAGTGTAAAGCTTTTGATTCCTGTTTGCGGTTTCGGCAGTGGTTGTTCTGCAGTTTTGCGTAATTGCATTTATTTGGTAAGAAAAATATTTTTGTTGTGTGTACTCCAAATGAGTATTATTGTCATGCATGAATGAATTTTTTTGTAAGTGGTGTCATAATGGCAGCATATTTGTTAGTGTTCAGAGCATGAAATTCTTTGCGATGTTTTGCATTGTCTTATGTATAATTTTTTTCTTCTTTTTTAGTGGGATATTGTTGATCCTTACTGTGTCTGTGCAGAGTAGGTGGTGGTGAGTCTAGCTGCTTCTGTCACGTGAGTGGTATAGTGTTGGAGTATATAGGTCTTTGTGATAAAGCTCCATTTTGTTTATTTCTTTTTTTTACAAAGGGTTTGTTGTTGTTGACTTGTTTGACAAGTAACCTTTATTAGTAAGCATTATGGCTAGCCGTAGAATGACTGCTCAGCAGGTGGTTGGTTTGCTTCTTGAATCTTCCTCTGAGCAGGATTATGAGACTGACAGTGCGTCTGCGGGAGAGGAGGGAGGGGAAGATTCAGGCAGTGAGTTTTCTCTCCACATGGAATCATCGGATGATGAAGGTACTCTCAGTGCAGATGAAGTGCCTGTTTTAGAGGAGGATACTACTGTGCCGATGGTGCAAGAGGCATCTGGATTGCAGCTTGGGGCTGCTAGGCTTCCTACTGGAAGTGCTGGACTCTGGGTTGATCCAAACATGGTGCAGCCGGTGTTGCCTGCCTTTAGTGGTTATGCAGGGTGTAGAGTGGATTGTGAACATTATTTGCCTATACAGTATTTTCAGTTGTTTATGGATGATGTATTTTTGGGTGAGATTGTTGAGCAGATTAATTTGTATGCTGAACAGTTTTTGAGGGACAACAGTGCCAGACTTAGGCCCCATTCTAGAGCTACCCGGTGGAGTCCCACAAATCTGGAAGAGATGAAGAAGTTTTTGGGTTTGACTTTTTTGATGGGTTTGATAAGGAAGCCGTCCATGGGTTCATATTGGTCTACCAGTCCCTTGATGGCAACGGCCATATTTCCTGCAGTTATGACTCGTGATCGGTATTTACTTTTGCTTCGGATGCTGCATTTTGTTGATAATGGTTTGGCGTTGCCACGAGATCACCCTGAATGTGACCGTCTTTTTAAGATTCGGCCTGTTCTTGATCACTTTGTAGATCGATTTTCAGAGATCTATACTCCAGGGAAAGAAATATCTATTGATGAGTCTTTGTTCCTGTTCAAGGGCCGTTTGGTTTTTAGGCAGTACATTCCTAGCAAGAGGGCACGCTATGGAATTAAGCTGTATATGTTGTCTGAGAGTAGGACAGGATATGTTTTTAATTTGCGTGTGTACACTGGTAGGGATTCCACTATTGACCCCCTGGTTGTCCGTCCACTTTTGGAGTTTCAGAGAAAATTGTGTGGGATCTTGCTAGAGGACTGTTTAACAGAGGCCACCATTTGTACCTTGATAACTTCTACACTGCTGTGCAATTGTTTAAGGAATTGTTCAAAGTGGACACTTTTGCTTGTGGCACAATCCGCTCTAACCGTAAAGGTTATCCAAAAGAGCTTGTTTGCAAAAACTTCAGAGGGGACAGTGCAGTTCCTTGCGTAGTGATGAACTACTAGCTGTGAAATTTGTGGACAGGAGGGATGTGTACATGCTGACTACCATCCATGATGAGAGTACTTCACCTGTGGCTGTTTGGGGTCAGATTGCTGAAGTGCGCAAACCTGTGTGCATTTTAGACTACAATAAGCACATGGGTGGTGTTGATAGAGTAGATCAGAGGTTGGAACCTTACACTGCTATTCGTAAGGCTTACATTTGGTATAAGAAGTTGGCCATCCATCTCTTCAATTTAGCAACTTTCAATGCTTTTGTTGTGTTCAAGGAGTGTTCTCCTGCGTCAAAGTTGACTTTTGTTCAGTTTCAGCAGTCTGTCATAGGCAGCCTTGTTGTTGTCGAACAGGCAAGTGTTCCTAGAGTTGGAGTGGTGGAGGATGTGGCTCGATTGAAAGATCGCCACTTTCCTGATCACATTCCTCCTACACCCTCAAAAGACTTTCCCACTAGGAGATGTAGAGTCTGTTGGTGAAGAGGTACGCGGAAGGAGACTCGTATGTACTGCCCTGAGTGTCCTTCTAACCCTGGGCTGTGTGTGCCTGCTTGTTATAGAGCGTACCACAAGCAAAAGAATTATTGGGAGCAACCATGAGTGGTAAAGTGAACTGCCTGGTCTGTAATGTTTAAGAATTGTTGTTCTGTTTCAAGGTTGGCATTAGTGCAATGTATTTAGTTTCTGATTTTGTGTTAGTAGATTTGTATCTATTTGCAATTTGTTTGTGTTTTCTTTTTGTATAAAAAAATCCTAAATGTGATGGTGGTGTGTGTAGGCTGGTGCTTGGCTGGCGGTGTGCGTGGAGTGGCGCTTGGCTGGCGGTGTGCGTGGAGTGGCTCTTGGCTGGCGGTGTGCGTGGAGTGGCGCTTGGCTGGCGGTGTGCGTGGAGTGGCGCTTGGCTGGCGGTGTGCGTGGAGTGGCGCTTGGCTGGCAGTGTGCGTGGAGTGGCGCTTGGCTGGCGGTGTACATGGAGTGGCGCTTGGCTGGCGGTGTGCGTGGAGTGGCGCTTGGCTGGCGGTGTGCGTGGAGTGGCACTTGGCTGGCGGTGTGCGTGTAGTGGCTCTTGGCTGGCGGTGTGCGTGGACTGGCGCTCGGTTGGTGGTGTGTGAGTAGTGACTTGCTGCTGGTCACTACACACACTGCTAGCCAAGCGACACTCCACGCAATCCATCAGCTTGTGTGGTTGTTGTGTTAGGAATGTGGGCGTGTGAAAGTGATGGGCCCTTGAATGGCGCTGTCTGCTGGTGTGAGTGTTGTAATGTGATGGGCCCGCGGCTGGTGGTGTGAATGGTTTTGTATGTGTCACACGTATGAAAGGTGTATGAATGGCCTGTAAAGAGGTTGGTGCCTTGTCGTGGCTTTACAGCTCACGAGCTGTGAGTCAATGGTTCAGTTTCTCGTCCTTTCAATTATTAACAGTGCATTTCATTTTTGTGAAATCACTTGTTAATACAATTGTATATACTGAACCATCACTCACCCTCATGCCAAATCCAACCAGTATGTGTGTGTGCTTGAGGATTAGATGGCTGTGCAGTAATATTTTTTTTTGTCTTTCTCAAGCAGGGTGTACCTTGTCCCTTTTTGTGAATGTTGTAATGTGTTTGTTTCGTGCCTGGTGGTGTGAATGGTCTTGTGTGTATCGCGTATGAAAGGTGTGTGAATGGCCTGTAAAGTGGTTGGGGCCTTGACGTGGCTTTACAGCTCACGAGCTGCGAGTCACTGGTTCAGTTTTTTGTCCTTTCAATTATTGACAGTGCATTTCATTTTTGTGAAATCTCTTGTTAATAAAATTGTATATACTGAACCATCACTTGCCCTCGTGCCAAATCCAACCAGTATGTGTGTGTGCTTGAGGAATAGATGGCTGTTCAGTAATCTTTGTCTTTTTAGTCTGTCTGCCAAGGTGTACATTCCGTCTAAGAATAACCTACCAACTGTAGATATTGTCGTAAACGAAACACCCATGGGAGTACATGGTGATATCTCTCTTGTGGATCCCAACAAGTTATGTTACCCACAATGTCCTGCAAACCTCAAAATGTCTGTCACATTTTCCTTGCAATATTGTGCCAAAATTTTCACGCTGCAGAAATAAACAACACATTATCTCAAAACGACCTGGTTTTGCAAGGGGGTCACCTGGGTTTTGGCCCGGGGCTCGGCGGCCACCTAGGGAAACCTACCAAACCCACACATTTCTGAAAAGTAGACACCCGGGGGATTCCAGGGAGGTATGGCTTGCGTGGATCCCCCAACGTTTTCTTACCCAGAATCCCCTGCAAACCTGACATTTTGCTGAAAAAAATCCCTTTTTTCACACATTTTTGTGTGGTAAAGTTGTGGCATCACGGGGCTGACACAAATTTCCTACCACCCAGCGTCCCCCAGGTCTCCCGATAAAAATGGTGCCTCACTCGGGTGGGAGGCCCAAGTACCCGCGACAGGCAAGGGCCCACAACGTATTGAGGCGACCTCAAAATGGCCTTTCACAAAACGACCTGGTTGTGCAAGGGGGGTCCCATGACGTTTTGGCCTGGGGCTCGGCGGCCACCTTGGGAAACCTACCAAACCCACACATTTCTGAAAAGTAGACACCCGGGGGATTCCAGGGAGGTATGGCTTGCGTAGATCCCCCAACGTTTTCTTACCCAGAATCCCCTGCAAACCTGACATTTTGCTGAAAAAATCACTTTTTTCACACATTTTTGTGTGGTAAAGTTGTGGCATCACCGGGCTGACACAAATTTCCTACCACCCAGCGTTCCCCCAGGTCTCCCGATAAAAATGGTGCCTCACTCGGGTGGGAGGCCCAAGTACCCGCGACAGGCAAGGGCCCACAACGTATTGAGGCAACCTCAAAGTGGCCTATCACAAAACGACCTGGTTTTGCAAGGGGGGTCCCATGACGTTTTGGCCCGGGGCTCGGCGGCCACTTAGGGAAACCTACCAAACCCACATATTTCTGAAAAGTAGACACCCGGGGGATTCCAGGGAGGTATGGCTTGCGTGGATCCCCCAACATTTTCTTGCCCAGAATTCCCTGCAAACCTGACATTTTGCTGAAAAAATCCCTTTTTCACACATTTTTGTGTGGTAAAGTTGTGGCATCACGGGCTGACACAAATTTCCTACCACCCAGCGTCCCCCAGGTCTCCCGATAAAAATGGTGCCTCACTCGGGTGGGAGGCCCAAGTACCCGCGACAGGCAAGGGCCCACAACGTATTGAGGCGACCTCAAAATGGCCTTTCACAAAACGACCTGGTTTTGCAAGGGGGTCCCATGACGTTTTGGCCTGGGGCTCGGCGGCCACCATGGGAAACCTACCAAACCCACACATTTCTGAAAAGTAGACACCCGGGGGATTCCAGGGAGGTATGGCTTGCGTGGATCCCCCAACGTTTTCTTACCCAAAATCCCCTGCAAACCTGACATTTTGCTGAAAAAATCCCTTTTTTCACACATTTTTGTGTGGTAAAGTTGTGGCATCACCAGACTGACACAAATTTCCTACCACCCAGCGTTCCCCCAGGTCTCCCGATAAAAATGGTGCCTCACTCGGGTGGGAGGCCCAAGTACCCGCGACAGGCAAGGGCCCACAACGTATTGAGGCGACCTCAAAATGGCCTATCACAAAACGACCTGGTTTTGCAAGGGGGTCCCATGACGTTTTGGCCCGGGGCTCGGCGGCGACTTAGGAAACCTACCAAACCCACACATTTCTGAAAAGTAGACACCCGGGGATTCCAGGGAGGTATGGCTTGCGTGGATCCCCCAACGTTTTCTTACCCAGAATCCCCTGCAAACCTGACATTTTGCTGAAAAAATCCCTTTTTGTGATAGGCCATTTTGAGGTCGCCTCAATACGTTGTGGGCCCTTGCCTGTCGCGGGTACTTGGGCCTCCCACCCGAGTGAGGCACCATTTTTATCGGGAGACCTGGGGGAACGCTGGGTGGTAGGAAATTTGTGTCAGCCCAGTGATGCCACAACTTTACCACACAAAAATGTGTGAAAAAGTGATTTTTTCAGCAAAATGTCAGGTTTGCAGGGGATTCTGGGTAAGAAAACGTTGGGGGATCCACGCAAGCCATACCTCCCTGGAATCCCCGGGTGTCTACTTTTCAGAAATGTGTGGGTTTGGTAGGTTTCCTAGGTGGCCGCCGAGCCCCGGGCCAAAACGTCATGGGACCCCCTTGCAAAACCAGGTCGTTTTGTGATAGGCCATTTTGAGGTCGCCTCAATACGTTGTGGGCCCTTGCCTGTCGCGGGTACTTGGGCCTTCCACCCGAGTGAGGCCCCATTTTTATCGGGAGACCTGGGGGAATGCTGGGTGGTAGGAAATTTGTGTCAGCCCGGTGATGCCACAACTTTACCACACAAACGTGTGAAAAAGGGATTTTTTCAGCAAAATGTCAGGTTTGCAGGGGATTCTGGGTAAGAAAACGTTGGGGGATCCATGCAAGCCATACCTCCCTGGAATCCCCGGGTATCTACTTTTCAGAAATGTGTGGGTTTGGTAGGTTTCCTAGGTGGCCGCCGAGCCCCGGGCCAAAATGTCATGGGACCCCCCTTGCAAAACCAGGTCGTTTTGTGATAGGCCATTTTGAGGTCGCCTCAATACGTTGTGGGCCCTTGCCTGTCGCGGGACCTTGGGCCTCCCACCCGAGTTAGGCACCATTTTTATCGGGAGACCTGGGGGAACGCTGGGTGGTAGGAAATTTGTGTCAGCCCGGTGATGCCACAACTTTACCACACAAAAATGTGTGAAAAAAGGGATTTTTTCAGCAAAATGTCAGTTTGCAGGGGATTCTGGGTAAGAATACGTTGGGGGATCCACGCAAGCCATACCTCCCTGGAATCCCCCGGGTGTCTCCTTTTCAGAAAAGTGTGGGTTTGGTAGGTTTCCCTAGGTGCCGGCAGAGCTAGGGTTAAAAAACTACAGCTAGGCACTCTGCAAAAAAAGGGTCATTTTTCACTGTGAAAATGTGTTGCGTCCACGTTGCATTTTGCGCTGCTTCCTGTCGCGGGCACTAGGCCTACCCACACAAGTGAGGTACCATTTTTTTTGGAAGACCTTGGGGAACGCGGGGTGGGTGGAATTTTGTGGATCCACGCAGATTCCAGAACTTTCCACCACAGAAAAGTGAGGAAAATGTGTTTTGTTTGCCAATTTTTAAGGTTTGCAAGGGATTCTGGGTAACAGAACCTGATGAGAACCAGTCAAGTCACCCCATCCTGGATTCCCCTCGGTGTCTACTTTTCAAAAATGTATAGGTTTGCTAGGTTTCCCTAAGTGCCGGCAGAGCTAGAATTCAAAAACTACAGCTAGACACTTTGCAAAAAAAGGGTCATTTTTCACTGTGAAAATGTGGTGCATCCACGTTGCGTTTTGCGCTGCTTCCTGTCGCGGGCACTAGGCCTACCCACACAAGTGAGGTACCATTTTTTTCGGAAGACCTTGGGGAACGCGGGGTGGGTGGAATTTTGTGGATCCACGCAGATTCCAGAACTTTCTACCACAGAAAAGTGAGGAAAATGTCTTTCTTTTGCCAATTTTTTAGGTTTGCAAGGGATTGTGGGTAACAGAACCTGGTGAGAGCCAGTCAAGTCACCCTATCCTGGATTCCCCTGGGTGTCTACTTTTCAAAAATGTATAGGTTTGCTAGGTTTCCCTAAGTGCCGGCAGAGCTAGGGTTCAAAAACTACAGCTAGGCACTTTGCAAAAAAGGGTCATTTTTCACTGTGAAAATGTGGTGCGTCCACGTTGCGTTTTGCGCTGCTTCCTGTCGCGGGCACTAGGCCTACCCACACAAGTGAGGTACCATTTTTATCGGGAGACTTAGGGTAACACAGAATTGTAGAGCAACTGTTATTACCTATTGACTTTCGATGCATTTCTGCCTTCCAAATGAAAGACAAAGGGCCTGATACACAGAACTAACTTACGTCAAAAACGTAAAGTTAGTACTTTTGGTATTCACAGAATACACTTACTCATTTTGGTATTCACAGAATGAACTTACTCATTTCGGTATTCACAGAAGTTAGTAGCCCTAACTTTAGGACTCCTAAATACCTTCTGTGAATACCGAAAGTCTTAAAGTTAGGATTTTTCTCAGTTTAGGAGTAGTAAAGTTAGGACTTTACTACTCCTAAACTGAGAAAATCCTAACTTAAGACTTTCGGTATTCACAGAAGGCATTTAGGAGTCCTAAAGTTAGGACATCTAACTTCTGTGAATACCGAAATGAGTAAGTTCATTCTGTGAATGCCAAAATGAGTAAGTGTATTCTGTGAATACCAAAAAGTACTAACTTTACGTTTTTGACGTAAGTTAGTTCTGTGAATCAGACCCAATGTGTAAAAATAAGTCATTTCGAAAAATGACCTATAATTCTCATGCTAGTAAGGGTACTCCCAATTTCGGAAATGTGCAAATATCTACTGTTTCTAAAATCTACATTTTGTTCCCATTTCAGAAATACATAGGTGTCTTTCATAACAATTTTTCCATGTATACATTTTCCCAAAATTATTGCTATATACCCGGTACATAATAAAAAACCATTGCAAGATGCTGCTCAGTTATTGGCTCTGGGTTCGTCGGGTTCTTTTTGAACCTACAAGTCCTATATATCCCCACAACCAGAAAGGTCCAGCGGATATAACGGTATACTGCTTTCAAATAGCTGTCATAATTAGAAGAAGTTACAGGTGAAAACGTTGACACAAATGGCTGTTTTTTTCAACTAATTTTCAATTTTTCCTTCATTTAACTGTTAGTTTCTATAAGGAAAGCTTTAAGGATCTACACAAATGACCGCTTGCTGAATTCAGAATTGTGTCTACTTTTCAGAAATGTATGGCTTTCCAGGATCCATTATTGGTTTCATACCCATTTCTACCATTAACTGGAAGGAGGTTGAAAGCACAAAAAAATAGCAAAAATAGGCTATGTCCCAGAAAAATGCCAAAACTGTGTAAAAGTTGGTTTTCTGACAAAAGTCTGCTTGTCCCTGAAAGCTGGGAAGATGGTGATTTCAGCACCACAACCCCTTTTTGATGCCATTTGTAGGGAAAAAACAAGACGCTTTCATCTGTAGGCCTTTTTTCGCATTTTTCCCAAAAAAACAAAATTTTGCTGTATTTTGGCTAATTTCTGGGTCCCCTCCAGGGGAATCCACAAACCCTGGGTACCTTTACAATCCCCATGATGTTAGAAAAAAAGGACGCAAATTTGGCGTGGATACCTTATGTGGTCAAAAAGTTACAGGGGCCTAAGCGCGCACTACCCCAAATACCCCAAAAAAGACTTAGCACAGGGGGGGAAAAGGCCTAGCAGCGAAGGGGTTAATTCGGATCAATTTCATAAAATCAGATGGATGCGAGATCTGAGAGACACGTTCTATAAAATGGGCCTATCACCCATGTGGGATCTTCCCTCTACCTCGACATTCCCTTCTAAAAATATCCTTAAAGAAATTTATTGGGAAATGGTCGTACAAGAAGAATTTAGATGCCCTCACGGGGCTCTTTTTCCAAAACAAACCATGCCCGAGCCAAGAGCCATACTGGGATAAAATTACAAAGCCTTTGGATCGGAAACTCTACTTCCAATTTAGATCTGGTACTTTGCCGTTGAAGTCTTTCTCATCCAAATGGTCTTCCACCGCGGATAACAAATGTCCTGCTTGCGCTAAACAAGTAGAATCATATTCCCATGTGCTCTTTGCCTGTCCTGCTCAGGCGAGCCCGCGGAAAGTTTGGCTGGCCCAGCTCTGTAAGAATCTGGGCACACGATCACATAACGTAGCCTTGTGAATTCTTTGCTCTCCCAGGTATGCAATCCCCGTGGCTAAGTTTTTGAGGTGGATGTGGCAGATTCGCTTTAAATCAATCAGGGCTAGCGATTGTCCACAATGAAACCACCTACTATCCAATATGAATACGGGGGCATACCAGGCTAAGTGGGGCTCACCTAAGTCTAGTTTGGTGCATGTGATCGATTGCATTCAACGTGTTTTTTAACCTTGTTTTAATATGTAACTCTCGAAAAGATGGCACTGTTTGCTTTTTTTGCACAAATGTACTAATTTAGATTTTAACTCAGATCTCAATTCATGTATTGTCGAGTCTTTTTTAACCTATATGTTTTTATCTGTATGTGCTTTTATAACTTGCTTAGTCGAATAAAGCTTCCTTGATGATGATGATGATGATGATAGTAATTTTTACCCTCCGCAATCCAACACTTTCCCTACTGTTGCACTCACTGAAGTGGGAAATTTAAGTTTGAAGATTTTTAAATAGTTTGTAATAGATTGTTTTTTTATTAGATTTTATGTTATTGTACATATATATACATATATATATATATATATATGTAAATTGTATATAATTTTATAATTATAAAATAAATTAAAATTAATAGTTTATTAATTGTTTTAAAGTAAATATATATTAATTATTATGTATGTGTGTTTAAATTTTTTAATTAAGTTTATTTGTTATATTTGTTAAAATGTATATTAAATCTACTTTTTATATTAATTTTATTATTTCACATATTTAATATGTATTATTTTATTTTATATATATAAAAATTGATATTCTGTACAACTATATTTTTTACATCGATATTTTTTTCCGATATTTTTGTACTTACCTGTTTAAGTATAGTGAGTCAATAGTTTTGCATTCTATATTTTTTTCATCTATATTTTTTACTTCTATATTTTTTATGTCGATATTCTGTCAGTGAACCACCTGATCCCATGGGGCTAATGGAAGGGTCTGTGAGGGACCCCTCATGGGCAAGAAATTGTCCAAAATCCTTTTATTTTGAGCTTGTGAGAATCCATGGATCCACCTGGATCCACCCAGATCCTCATGGATTCAGGTGGGTTTGCAGGTCCAGACCCCAATTTAAAAAAACACATACACCTACTCACAGATCCTCATGCCTACTCACAAACTCGCACACCCAATTACATGCCCACACAACCACTCACACACCCACTCACACATCTATACAGCCACTCATAATCCACTCACAGACCCACAGAACCACTCACACACCCACTCACAGACCCACACAGGCACTCACACACATGCACATACCCACTCACAAAACCACTTGAACACCCACATAACCACTCACACACCCACACAACCACTCACGCACCCACTTACACACCCACACTGCTACTCACACACCCATTACAAACCCACAAAACCACCACTCACACACTTACTCACAGACCCACACAGCAACTCACACACCCACTCACACACCTACTCACACACTCACACACTCACTTACACTCCCACACAACCAATCGTACATCCACTCACACACCCATACCACCACTCACACACCCACTCACAACCACTCACAGACCCACAAAGCAACTCACACAACTTCTCACACACTGACTCAGTGGTATCAGCACTCGTTCTGTCAAGAGCCGACTGCTGTAATGGGCTTTTTATCAATCTTCGGAAAAAGTGCCTGTCTAAGCTGCAGGTTGTGCAGAATGCAGCGGCTCGGCTCTTGTTGAACATCCCAAGATACAAATCTGTGTCGAAGGTGCTCAAGGATTTACATTGGCTGCCAATAAAAAGACGAATTGAGTTTAAGGCTCTATGTATTGTTTTTAAGGCCACACAGGACATAGGACTGGGTTTTCTAAAGCGGAATTTGCTACCCTATATTCCAGTCCGTTGTCTCCGCTCATCCTCTGCCCATGATCTGATTGTTCCCAGGGTAAAAAAATGTTCCTGGGGGGGAAGAAGCTTTCTGGTTGGCGCAACTAGGCTGTGGAATTCTCTCCCAATAAGATTGAAACAAGAAACACATCTGTTAGCTTTCAGGAAAGCGCTAAAGATATGGTTGTTCAATCTTTAAAGTGCCTGCGAACCTCCTAGCTTAAATCCTGTCTCTGATGAGCAAGCGCCTTGACACCCTCGGGTGAATGTTTCGCGCTCTACAAATCTCCATTTCATTTCATTTCACTGACGCAGCCACTTCCACACCCACTTACATACCCACACAGCCACTCACACAACCACTCACATATTTATATAGCCTCTCACACACCCACACACTCACTCACACAGCCACTCACGCAGTCACACACAGGCAGTAATATGCTTATAGATATTGCAATCGCAATGCTTGTATTAAATGAATTGTTGTTTTAGTATTCAATGTGTGCAATATAACTGGCAATATAACTGGTACTCATTTATTTGTCTGAGGATTCCCGATGGATCTACGGTCCACAAAATGAATTAAAAAAATTGAAAGACTTGGTACATTGTATTTATAGAAAGACTATATAAGTTAATTACCTTAATTTTCACATTTTTAGTTTTAAAATATATAATAAGAATGAATGTGTGAGTAAAATGTATTTATAAACTTGTGAAAATTTATATTAGCAAATTGAACTTATGAGTCAAATCGTAGTGTAATTTATATTTAAAAAACTGTGAACTTCACTAAAGACCCAAAGGTTAGAGAGACGTTATAGTTAGGAAATAGCATAACATTTTTTAGAAAATTCACTGAAAAAACCAAAGGTTACAGGGACGATATAGTTAGGAAATAGAATTTAAAAAACATTAAAAATTCACTGAAAAAACAATGGTTACAGAATGTTATAGTTAGGTTCAGATTTTATATATGTACTCACGTGTATGTGTATGTGTGTGTGTGTGTGTGCATATATATATATATATATATTATCTACTGGCGGTCGCCAGTAGATAGTTATAGTTAGGACCTATTTTCCATAGGAAATTCACAACATTCTATTTCAAATAACTTTGGCGCCGGTTGACGAATCTTCGCAAAATTTTCAAAACTCGTGGGGCGCTCCGGTCCGCTCCTATCCTGAAAGTTTTGGGGTGATTTGGTAAGCGGGGGCCGAGAAAAAAGGGGGGTCCCAAAACGTGTTTTCCCCATGCAATTTTCCATAGGAAACTTTAGACACGGCTACAGCCCGAACTGCTGAACGGAATTACACCAAATTTGGCAAAGAGGTAGTTCTTGGTTCAGAAAGAACCCTTTTTGTTAAATGGTGTAAATCCGTTCAGTAGTTGCTGAGAAAATCAAAAGTAAAAACAAATATATATCTATGGCCGCGGAGGATCCGCGCACCCTCCCGATCACGAGCTGTATGCTAATTGGCTGTCAACACTCCAAACCAGGAAGTGTTGGCAGCCATCTTGTGCCTCGGTAGAACCGAGGCACAAGAAATCTGAGAAACAAGTGCGCAAAACGCAAAAAGGGGCAGGGTAGAAACACCCTGACCCCTAGGCCTGCTTAGGGGGTCCCACAAGGACCCCCAGGGCCAAACCCAATTTTTTTTTTTAAATCGGCAAGATAAGCGCAGGGTGGGCGGATCCTGCCAAGAAAAAAAAACAACAAAGCGTGGACTCCCGCACTTCGTTAATATTCAGCCCCGGGTGGGCCAAATCCCGGGGGCAATAGTAGTATTAGTGATGGGGGCCCAAAGGGGCCCCCAGCCCCGGGGACCGCCACCCCTGGGGCTTATCTTACATATTTGCGGGGGGCTCACAGCCTCCCCCAGCCCCGGGGACCGCCACCCCCGGGCTTCATTTAAAAAAAAAATACATGTGTGGGGGCTCGAGCCCCCACACGCCCGGGACCGCCACCTCCCGGGGCACTTAAAATGTAAATTTGGGGGTCCGTTACGGACCCCGAGCCCCGGGAACCACCACCTCCCGGGGCTGTGCAACAGGTGGGAGGGGGGCCACGCGGCCCCCTCCTGGAGCCCGTGATGGCCCTGGGGACCGCCACCCCCAGATCCGGCTCCTGCAGTGTCCCGGGTGCCCACCCCGGGACACTGCTGTTTGCAATGACAGGGCGGGAGCCTCGCGGCTCCCGCCCTGTCATTGCAAACTCTGCTTTGCTTCATTGAAGCGAGAGCAGGGAAACCTGCTCGCGCTTCAATGAAGCAAAGCAGAATTGCTTTTCCATAAGGGGAGCTGCATGTCAGCAGCTCCCTTTGTGGAAAAGCAATGCCGGCTCCCGTAGGATGCGGGGAGCCAGCGGGACTGTGGGGGGATTGGGGACCCCCATGGCCCCCAATGAGAGGTCAGGCCCCGGGGATGTGGTCCCCGGGGCCATGAGTGGCCCGGGAGGGGGCCACGCAGTCCCCCTCCACCATAATAATTATTTTTTTTAAAACACGCAAAGGCCGGCCCCGGGGGATGGGGTCCCCGGGGCCATAAATGGCCTGAGGAGGGGGGCCACGCAGCCCCCCTCCAATTATTTGCACACACAAAAAAAACAATGGCCATGCCCCGGGGGATGGGGTCCCGGGGCCGAAAAAGGCCTCAGGAGGGGGGCCACACGGCCCCCTTCCGTTTTTTAAAAAATTCACAAAATAGGGGTCAGGCCCTGGGGGATGGGGTCCCCAGGGCCCAAGAATTGGAAAAGAAGGGGGGCCACACAGCCCCCCTTCTAAAAATTTTTTTTAGTTTTTTAAAAGACCGGCATCGCGCCGGAGGCCCCGCCCCCTCCTGCAGCACTCTGCAAACGCGCCCCCTGGTGCGTTGTAAGATGGGGAACTAATTCCCCTTGAATACTGGGGTCTCTGAGGCCAACTAGCCCACCAGCAATCTCCAGTATGTGCCAGGAAGCTGCGTTGCAGAGAGGTGTTCAGAGGCCATGCCCCTTTTACACCTCTCTGCAACGCAGCTCTGTGGCGCTTACTGGAGGTACCTGGTGGGCTAGTTGGACCCCAGGGACCCTCAGGATTCAAGGAGACTTAGGGGCCGATTCAGATTCGGGCCGGAAATCTCTCTGACCGAGCCGGACCCAGAGAGATTTCCGACCGAATCGGACTCCGACAGCCCGACCGAACGAGTACGATGCGTACGTATGCCATCGGACTCGATTCGGTCGGACTCCAGTGAAGTCAATGGGAGCCTGTCGTACAATGCGTACGCGGGCTCCCATTGACTCAATGGGTGCGAGGCGGACAAGGGCACCCCTACAGCGTGTACGCGGCGAAGCGACTCGCGCCGTACACGCACAGGTAGGGGGGACCCATGGGTCCCCCCTGTGTGCGACTCGCGCGGCTACGCGTACAGGGGGATCCGACACGGACCCCCAAAGTACGGCTTCGACTGCTCTTTTGAGCCGGAGTGCGCGGCTCGGTCGGACTGCTCGCGGCGCGCATCGTACTTACCCGGCCGGGGAACGTCTCCATTGCGCGGTGCGAGTCGAGTCCGAGCGAGTCGGTCGGTGCGGTTAGACCCGGGAACGAGTTGGTCGGAGCGGTCGGGACGCCCGGACGAGTCGGTCGGCGACCCGCATTGTACTCGCCGCCCGGACGCGCGTACGAATCGGTCGGGAAATAGGGCTCCGAATCGGATCCGGTTAAGCCGAATCCGATTCGGAGCCCTACCGGCCGAGATCGGAAT
The DNA here is from genome assembly GCA_963921515.1 of Calotriton arnoldi. NCBI lineage: Eukaryota > Metazoa > Chordata > Amphibia > Caudata > Salamandridae > Calotriton > Calotriton arnoldi. The sequence goes on along the minus strand of CAWUFW010014685.1, from coordinate 66,276 downwards.
CGGCCCCTTAATCACCCAACTTAAAACGTGCCACGGGCGCGTTTGCACAGTGGTGAAGGGAGGGGGCGGGGCCTGAGGTGACATGTGTGCAAACACGCCCTGTGGAGCGTTTTCAGTTGGGGAATTAATTCCTCTTCAATCCGGAGGGTCCCTGGGGGCTAACTAGCCCACCAGGTGCCTCCAGTAAGCGCCACAGAGCTGCGTTGCAGAGTGGTGTAAAAAGGGGAGTGGCCTCTGAACACCTCTCTGCAAGGCAGCTCCCTGGCGCATACTGGAGGTACCTGGTGGGCTAGTTGGCCCCCAGGGACCTTGAGGATTGAAGAGGAATTAATTCCCCAACTTAAAACGCAACACAGGGCATGTTTGCACACATGTAACCTCAGGCCCCGCCCCCTTCCTTCACCACTGTGCAAACGCGCCCCCTGGCAAGTTGTAAGTTGGGGAATTAATTGCCCTTGAATACTGAGGGTCCCTGGGGGCCAACTAGCCCACCAGGTACCTCCAGTATGCGCCAGGGAGCTGCGTTGCAGAGAGGTGTTCAGAGGCCACGCCCCTTTTTACACCTTTCTGCAACGCAGCTCTGTGGTGCTTACTGGAGGTACTTAGTGGGCTAGTTGGACCCCTGGGACCCTCAGGATTCAAGGGGACTTAATTTGCCAACTTAAAACAGCCACAGGGCGTGTTTACACAGTGGTGAAGGGAGGGGACGGGGCCTGAGGTGACGTGTGCAAACACGCCCTGTGGCACGTTTTAAGTTGGGGAATTAATTCCCCTTCAATCATGAGGGCCCCTGGGGGCCAACTAGCCCACCAGGTGCTTCCAGTAAGCGCCACTGCGCTGCGTTGCAGAGAGGTGGTCCAGGCAATGCCCCTTTTTTACACCTCTGCAACGCAACTCTGTGGTGCTTACTGGAGGTACCTGGTGGCCTAGTTGGACCCCAGGGACCCTTAGGATTCAAGGGGACTTTATCCCCCAACTTAAAACGGCCAGAGGGCGTGTTTGCACACATGTAACCTCAGGCCCCCCCCTCCCTACACCAGTGTGCAAACGCGCCCCATGGTGCGTTTTAAGAGGTAGTTTTAATCCCCCTGCCCTATTATGTACTAGGGAGTTACAGAGGAGGTCATGCTAATCACAGGGGTACCCCAACGCATAGTGTTCCCTAGTGTATGTAGGTGTTTTAACTGTATTCTAAGTGTCTTTTACCATAGCACTGGCTCTAGGCCTGGTTAGTCAGAGTCAGTTACCACCAGTACCTGTCTGGAAAAGGTGTGGGCACAGGATGATTTTGCAACAAGGCCTCTTTCTGCTCCTCTGTTGGTTCTTTCTGTACATGTCTTGCTTCTTCCTGAATTTTTCTTCGTCTTTGTGGACTTCTGTTTCTTTCTACATTTCTTTTGCTTCTTTCTGTGCGTTTTCTTCCTTCTTCACATGTCCTACTTCTGTAGGCATAGTTACAAACTAGCATTTGAAAAACCTTTGAAATTCACTGAAAAACCATAGGTTTCAGGCACGTTATAGTTAGAAATTAGCATTTAAAAACCTTTGAAATTCACTGAAAAAACCATAGGTTTCAGGCACGTTATAGTTAGAAATTAGCATTTAAAAAACCTTACAAATTCACTGAAAAAACCATAGGTTTTAGGGACAGTTATAGTTAGTTGGACATTTCACTCAGTACAAAACCATAGAAATTCCCCGTTATAGTTAGTTCAGCTAACTATAACTCACGCCCGCAATGCACTGCTGATGACGTCACATATTACATCACTCATGACATGGTCAGTGACATCACTGATGACATCACTGATGACATCTCAAACGTTTCTCATGTGACATATGTTTCCCCGATTATTGATTGTTTTAAAAGCTTGAAATGGTTTGGTGGTATTCTATTGCAACTACCAGCCCCAGAATGCACCATCATTATTGAATCAAGGAGTAATAAAAACCAATGAGGGAAAACGCTGGTTGTTGACCGCCATTCTTTTGCTTCACAGGCTGCCCATGAGGAAGGGCGTAATGCTTGAAACGCGTTGGCAGCAAATTCTAAGGGGCTATGCACATGAGACCTGAGCGACGATCCTGAGTGTGCCTCCACCGCAAGGGGAACTTTGTTTGTACATTTGAGTGACCGCCCCGGGTCACGGATGGCACCACCATATGAACTCTGTGGGTTCGCTGCCGCTGGAGCTCGAGCGACGAGGCGAAGCGGGAGATGCCTGGTATTGCAATTGCATTTCTCATGTGACATTTGTTTCCCCGATTATTGATTGTTTTAAAAGCTTGAAATGGTTTGGCGGTATTCTATTGCAACTACCAGCCCCAGAATGCACCATAATTATTGAATCAAGGAGTAATAAAAACCAATGAGGGAAAACGCTGGTTGTTGACCGCCATTCTTTTGCTTCACAGACTGCCCATGAGGAAGGGCGTAATGCTTGAAACGCGTTGGCAGCAAATTCTAAGGGGCTATGCACATGAGACCTGAGCGACGATCCTGAGTGTGCCTCCACCGCAAGGGGAACTTTGTTTGTACATTTGAGTGACCGCCCGGGTCACGGATGGCACCACCACATGAACTCTGTGGGTTCGCTGCCGCTGGAGCTCGAGCGGCGAGGTGAAGCGGGAGATGCATGGTATTGCAATTGCATTTCTCATGTGACAATTGTTTCCCTGATTATTGATTGTTTTAAAAGCTTGAAATGGTTTGGCGGTATTCTATTGCAACTACCAGCCCCAGAATGCACCATAATTATTGAATCAAGGAGTAATAAAAACCAATGAGGGAAAACGCTGGTTGTTGACCGCCATTCTTTTGCTTCACAGACTGCCCATGAGGAAGGGCGTAATGCTTGAATCGCGTTGGCAGCAAATTCTAAGGGGCTATGCACATGAGACCTCAGCGACGATCCTGAGTGTGCCTCCACCGCAAGGGGAACTTTGTTTGTACATTTGAGTGACCGCCCCGGTCACGGATGGCACCACCACATGAACTCTGTGGGTTCGCTGCCGCTGGAGCTCGAGCGGCGAGGCGAAGCGGGAGATGCCTGGTATTGCAATTGCATTTCTCATGTGACATTTGTTTCCCCGATTATTGATTGTTTTAAAAGCTTGAAATGGTTTGGCGGTATTCTATTGCAACTACCAGCCCCAGAATGCACCATAATTATTGAATCAAGGAGTAATAAAAACCAATGAGGGAAAACGCTGCCCATGATACATACATACATATATATATGTATACACACACAACACACACACACATAAATATATATACATGTATATATATATCCACAAGACTCCGTCTAGCCCAAATTCTCCAGATAAACGGATACGGACCACGGTATGTGCTTCAAAGATTTATTGGTGCACGGTCACCATTACGCGTTTCAGCTCACTACAAGCCTTGATCACATGATGTTGCTGGGCATGAATTGATCATAGACAGGGAAAAGTTACACAAGTGTTGCCCAAGTGGGCTACGGGGTTACACACAAATAAATCCAAATTTCCCTTCAGGTTTCTGAATGCATAAAATCAATGAATCTCCACTATGAGTAAGTACCACTGGAGTATAGCAGCTTAAACAGACATTACGTATAAAAAAAGAAACAAGAAAAACAGGTAAGCTGAGCCATGACATAATAGTGATAACATCCTCACTATAGTAAGCATGTACAAAAGCTCTATGGGTAGGATATTTTAAAGTATTACTATACCCCTGCTATCATTTCAAAAACTTCTCGCCCAAGTGGGCTAGAGATCTTATTCGCTGCTCATAGATCTTCCATGTCTACTCTGAGTATAAATGCATTCACTCTATCCTGCAATAGAACAGAAATAAAATAAGACATTAGCTGTCAGGTCATAAACAAAAATTCAACATCAAAATTGGCTTCAACAAGCTGCTAGCAGTTCAGGACTGTCACTATTTAAACATTTGTTATATGCACATAATGTAATGTACATAGACATACATGAGTGCTTACAGATGCACATACAATTCCTCGTCAGCGTTGAGCCCCTTAGGCTCCATACTATCTAGTGCCAAAATGTACCTTGATTCCAAAATTCTAAGTTTTCTCTCTCTGTCGTCACCTCTTTCATCCATCCTGATGCCATCAATCACACTAAACTTGACATCCTTCGTGTCACCATCATGAAAAGCTTGACAGTGTTGGGCAAGGGCATAGCTGAGATCCTTGTTCTTGACTGCTCTTAGGTGTTGCAGGATACGTTTGTGCACCTGCAACGTGGTACTGCCTACATACAACTTCTTGCATCCACATTTCAACACATACACTAAAAATTCACTCTTACATGTGTAGTGCCCTTTTATTTTGTGTGTCCTTTTGTTGATGGAGAACTCTAAGATTCTCGTGTGCAGTGTTGTATGTGGTAATGAACCGGTGTTCCACTTTGTTCTCTACTCTGCGCTTATTCTTGAAAATGAGTGCTTCTCTTTGGGTTCTCTCTACACTCTCACTGGCTTTTACAAGTGTATATTTACTATACCCTCGTTGTTGGAATCTTAGTGTCATCTCTTCTTTAGCTTTCTTAAAGCCCTCCTCCGAGTTGCAAATTCTTCTGGCTCTTAAATACTCACCATAGGGGTAACCCCGTATCTGGCTGAGGGGATGAAAGCTCTGTGCATGCAGTAAACTATTCCCGGTGCTTGGTTTCCTGAATAGCGAGGTATTAATAGCCTTGTTCTTTACTTCAATTTTAACATCTATATATATATCAAAAGAATACCCTTTCAGGCATAGAGTGATGCATAAATTATGCAAAAAAAGAAGCAGAGAACTCTGGGTAGTTCTCAAGTTTAGGTGGAAAGCAGCTCCTGTATAGAGCACTCTCAACACCAGCGACACTCTAGATCTGCTCACCTCAAATGTCTGCTTTTCTATCAAAGTCTTTAAGCATAGGATTAGCACAGTGCCATCCACGCCGAGATAGAAAGGGACAAAGGGGCATATTCACAAGGAGCTATCGCCGAATTAACGGCACTTTATCGCAGCCAAAGTCGTGATAAATATACCTCCCCATTCACAAGCTGGTGTAAACAGCCCACAGCACCAGTTTACCCGTGATAGCAGCCGCAAAAAACATCGCCAAAGAGGACCCGCGCAACTATTGCTAATGAGATGCAGAGTGGGCGTTCCCGTGCCAAAAGGCGTGACAACATCACACCTCAACATTCTCAACGACCAGCCACATCGGCGATAAAAACACAAAACAGGCGATAAGGCGCGTTAGCACCAGGAAATCTACACCTGCTCTGACCTGGTGTAAAGTCGGACGGCAGCCTGCAAACCAAAAGGGAGCACAGCCGAGGGCTACATCGGAAGGGCAACAGATGCCATGGAGCTACCCATCATGCGGCCCGGACCCCCAAGAGGGCCACAACACCCAACGCCACCACCCCCAGGACCACCCCTCCCTGGCACCCCCCCCGACCAAAGACATGCCACATCAGCCACACCTAAACATGTACAAAATATTCCGCTTGATGTTGCACAATCACAACTGGTGACATGCATGTGTCGTCACAGAAATGAGCAGCACACATTCACTTTCGAAGCAACAAATGAAACTTTATTAAAATGAACACCCAAATGAAATGAAGACACATGGCCGCTCCCTCGGGACAATACGTAGGCCACAGCCTGTAAGACAAAAACATGATGAGAAGGTGTGTCCTGCGCACATCAGAGGACAGAGAGAGAGGGAAGGAGAGAGAGAGGAAGAGAGGGAGGGAGAGAGAGAGGAAGAGAGGGAGAGAGAGAGAGAGAGAAGAGGAGAGAGAGAGGAAGACAGGGAGAGAGAGAGAGAGAGAGGAAGAGAGGGAGAGAGAGAGAGAGAGAGAGAAGAGGAGAGAGAGAGAGAGGGAGAGAGAGAGAGAGTGCCGCCCCTGTGCACCCAGGCCACACTGCTCACCTGCTGCCACCGGTGTGTCTCCAACCACGTTCTGGTATGTATAGCAGGACACCAGGTCACACATCTGAGTCAGAGCCGTCAGCTGAAACAGAGTCCAGATACATGACTGGCACAGTACACACACTTGCACAAGACAACATCGCCTGCCCGCCCATGCACACCCAGGCAGAGGCACCCCAACCCCTCCCGCTGCCCATCGGAGCATGCCAGCCCATGCACACCCAGGCCTCAATGCTCACCTTCCGCCACCAGCGCGTAGACAGGAGGTCCCACCATGTGCCGCTGCAAGCCACAAGCCCGGGGCCCGCGGACATGGCACCCTCCACATCATGCAGCCCCGCTCCGCAGGCCACCAGGTCTCACGTTTGGTGCTGGGTCTTGATTACTCCATGTAATAGGACATACCAGTGCACCCGGCACCATCGCAGGCTGCACACCCGCTCAGCCCAATGGGTGCCACCAACTCTGGGATCCCGGAAGCGATGCCACGTGGCGGTAGACCCGCGCTGCCTGCTGGCTCTGGCCTACACTGCGGTCCAGCAGGGCACACAAAACCTGAGCTGTCCGGACCGCCGGGACGGGGCATCATCGCAGGTTGCACACCCACTTAGCAGCTTAAGGTGCCACTGACTCAGTGCACCCAAAGTCACCGTCCCGTGGCGGGGTGCCTGTGCCGCCCGCAAGGCCCCGTGTGCCACTAACCCTGTGCAACCCCAGTCTGCGCCACGTGGTGGTAGGCCCATGCCGTCCACAAGGCCTCGTGTGCCACTAACCCTGTGCGCAAAAACTCATGGACCCTTAATGATTGAGAACCGTGGAGCGTCCGTCATCCAGTCACCACCGGCAGAGGGGCATGTGATGTCGTCGGCCCCTTATGTTGGTGGAGTCACATGGCCTGTGACGCCTGTGCCAGATGGGTGTGGTGTGCGTGCAAACCTGTCCTCAGGGAGTGGCTGTGACATGCTGACAACTAGACCAGTGACCTGCACACCACCAGCGAGTACGCCTGCGACGGGTAGCAATGAGGGCCCCCCCTCGGAGCGTTAGCGGAGTGGTCTGGCCTGCCGTACGCCGGACCAGCGCAGGGCTTGCAACAATGACTCGTGGGCTCTGGGCGTGGTTCAGTCCATGTCCAGACAAGGAAGTGACTGATGCGTGTGTCCCTGTTGTAGTGTACACGGGACCCGGTACACAAAATGCAATGTAGCACCCTCTGACTGGCATCCCACAGGATGAACATCATTGACGGAAGGGAAGTCACTGTCCCTACATTCATCCACACATTCACACATGAATGATGAAAGGCATGACACAGCAGTGCGTCACTGGATGTTTATTGCACATCCAGTGCAGTTATCAAGCTGGAGCGGTACAGGGCAATGCCGAGCACACTACACAATATGGGCACATGGAGGGCCAGCCAGAGTCCATCCGGGGATGACATGTACTACGGAAGAGGAAGGCTACAGTCCGCAGTCTGGTCGCCGTGTCATTGGTCGTCAAACAGGATGTGGCAGTCCATGTCGCTGTCCAAGGTGAGTGCATCGGAGTGTATCGGGGGTCAGTGGAAGGTCATGAGGCCATGTGCGGGACCAAGCAGAAACAGGCCAGGTGGCGGAAATGTATGCTAGACCCTCCTTCTGAGAGCCAACCCATCCATGTCCTCATCCTCGGATGTGTGCTCTGCCCCACCTGTGGGTGTTGCAGTACCGGCTGCGGCACTGTGTGCCACTGACACATCAGGGGCCTGAGTGGATACGCCTGCCACACTGGGAGGCACACCAGGGGACGGAGATGTGGATGGTGTGGGGGCAGTCGCGTTCATCAGCGACACGCCTTGTGCAGCAATGCCATGATGAAGTGCTGCAGGGCATGGTAGATCCCAGCTACATTTAGATGGTGTGCAGCGGTGGCTGCCATCCTGTCCGCCTCCATCCGCACTATGTCCTCCATGAGCCTCCGCATGTGTGCCAGCTCACCGCTGGCATCGCTGGAGCAACTCTGAGCGGACAGGTGTTCTTCTCTCCGCGTCATGACTCCAGCGATGTCAGTCAGGGCTTGTTGGAGACCATGGGGCGGACGTAGACACCCATGGATGGCGTCCAGTTTGGTAGCCATGAGGTCGAACCCCACCCGCACCTGCTCAGCCGTCTCCCTCTGGCCCTCCAGCACACGGGGTTGGAAGGCCATGTGTTGTTCCTGGGGGTCTTGGGAGGGTGCCGGGGCTGTGGGTGTGGGTGCCTCCTGCTGGGTGGTTTGGGTGGTGGGTGGGGTCTCATCGATATGGCTGGGCTGCCCTGATCCTGGAGGTGAGTGGCGGATGAGGTCAATGATGTCTTGGATGGTTTGGGTGTCGATGCTGGTGTTGTCCTCCTCGTCATCAGTGAAGAGTGGCTGGGACTGCTCTGCAGGTTGTGTTGACGATGCCCCTGTGATGTGAAGGGGAGATGGTGTATTACAATGTGTCCACATGTATGTAGCCGCATGGTACAGGTTGACATTCAGACAGCATGGCATTGTACATTGTGACAGTCTGTGGGTCTGGGCGAGGACCCAGGGTCATTGTGGGTGTGCACTGTGCCCTGCTTGCTTGTGCATGTGTGCCATTGTGGCCATCTCCACACGTCCCCCAGTACCTGGTGGTCACTCACCCTGTTGCGGTTGTGTTGTGTCCTGTCGAGCAGTGTCCGGTCCCCCGACTCCAGCCACAGTCTCCACACTGATGACTGTCGACACCAGCTCCTCCATATCATCCAGCTCCAGCTGTGGCGCTGGGCCCCCACCTCCGGTCTGCATTGCTGCCTTCTGGTTGGCGGTGAGTTTCTCCTTGGTCTTCCGCTTGATGTCATTCCATCGCCTCTTGACCTCGTCCATTGTCCGCTTGTGCTCTCCGACGGCATTCACCTTGTCGACAATGTCCCGCCATATTCCATTTTTGGTGCCCAACGACACGTTGGAGGTGACGAAGAGTTGTTGATGGTGTTCCATCACCTCCGTGACTATGATCCTGTTCACCTGTGGACTGAACTTGGTCTTCCTGATCTTCTTGTCCTTGCCCTTCCCTGTCCCCGAGGTCCCAGGCTGGTCGTCCGGGGTGCTTGTGGGGTTGCGCTCGTCCTATGCGCCTGCTCCGGCTGCCTCCATGGTGCTTGGGTGTTGGTCAGTTTGTGTGTGGGTGTTTTTTCTACTTTTATGGTGATTTTTGATGCCTGCCAGGTGTGTGTTGCAGGCCTGGTGCTGCTTGTCGCTGGTTTCCTCATCGCGCTTTGGCCCATCGCGTGTTTTTTGGTGTTGTGGTTTGTGTTTTTATCTCCATTGTGGTGGTTGTATCGCGGACATTGTCCGCGGTTTGGGCAGACTATCGCTTGCTACCGCCTTGTTGTGAATTCCACGTTGACACAGGGTTATTTTCCCGCAATAGGCTGCGATATTGAAAGTTGCGTTACGCTACTCTTGCCGTAGTTATCGCACGTTCTTGTGAATATACCCCAAAGTCTTTTGCCTTTTCTACAGCAAAGTCTTTAAGCATAGGACTAGCACAGTGCTGTCAATGCCGAGCTGTAAAATGACAAAAGCCATTTACCACTCCAGGCACAATATTACAGCTTTGAATTGGTAAAATACCATCTAAGCCAACCTGAAATGAGTAAAAGCAACCCCTGACACAGTGTTTCGCTCTAATTAGAGCTCTTCAGAGAGGTATAGCTTTGTCCAGACACAAGGGAGCACCCAGTATAAGTCAAAAGAATACCCTTTCAGGCATAGAGTGACGCATAAATTATGCAAAAAAAGAAGCAGAGAACTCTGGGTAGTTCTCAAGTTTAGGTGGAAAGCAACTCGTGTATAGAGCGCTCTCAACACCAGCGACACTCTAGATCTGCTCACCTCAAATGTCTGCTTTTCTATCAAAGTCTTTAAGCATAGGATTAGCACAGTGCCATCCACGCCAAGATAGAAAGGGACAAAGGGGTATATTCACAAGAACGTGTGATAACTAAGCCTGGGCGTAGTTCGCGAAGTAGCGCTACGCGAAGCTACGCAAAGTGCAGTTCGCACTACGCGAGCTACGCATAGCACTACGCGAACTGCGTAGTGCACTGTTCGCAATGATTGCACAGTGCCGGATGCTTGTCCGCACTGTGCAATCATTGAAAACGGCATCTTGCACAGTGCGAGCTGTCTTTTACTGCCGCTCGAGTAGATTTTTACTCGAGCGGCAGCTTTCAACGCGGACTGGTAGTTTCTCATCGCGAGCGGTCGCGAGCATACGCGACCACTCGCAATGAGAAACCTGACCTCCCCGCGTTGAGAATCTCGCCGGAGGTTTATTTTCCACGCTCGCGATCGGCAACTTGATGTTGCTGATCGCGAACGAGGAAAAAGTCTCGCTGGGATGTCATTTTGCTTGCTCGCGGTCGCCAACTTGACGTTGAGGACCGCGAGCAAGCAAAAAATGACCGCTGCACTACGCTACGCGTGTTTGCACTGTGCTACGTGCAATTCGCGTTGTGCGAAGTAGCGCAAACTTCGCAAACTACGCGAGCGTAGCGTAGTGCTTTGCCCAGGGTTAGTGATAACTACCGCAAGAGTAGCGTAACGCAACTTTTATTATCGCAGCCCATCGTGGGAAAATAACCCCGTGTCAACGTGGAATTCATAACAAGGCGTTAGCATGCGATAGACACCAGATAACGCGTCAAATGTCAGCGTGAAAATCAACGCCACGCCGCAAAAACACGAACGCGAAAAACCATGCGATGAGGCCAATCGTGGTACAAAAAGTTGCGAAAACCAGCCACAGGCCTGCAAATCCCACGTGTCTGGCGGGAAAATGCACCATAAAACCTACAGAAACAACACACCAGAAACAAGCCAAAGCACGTAGCAACATCGATGCACCCTGAGTCAGCGCAGAGGTCAACGCGAACCCCACAACCCCCACAGACCACCAGCAAGGAACAACTGGGTCGGGGAAGGCCAAGGAGAAAAGGGAGAGGAAGACGGGGTGCAGACCGCAGGAAAACAAGACCAGCGTCATGGAGGTGACAGAACACTACCAGCACCTGACCCACAAGCAGACCACCTGGAATGCAGTCGGAGAGCCCAGGAGGCCAATCCAGGAGGCCAAGAGGCGCCGGCAGGACGTGACAACCTAAACCAGGTACAAACCCGCTGCCAACAGAAAGGCACCAACGGCAACAGGAGGTGGCAGTCCTGCGCCACAGGAGGAGCTGGAGGAAACCCAGGCCACAGCCATCAGTGTGTAGACGGTGCAAGGAGTAGGGAGTACGGACACAGCTCGAGAGGACCTGACACAACATCAACAGGGAGTGTAACGAACAGGAACTGGGGGGACGGGAGGAGATGGGCACAATGGCACACATGCACAACGAGGTGTAGCACACTGCACACCCACAATTATCCAGGATCATGCCCCAGATCCCCTTGGCACACTGCAGCACAAACACATAGCAACCACAGCACATACCATGACAATGTGGCACAAAGTGCAACACCCACACTGCAGAACAGGGGACACAACTGGGTCCGCCCAGGCGCAGAAACAGAACAATCACATTGGACAGAGCAGGGAACTGTGAGACGCATATCTACGGCTACAACCCCACATCAGCCATGTAGGCCAAATGTACACTGTCCCAACTCAAATAGCCACCACCGCCCAAACAGTCACAATGTACATTGTCACACAGTCTGCATGTCGACAAGAACAAGGCGCCAACACAATGCCAACATGCACCTCCCCTTCACAATGCAGAGGGACAAACAAAACCTCCAGCAGGTCAGAACAGACAACCCATCAGTGATGCCAGAGACGAACACCACACCTTCGACACCGACGCCCTACAACAGCCCATGGACATCCCACACAACCCACCACCAGGACCAGGGCAGACAAGCTACTCAGAGGAGAACCCAGCCCCTGCAACAGACCACACAGCATGAAGCACCCGCAATCACGGCTGGCTCACAACACTTCACCCACCCACACATGGCACCCCAATGCCAGGTGTCAGAACACCAAAAGGAGATGGCCCAACAGGTGCGGGTGTTGCCCAACCCATGGAATGCGAACTAGAACACATACGTGGGTGTCCAATACCCTTCAGGGACCACCTACACCCCACAAAGGAGACCCATACTGCCATAGAGACACATGCAGATGCACATACCCAGTACAGAACCACGCCCAGGGGCACGCACATATCAGTCACACACCCACGTTGGCTCAGCGTACGACGGCACAGTCCACTCCCCTTACAAATTGAGTGGGTGACTACAAAGCTACATGTCCAGGTTCAAGCCCGCTGCCTGCGGTGACATGTCTGCGTCCGCTGTACACAGCACAATGTAATGTCGTAGGGCCCAGGGCCCCCATGCTTACAACAAGACCACAGGGACACATGCACATATCATGTTGAACTGGCTACGGGCACGTGCACCCGGCCCCTTTATTGGCAGGGCCACATGTACAGTGACGCCTGTGCTGGATGTGTTTGGGGTGAGTATAAGCCAGCCCGCACGGAGTGCTTGGTGCTGGCAACAACCTGAACAGTGGACACCAGTGTAATGGTAACAGAAAACACCAGCATAACAGAGTCAACTGCAGAGCAACATGGAGGGATCCGGAGTAAGGACAGAGGTCACCCAATATTCAGTCAGGAGGTTCCGTGAGTTGTAGTGCACTGAGGTAGGGGCACTAGAGAAGAGCGGGCTCATGTGAAGAAATTGCTAGCATTGTGTCCCTTCCGGTTAGTCCTGATGCACATGCAGTGGGGTGTGTTACACCTGCATCAACTTCCTCATCAACGTCCCAGGTCCCCCACACTGCCTGAGGTGACAGTTGCGTCCGCAGTCCACAGCGCAATACCCAGTAAGAGATCCGGGTGTGTAGCTTGACTACCACCACCAGTCTGCATTCCTGCCTAGGGGCTGTTGCCACCTGCCCTCCCATTGTCTGTGCCTTCTCCCGACCGCACACTTGACACATCTTCCTCATCATAGTCCCAGGTCTTCCCCACTGCATGGGGAGACATTGCTACGCAACCTCACAACAGCACAAAACTCAATCAGTAACGGACAATGGCTTGCGGTGCACTGAGTCACTGGCACCTGGAGTGCTGAGCAGGGTAGCAGGCCGATGATGGCATCCACGACAGGTCTGAGCAACTCCGTGGGTCTGTCAGGACCACCCTTTCGACTCTGGCAGATGGTGGTTGGAGGTGGTCCTTGCGGTGGTGGGGTGTGCCTCCTGCGGTGATGCGACGTCCGGGCCGGTCAAGACTCGATGCCATGTGTGGGCCCTGGTGGCCCGCAGTTGGGGCCGGAGGAGGCGGACAGCGCAGGGCCACAGACACATGGCGTTGATGACCCCAAGACCATCGCTACAGAGGCCATTCAATGTCTCAGAAGAAGGGGTCCCAGGCCTGAGCAGCACAGAGTTAGTGGCCCCGGATGCACTGCGGCCGGCACAGACACCCAGCCACGGGACGGTGACTTGCGGTGCAGTCAGATGGGCCACGCAACCTGAGCGGGTCCCCATCAATGTCCGAGGTGTATGTTGCGGAGGGTTGCGGAGGACAGTGGAAGGTGTCCTCCAGGGCATGATGCGGAAGGTCTGATGTTATCTGGAAGCAGCAAATGGAGGAGTGGAAAGTGCAACACTCGTTTGCACCAACAATTCAGGATCAGCTACATGAGGATGAAAACTAGCCCCTAGTCCATAGACTCAAACGCCACCAATGTACGACCAGTGAGTGTCCATGAATGTCGGGGAACAAACTTAGTGGCACAGGTGATATGAGAGGATGCAGTCTGCGATGATGCCGGTACACATATGTGAACTCCAAGAATGCCAAATCAAGGCTCTGTGACCTACTGGACCGCAGTGTAGGCTGGAGGCAGTGGTCAGCAGTGGCCCACAGCCACGGGTCGTTGGCTCGCGAGGCACAGAGTTAGTGACACAGTGGCAGTTGTCGGTAGTGTTCAATCACCTCCGTGACGCTGATCCTGTTCCCTCCGGACTGCAACGTGTCATCCTCTTACGCCCCTCCGTGCGAAGAAATGTATTCTGCCTTTTGAATTACCGAAAGGGTTAGTGGCACCACGTGTCGCAAGATGCCCATATGGAACCATGCCTCACTGATCGGGGGGGGTCTGGTGCTGTGGCCGCTGGCCCGGATTTGGGGTCACTGCCATGCATGACTCAGGACACAGTTTCACATATGGGACCTACTGGTCCGAAGAGTAGGCCGGGGGCGGCAGTAGAGTATGTCAACGAAAAAGGAATAAAGCGAGCCTGTGTCGTGGAGGCCGTGATGGTCTGAGGTGGCTGCCAAGGTCGCGGGCCTCGGGCTTGGGGCTTGCGCCGGCATGTGGTGGACCCTCCTTGACACACGCCGGTGTCGGACGGTGATCAGTGTGGCCTGGCTGCACAGGGGCTGGCCTGACGGGTTGGTCGTCCAGCGTGCTGGGGTCCGGCAGGCGCACAGCATCGCAGGCAACTCCGCTCACGAGGATGGCGTCGGCCTCGTGGCGGGGTGGGAGGTGCCGCCCTGGCAGAGACGTGGGTCTTTCCGGAAGAGGACCACGCCCAGGCCTACGTGCTTTTTATTCACACCCTTACGCTGGGTGGCGTACGCCAGGCCATCCCACTCCGCTGATGCTTAGGGGGGGCGTAACAGGCAACATTTCCGCAGGGTCCCCCACTGGCTGGGGTGACATGGTGGCGTCCTCTATCCACTACACTCCATACACAAGCGGTGTATGTCGCCATGGATATGGGTGTGTTCTGCATACTGCGAGGTGTCCAGCACATCTCCGGCACTCTTGGTATTGTGTACTTTCCCAATCATGGTTCTACTGCATCCTTCACACATGCCTGGTTGCCACCTCTCCCCACATTCGGCTATTATGTGGCTGAGGTGCCATGCCGTTGCTGGCTCATGTTCAGGGCTTGCCCATGTGGACATTGTAAGTTGTTCTGTCGTGTCTGGTGGGTGGACATGTTGTTGTGCCTGTTGTATGTGATTTTGTGACGTGTGCATTGCCAGAGTTGTGAGTTGCATGGTTGTGGAGTTGAGGTGTGTGGGGTGTTCATTTGGACATTGCCAAGGGGCTGTGCATTTGCCTTGTTGCCATCCTGGGAATGCTGGTTGATGATGGACTGTCAGAGGATGAAGGTATCATGCACACTGGCTGTGTATTTGAAGGCGACATTGTTGGGTGTTCCACGGTGCTCTGTTGTTGCCTGCACATTGATGTGAGACATGTGCTTCCTGTTGTGGTGATTGTGTGCTGTGTCACCAGGGGGCACAGGTAGTACATGTGTGCTGTGTATTGCCCCCAACATGCGTGCATCCTGCTTGGGCGTATGGTCCTTGCTTGGTCTCCAGCGGATCCTGTGCATTGTGTTGTACGTATGGGGACTGGGGTACCAGGGTGATGGTGCTGTCCAGGACAGGTGTGGGGGACTTGGATGTGGCTGGCTGTGAGACTCCTCCGACTCTGGCGGGTGTTGGTTGGGGGGGGTCCCAGGGGCCAACAGGTGCAGCCACGCCATTAGCTTTGTGTGGGGTGGGATGTTGGTCGTCCGCTGTGTTGGTGCCGTAGGCCTGTTATTCGATGATGGTCAGGATGCGTAGGTTGGTTGTCCCTTTCAGCCTGTAGTGTACGGTGACATTGTCAGATGTTGGGTCTGTGCGGATGGTACGTTTCCTGGGGTTCCGCTGTCTTTGTCTGCGCTGCGTCTGTGGTGGTTCTGGGGGGGTGGTGTTCCGGGTGTGGGTTGGGGTCCTGGGGCGGTGGAGGTGGGTGTTGTGGCCCTCTTGGGTGTCCGGGCCGCATGATGGGTGGCTCCATGGAGTCTGTTGCCCTTCGGATGTGGCCCTGGGCTGTGCTCCCTTTTGTGGTGCTGGCTGCCATCCGACTTTACACCAGGTCAGAGCAGGTGTAAATTTCCTGGTGCTAACGCGCCTTATCGCCTGTTTTATGTTTTTATCGCCGATGTGGCTGGTCGTTGTGAATGTTGAGGTGTGATGTTGTCTCGGCTTTTGGCACAGGAACGCCTACTCTGCATCTCATTAGCGATATTTGCGGGGGTCCTCTGTGGCGATGTTTTTTGTGGCTGCTATCGTGGGTAAACTGGTGCTGTGGGCTGTTAACACCGGCTTGTGAATGGGGAGGTAAATTTATCACGACTTTGGCTGCGGTAATGTGCCGTTAATTCGGCAATGGCTCCTTGTGAATATGCCCCAAAGTCTTTTGCCTTTTCTATAGCAAAGTCTTTAAGCATAGGACTAGCACAGTGCTGTCCATGCCGAGCTGTAAAATGACAAAAGCCATTTACCACTCCAGGCACAATATTACAGCTTTGAATTGGTAAAATACCATCCAAGCCAACCTGAAATGAGTAAAAGCAACCCCTGACACAGTGTTTCGCTCTAATTAGAGCTCTTCAGAGAGGTATAGCTTTGTCCAGACACAAGGGAGCACCCAGTATAAGTCAAAAGAATACCCTTTCAGGTATAGAGTGACGCATAAATTATGCAAAAAAAGAAGCAGAGAACTCTGGGTAGTTCTCAAGTTTAGGTGGAAAGCAGCTCCTGTATAGAGCACTCTCAACACCAGCGACACTCTAGATCTGCTCACCTCAAATGTCTGCTTTTCTATCAAAGTCTTTAAGCATAGGATTAGCACAGTGCCATCCACGCCGAGATAGAAAGGGACAAAGTCTTTAAGCATAGGACTAGCACAGTGCTGCTCATGCCGAGCTGTAAAATGACAAAAGCCATTTACCACTCCAGGCACAATATTACAGCTTTGAATTGGTTAAATACCGTCCAAGCCAACCTGAAATGAGTAAAAGCAACCCCTGACACAGTGTTTCGCTCTAATTAGAGCTCTTCAGAGAGGTTTAGCTTTGTCCAGACACAAGGGAGCACCCAGTAGAAGTCAAAACAATACCATTTCAGGCATAGAGTGGCGCATAAATAATGCAAAAAAAGAAGCAGAGAACTCTGGGTAGTTCTCAAGTTTAGGTGGAAAGCAGCTCCTGTATAGAGCACTCTCAACACCAGCGACACTCTAGATCTGCTCACCTCAAATGTCTGCTTTTCTATCAAAGTCTTTAAGCATAGGATTAGCACAGTGCCATCCATGCCGAGATAGAAAGGGACAAAGTCTTTAAGCATAGGACTAGCACAGTGCTGTCCATGCCGAGCTGTAAAATGACAAAAGCCATTTACCACTCCAGGCACAATATTACAGCTTTGAATTGGTAAAATACCGTCCAAGCCAACCGGAAATGAGTAAAAGCAACCCCTGACACAGTGTTTCGCTCTAATTAGAGCTCTTCAGAGAGATATAGCTTTGTCCAGACACAAGGGAGCACCCAGTATAAGTCAAAAGAATACCCTTTCAGGCATACAGTGACGCATAAATTATGCAAAAAAAGAAGCAGAGAACTCTGGGTAGTTCTCAAGTTTTGGTGGAAAGCAGCTCCTGTATAGAGCACTCTCAACACCAGCGACACTCTAGATCTGCTCACCTCAAATGTCTGCTTTTCTATCAAAGTCTTTAAACATAGGATTAGCACAGTGCCATCCACGCCGAGATAGAAAGGGACAAAGTCTTTAAGCATAGGACTAGCACAGTGCTGTTCATGCCGAGCTGTAAAATGGCAAAAGCCATTTACCACTCCAGGCACAAAATTACAGCTTTGAATTGGTAAAATACCATCCAAGCCAACCTGAAATGAATAAAAGCAACCCCTGACACAGTGTTTCGCTCTAATTAGAGCTCTTCAGAGAGATATAGCTTTGTCCAGACACAAGGGAGCACCCAGTATAAGTCAAAAGAATACCCTTTCAGGCATAGAGTGATGCATAAATTATGCAAAAAAAGAAGCAGAGAACTCTGGGTAGTTCTCAAGTTTAGGTGGAAAGCAGCTCCTGTATAGAGCACTCTCAACACCAGCGACACTCTAGATCTGCTCACCTTAAATGTCTGCTTTTCTATCAAAGTCTTTAAGCATAGGATTAGCACAGTGCCATCCTCGCCGAGATAGAAAGGGACAAAGTCTTTTGCCTTTTCTACAGCAAAGTCTTTAAGCATAGGACTAGCACAGTGCTGTCCATGCCGAGCTGTAAAATGACAAAAGCCATTTACCACTCCAGGCACAATATTACAGCTTTGAATTGGTAAAATACCATCCAAGCCAACCTGAAATGAGTAAAAGCAACCCCTGACACAGTGTTTCGCTCTAATTAGAGCTCTTCAGAGAGGTATAGCTTTGTCCAGACACAAGGGAGCACCCAGTATAAGTCAAAAGAATACCCTTTCAGGCATAGAGTGACGCATTTCTATCTCGGCGTGGATGGCACTGTGCTAATCCTATGCTTAAAGACTTTGATAGAAAAGCAGACATTTGAGGTGAGCAGATCTAGAGAGTCGCTGGTGTTGTGAGTGATCTATACAGGAGCTGCTTTCCACCTAAACTTGAGAACTACCCAGAGTTCTCTGCTTCTTCTTCTTCTTCTTCTTTTTTTGCATATATATGCATATATATATATATATATATATATATATATATATATATATATATATATATATATATATATATATATCTACTAGCGGTCGCCAGTAGATAGTTATAGTTAGGACCTATTTTCCATAGGAAATCCGCGACATTCTATTTGAAATAACTCTTGCGTCGGTTGACGAATCTTCGCGAAATTTTCAAACTTTATGGCCCGCTCCGGTCCGCTCCTACCCTGAACGTTTCGGGGTGATTCGTCAAGCGGGGGCCGAGAAAAAGGGGTCCCAAAACGTGTTTTCCCATTCATTTTCCCATAGGAAACTTTAGCCACGGCTACAGCCCGAACTGCTGAACGGAATTACACCAAATTTGGCAAAGAGGTAGTTCTTGGTTCAGAAAGAACCCTTTTTGTTAAATGGTGTAAATCCGTTCAGTAGTTCCTGTGAAAATCAAAATGAAAATCACATATATATCTATGGCCGCGTCGGATTTGCGCACCCTCCCGATCATGAGCTGCATGCTAATTGGCTGTCAACACTCCAAATCAGGAAGTGTTGGCAGCCATTTTGTCCTCGGTAGAACCGAGGGACAGAAACAAGTGCGCAAAGCGCAAAAGGGGGCAGGGTAGAAACACCCTGACCTCTAGGTCTGCTCAGGGGTCCCACAAGGACCCCTGGGCAGAAAAAGCATTTAAAAAAAAAAAATCGGCAGGATGCGCTCAGGGTGTGCGGATCCTGCCGATAAAAAATGTATTTTGCCCCCGGGTGGCCCAAGTCCCGGGGGCATGCGGGGTGGGTTTATGTTTTATATGGGGGCCTCTAAGGCTCCCAAGCCCCGAGGACCGCCACCCCCGGGGCTTTATGAAAAAATGGTGCGGGAGGGCTCTCCTGCCCTCCCGCAGCCCCGGGGACCGCCACCCCCGGGGCTTCTTTTTTAAATTTAATAACGTGTGGGGGCTCCAGCCCCCACAAGCCCCGGAGACCACCACCTCCCGGGGCACTTAGAAAATAAATGTGGGGGTCCGTTACGGACCCCAGAGCCCCGGGACCACCACCTCCCCGGGGCTGTGCAACTCAAGGGAGAGGGCCGCGCGCCCCCTCCTGGAGCCCTTGATGGCCCTGGGGACCGCCACCCCCAGGGCCGGCTCCTGCAGTGTCCCGGGGTGCCTACCCCCAGAACACTGCTGTTTGCTATGACAGGGCGGGAGCCTCGCGGCTCCCGTCCTGCCATAGCAAACTGCTTGGATTTTGGAAGAGAGCAGGGAAACCTGCTCTCTCTTCCAAAATTCAAAGCAGATTGCTTTTCCACTCGGGGAGCTGCATCTTAGCAGCTCCCCATGTGGAAAAGCAATGCCGGCTCCCAAGGGACGCGGGAGCCGGCGGGACTGTGGGGGATTGGGGACCCCCACAGTCCCCAATGGATTGGGCCAGCCCGGGGGATGGGGTCCTTGGGGCAAGTAGTGGCCCGGGAGGGGGGCCATGCGGCCCCCCTCCCCAAAAAAAAACGGGAAAAAAAACGGAAAGGCCGGCCCCAGGGGATGGGGTCACCGGGGCCTTAAATGGCCTGAGGAGGGGGGCCACGCAGCCCCCCTCCAAATATTTAAAATTGATAAAAAGAGGGCATGCCCCGGGGGATGGGGTCCCCGGGGCCAATATAGGCCCAGGGAAGGGGGGCCACGCAGCCCCCCTCCCATACAAAAAAAAAAAAAAAAAAAGATCGGCATTGTGCCGGAGGCCCCGCCCCCACCCTGCAGCAGTCTGCAAACGCATCCCCTGCCGTGTTTGCAGATGGGGAACGAATTCCCCTTGAATACTGGGGGTCCCTGGGGGCCAACTAACCCACCAGGAACCTCCAGTATGCTTTTTGGAGGTACATGGTGGGCTAGTTGGACTCCAGGGACCCTCAGGATTCAAAGGGACTTAATCCCCCAACTTAAAATGCGCCACGGGGGGCGTTTGCACAGTGGTGAAGGGAGGGCGGGGCTTCAGGTGACATGTGTGCAAACAGGCCCCGTGGCGCATTTTAAGATGGGGAATTAAATCCTCTTCAATCCTGAGGGTCCTGGGGCCAACTAGCCCACCAGGTACCTCCAGTAAGCGCCACAGAGCTGCGTTGCAGAGTGTTGTAAAAGGGGCGTGGCCTCTGTACACCTCTCTGCAACGCAGCCCACTGGCGCATACTGGAGGTTCCTGGTGGGCTAGTTGGCCCCTAGGGACCCTCAGGATTGAGGAGGAATTAATTCTCCAACTTAAAACGCACCACAGGGCGTGTTTGCAGACATGTCACTTCAGGCCCCACCCCCTTCCTTCACCATTGTGCAAATATTCCTCTAAAATCAGCCGAACTACGAATTCCGATTTACTCACCTGTTATCAGGAGAGACCTCAGTGCTGCATCTTTGAGCCCAGTACTGATCCTGAAAAGTAATTTTAACCGTACTTACCAGTAACTTGAATTTCCTTCCATAGGCTAACATTGACTGGTTTCACTTGGAAATTCTTCTAAGTGTGGAGTTTTGGAACTTTATAATATTCCTCTAAAATCAGCCGAACTACGAATTCCGATTTACTCACCTGTTATCAGGAGAGACCTCAGTGCTGCATCTTTGAGCCCAGTACTGATCCTGAAAAGTAATTTTAACCGTACTTTCCAGTAACTTGAATTTCCTTCCATAGGATATCATTGCCTGCTTTTTGCTGAAAAAGTTTCTGTCGATTTTTGAAACATACAAATATTCCTCTAAAATCAGCAGAACTACGAATTCGATTTACTCACCTGTTATCAGGAGAGAACCCAGTGCTGCATCTTTTAGCCCAGCACTGACCCTGAAAAGTAATTCTAACCGTACTTACCAGTAACTTGTATTTCCTTCCATAGGAATCCATTGTCTGGTTTTCAGCAGAAAAGTTTTAAAGTGTCGATTTTTGAAACATTCAAATATTCCTCTAAAATCAGCAGAACTACGAATTCCGATTTACTCACCTGTTATCAGGAGAGACCTCAGTGCTGCATCTTTGAGCCCAGTACTGATCCTGAAAAGTAATTTTAACCGTACTTTCCAGTAACTTGAATTTCCTTCCATAGGATATCATTGCCTGCTTTTTGCTGAAAAAGTTTCTGTCGATTTTTGAAACATACAAATATTCCTCTAAAATCAGCAGAACTACGAATTCCGATTTACTCACCTGTTATCAGGAGAGAACCCAGTGCTGCATCTTTTAGCCCAGCACTGACCCTGAAAAGTAATTCTAACCGTACTTACCAGTAACTTGTATTTCCTTCCATTGGAATCCATTGTCTGGTTTTCAGCAGAAAAGTTTCAAAGTGTCGATTTTCACAAACTACAAATATTCCTTAAAAATCGCCTGTATGACTTAAACGCATTCTTTCAACTGTTTACAGGAGATGCACCAGTGCTGGATACAGGATCCACCACTGAGTAAGAAAAAGTAACGATAACACTACTTACCTGCTAAGTGAATTTCCTCCCATAGGATAACATTGGGGATTCTATGTGAAAAAGTTTCTAAGTGTCAACTTTTAAAATACATTAATATTCCTTAAAAATCACTACTGTAACCAAAACGCTTTTACTCAACTGTTTACAGGAGATGTCCCAGGACTGAATCTAGGATTCAGTCCTGTGGTTAGAAAAGTAATCCATAAAGTAACTAATTGCATTTAACTAGAAATTCACATTGAGCTCAATGTTGCATTGTGTTTGAAATTGTGTTGCCCATTGCAACAACTGTAACTACTGTACTTAAAAGTCTATTGCCTATTTGCAAAGTATTTAAACTAAAGTAATTCATTCTGAGAAAGTATATTTTGTAATGTAATGTATAATGTAATTACAATGTAATTTAAAAATAAAATGTGTAAAAATAAATAGTTTAAAAAAATGTAGTAAATCAGTATAAAAAAATAAATATAACAATTAATACATTTAAAAATTGTCATTTACAAAACCTTTGAAATTCACTGAAAAAACCATAGGTTTCAGGCACGTTATAGTTAGAAATTAGCATTTAAAAAACCTTTGAAATTCACTGAAAAAACCATAGGTTTTAGGGACAGTTATAGTTAGTTGGACATTTCACTCGTACAAAACCATAGAAATTCCCCCGTTATAGTTAGTTCAGCTAACTATAACTCGCGCCCGCAATGCACTGCTGATGACGTCACATATTACATCACTCATGACATGGTCAGTGACATCACTGATGACATCACTGATGACATCTCAAATGACATCAATGATGACATCACTGATGACATCATCCATGTGATAATCTGATGCACCTCCTCACACCCTAATATAACTTTTGATACACCCACTGTAAATTACAGACTGCCATTGTCAAAACCATAGACACTCCAACACCAATTACTATATACACACTCACTGATTCTTAGGTCTACACACACACATCTACTCACTCACCCGTACAGTCACTCATACTTATAGTCACTCAGTACAGGACTATTATATGCACTCATACACCTATATAAACACTCACACACCGCCACTCATCCATAGAGGTACTCACACACCTAGTCAGTCATGCAAAAATTAAGCACACACCCATTTACTCACCTATACAGTTATACACACACCAGCTCACTTACTCATACAAATACTAGCACATTCTTACGCTCTTATACATTCTCTGATACAAGCACACACTCATCCATACAGTCACTCTCACAATCACACACTCTCGCTTATAGCTATTTATATACTCCAACACACATATATACTGCCTTTCACATTTGTAGTTACTCACACATGTACCACTGGGACATACATTCACTCACTAACACACTCTTACACACACTCACCCATCCATACAGTCCATCACAGATGCACTCTTGAAACCATCCACCCAGTGAATCACCCACTCACACATCTATGCACAGAGTCGCACACACCCCACCCACACAAACACTCAGGCACCCATACAGATACTCAGACAACCAATCAATAACCCATGTAGGCACTCATGTAGCTATTCACAAACCCATGCAGCCGCTTACACACCAACAGACAGACGGATACAGACATTCACACAGTTTAGTCACTAAGCCATGCATTCAGTAAGATACGTTTAATCACTCACTTATAGAGTCAGTCACGCACCTACTAAATCATCCATTCAGACACTTATACACCCACTCATTCTTCAATACACCTTTCCCTATATATATTAAACATATTTAAACTTTACAGAAACACACAGTCACTGGATGATGTCATCAGTGATGTCATCAGTGATGTCATTTGAGATGTCATCAGTGATGTCATCAGTGATGTCACTGACCATGTCATGAGTGATGTAATATGTGACGTCATCAGCAGTGCATTGCGGGCGCGCGAGTTATAGTTAGCTGAACTAACTATAACGGGGAATTTCTATGGTTTTGTACGAGTGAAATGTCCAACTAACTATAACTGTCCCTAAAACCTATGGTTTTTCAGTGAATTTCAAAGGTTTTTTAAATGCTAATTTCTAACTATAACATGTCTGAAACCTATGGTTTTTTCAGTGAATATATATATATATATATATATATATATATATATATATATATATATATATATATATAATGTAACAGAGCCACTCCGTAGTTATATTTAGGATTCCCAGGTATAGGAATTCCTCAGATTTTTGCTCTTTAATAACTTTGTCCCCGTTTGATGCAAATCTCCACAAACCATTCTAGACTTATAGCTTTTTCTACATTTGCAGAGGATGGAAAGTTTTGTGGTGATTGGCCAAGGGGGTGCAGAGATAAAAGGGGGGTCCCAAAACACATTTTTTCACCAATGCAATATCCATCAACTTTTGACATCAGAAAATGGCAGAATGGATGTACACGAAATTTGGCAGGATTATACATTATGGTGTGCAGATGGTCCTTTTGTGATACTACAGGTAAGTGGGGTAAGTATTTTTTAATTTACAAGGCAATTTAACTTAGTGATATCTGTTCTCACAGTAGCTTTATGAAATTTCACAGTATTTTGCGGTATTTCATGAAACTACCGCGGTACATAGTGATGACAAGGATTATGTGATTGGCTAATGACTGCCTTTATGAAAGTTTAAGGCAGCCATGTTGTTTCAAGTTAATGTTGGCTGTCTTCTGGGTTACGGCCTTAGATATAGGTAGGTATTAGGTTTTATCATTTCCCCCCACCTATTACCACTTTATTAAAGTGTTAATAGGTAGAAAAAATTATTTATTAGTTTCTATATATATTTTTTTAAGTATACGGAGTACTGTGGTACTTACTAGGAAATAAATCAATATGCTAAAAATTTAGAAATACACTGTATAAATATAGTGTACTACACAGTATTTCAATTTTTTACATATTTAATTCTGTCAAAAAAAAAGTCCACGGAGTACTACCGTGATACCTACATATTACTGCACTACTTAATATAAACATTTAAAAAATTGTGCAGTTCTCCGTAAAGTGTTGTAAAAATATATAGAAAAATGTAAATACATTTCTCTGCCTATTGTCACTTTCTTTAATAAAGTGGTAAGAGGTAGGGAACAACAATAAAACCCACTACTTAAGGACCTTACCAAGAACCCAGTGAAAGTGTGCTGAAAACTGCATGGCTGCGTTTACGTTTTGTAAAGACAGCCATTAGCCAATCAGATACTGCAATCTCATAGGCATGTACCCTATGCCGTGGCATAAGTAATTTAACACTTACAACTTTTCCACCACTTACACTACGTACACCTACTACCAAAAATTACCATTTACATCTCATAATCTATATTCCTGCCACATTACATCTACATCCGTTCACCCACCCGCTCAAGTACCACACTCCACTCTATGCCACTCCAATCCATGTCACTCAACTCTACGCCACTCCACTATATGCTATTACAATCTACGCCACTCTACTCTACGTCACTCTGCTATACTCCTCTCAACTCTATGCTAATCCACTGTATGCCACTCCACTCTACCCCACTTCATTCTACACCACTCCACTATACACCACTCCACTGCACGTTATTGCACACTACACCACTCCATTCCATGAAACTCCAGTCTACGCCACTCCACTGTATGCGCCTTTATTTTGCTCCACTCCACTTTACGCTATTCCACTGTACACCACTCCAATCTACACCACTCAAATGTACGCCACTCCACCATAAATCATTCCACTCTACAATACTCCACTGTACACTATTACACTGTACAACACTCCACTCTATGGCACTTCAATGTACGCCACTCCACTCTACGCTACTACACTCTAGGCTATTACACTGTACACCACTCCACTCTATGCCACTCTACTCAACGCCACTTCAATGCACGCCACTCCACTCTACGCTACTACACTCTACGTTAATCCACTGTACACCACTCCACTGTACGTTATTCCACAATATTGCATTCCACTTTATGTCACTCCAATGTATGCCACTACACTCAAAGTTATTCCACTCTACACCACTCCAATGTATGCTACTCCGTTGTATGCCACTGAGGTCTATGGCACTCCACTCTATGCCACTACACTCTCTGCTATTCCACTGTATGCCATTCCACTGTATGCCACTCCACTGTACACCACTCCACTGTACACTATTACACTGTACACCACCATGGTCCACCCCACTACGCTCTACCACGTTCCACTCTACAACACTCCACTCTACGCTATTCCACTCTACACCACTCCACTCTATGCCACTCCACTGCATGCTATTCCACTGTACGCTACTACACTCAACGTTATTCCACTCTACACCACTCCACTGTACGCTACTCCACTGTATGCCACTCTGCTCTATGACACTCCACTGTACGCCACTAGATTCTACACTATTCCACTCTATGCCACTCCACTCTACACCACTCCACTGTAGTTATTACACTCTACGTCACTCCATTCTATGACAGTCCAGTCTACTCTACACCACTGTATGCCCTTCCACTGTACACCACTCCTCCTGATGCTATTCCACTGTACGCAACTACAGTCTACAACACTATACTTTACGCTATTCCACTCTATTCCACTCCACTTTACTCCACTCCAGTGTACTCCACTCCACTGTACACAATTCCACTGTATACCACTCCACTCTATGCCACTCCACCATAAGTCACTCCATTCTATGACACTCCACTGTACGCTATTATACTGTGCACCACTCCACTCTACTCCACTCCACTCAACGCTACTACACTCTAAGCAATTCCACTGTACGCCACTCCACTCTACTCTATGCTATTCCACTTTATGGCTCTTCACTCTACGTCACTCCACTGTACCCCACTACACTCAACGTTATTCCATTCAACACCACTCCACTTCATAAGGCCCTAACGGAAACACCCAAGGATGCTGATAGAGTGCACCAATGCTGAACAGAATACAAGGGTGCCCAAAGGGCAAGATGCAAAGAACTCCAAGATGACTCATGGGGGAAGTTGGTTCTGGCCTGTAGGTCGAAGGATACGAGAGCCTTTTGGGCTGCTATTGGCCATATCAAATCCGGAGGGATAAATCCTAATTTAGTCATAACTTCCATCAGCCAAGAAGCCTGGGTTAATCATTTCAGTGCAGTCTACGGGTCACTGAACGCAACCACTGAGGAGGCGGTTGCATTCCCACTGGCCCTGGAATTCACAGTTGATTAAGCAATGGAAGCAATTACTAAAAGTCCATCAAAGAAGGCCCCAGGCCCGGACGGGCTAACTATGGACCTGTACAAATCTGCACCAGACCTGTGCGCCCCCCGGTTATGCAATTGCTTTAGTTTGTTTTGCAAGACAGGGCTTCCCAACTCATGGCACATGGCTGTCATTATCCCCATATTGAAAAAGGTCAACCCTCGATCCCCAGAGTGCCACTGGCCGATATCCTTGCTGGATTCTGTGGTTAAGCTGGTTGGGAGAGTTGGACTGCAGCGTGTGCTAGACTGGGTTAAGGAGACCGGCATTCTATCGGAAGCGCAATATGGGTTCCGTGAGGATCTGGGCGCAATGGAGCAATGTCTTAAACTGCACCTGCTGATCAGTAAATATACCAGCGCCAAGCAGGGCTCTGTCTACCTAGCCTTTATGGGCCTCTCCTGCGCCTTCGACAGCCTGGTGAGGTCCAATCTCTGGGGGATCCTGATTGATATGGAGGTCGAGGGAGACCTGGTGCAGTTCCTCAGAGCCCTTCATTATGATCTTGCTGCCTCAGTGATGTATGGCCCTTCAGGAGAAAGGACAGAATGTTTCAAGATAGGGAGAGGAGTGTGCCAGGGGTGCATCCTAGAGCCACTGTTACTTCTGTTGTACATCAATGGCATAGGTCCTGCCTTGTCTGCCAAAGTGTCTGATGCCCCCGCCGTTGGAAGAAAGAAGGTTCCTGTCTTATTATACGCGAATGACGCAGTATTACTGTCGAGAACCCCCAATGGTCTTAAAACCTTGTTTCAAAGGTTTGTACCTTTATGGTTTCCCTGGGTCTGTCCACAAACCAAACTAAAACTTTTATAATGGCATGCAAACCCAAGCGAACCAAGATGCGAGCTTTCTCATTACAAGGTTACCCCATTGCTCTCACTCAGGACATCTTGTATTTGGGCGTCATCTTTGACGTGAAGGGTAACTGGGGGCCTTGTACTGCAAAATTCTGCCAGAAATTTGTCAGTTTTACTGGATACAGTTTTAATTTGTCCAGATACATTGGCAAAAAAACAGTTGCCCCACTGTTGGAGATATATAGTAGAAAATGTCTCCCATTCCTAATGTATGGGTCAGGCATCTGGGTCTATACTAACCCAAATTCCTTCCAGGGCGAACAAAATAGAGTGTTAAGGAGACTTCTGGGTGTTCCTCCAGTATTTTCCCCATTTATCCTGCACCAAGAGCTTGGGGTGAACTATGTGGAAGATTCTATCAGACTGCCCCCCCTTCTTCTGTGGTGCACCATATGGATTAACCTACATGCCTCCTTTAATAGGGAAATCGTTAAAGTCTGTTTGTCCTGTGAAAAAGCTCTGAATATCACATGGTTCAATTACATTAAGTCTGCTCTGACAGAGTTACACTTATTTTACGAGCCTGCAACCCTGACTAAGCACAACATAGCTCGGGTTAAAACCTCCTTTAGGCAGAATAAATATGACAGTAGAGTGGTTCATGAGCTTACCAAAACTTCTATTAGGGAGTATGCTTCCCTCTGCAGTACTCCCGGCCTAGAACCATACCTGGAGTGGATTGACAGCTCCTGGGACCGAATGTTATTAACACACTGGGTTTATTTAGATACCATTTGGGCTTTCCTTTGGATCAGTTCGATTCCTCTAAAATCTTGCCATGCCCAGGCGATGAGTCCTCACCCGAGAGCCTGCTCCATTTTATGTTTTTAAGAAAATTGAATCTTGATTTTAGCAAACGGTTTTTATTCCCAATCATTAGAAAACGGGGCATCAGAAGCTCGGACCCAGCATTGAAATATCTGCAATCATTGGATGCCCCGTCTAACTGTATTAACATATGTATGCTGTTTTTTAAAGCGGGTAGTTAATAGAAGGAACTCAATGTTGTTTTATATACAGTAGGTTTGTCTATTTTTGAATCAATT
Organism: Calotriton arnoldi; assembly: GCA_963921515.1. Taxonomy (NCBI): domain Eukaryota; kingdom Metazoa; phylum Chordata; class Amphibia; order Caudata; family Salamandridae; genus Calotriton; species Calotriton arnoldi. The sequence continues at coordinate 37,146 of CAWUFW010014685.1, read as the reverse complement.
ATGTCACGATGTTTTTTTCTGTATTTTGTAATTATTTTTGTTTATTGTGGCACTTGTACTTTATTTGCATTATTGCTGTGCATAGGATATTCGAAAATGTGTGGGATGATTTAAACTCTGCCTTTTGTGATATGCCGATTCATGTCCTGATTTTTGTGTTGCATTTGCACGCTGTTTATCTTTCATCTTCTCCCTTTTTTTATCATGTAATGTTTTGTTCTGAGATGTTGTTAAACGGTGCTTCCTTCCAATGATGTACTTTTATGGTAATTGTGTTAACCGAAAAAAAGTTTGACTTGACTACACCACTCCACTGTAAGCTACTCCACTTTTTGCCATTCTTCTCTACGGCAATAAACTCTAAGCCAATACACTCCACGCTATTCCACTCTTCCCCACTCCACTGTAAACCACTCCACTCTATGCCACTACAATCTACACTACTCCACTGTACGCTACTACACTGTACCTCACTCCACTCTAGGCCACACCACTGTACGTGACTCCACTGTACACATCTCTACTGTACGTGACTCCACTGTACACCTCTCCACTGAATTTCATTCCACTCTATGCTACTCCACTCTCTGCCACTCCACTCTACACCACCCCACTCCACTCCACTCTACACCACTCCACTCTACCCCACTCCAGGATACGCCATTCCACTGTACGCCACTCCACTGTATGTCATTCCACTGTACCTTACTCCATTCCACACCATGCCACTCCACTCTACACCATTACACTATATGCCACTCTACTGTGCGCTTTTCTTCTCTACGCCACTCCACTCTACACCACTCTGCTGTATGCTATACCACTGTACGCCACTACACTCAACGTTATTCCACTCTACACCACTCCACTCTACTCTGCTCCACTGTATGTCACTCTGTTCTGTGGTACTCCACTCAACGCCACTAGACTCTACGCTATTCCACTCTAAGCAACTCCACTCTATGCCGCTCCACGGTGCACTATTACACTGTACACCACTATAGTCTACCCCACTCCACTTAACAACACTCCACTCTGCGGTATTCCACTCTACATCACTCTACTCTACGCCACTCCATCCAACGGCACTCCACTGTATGCTATTCCATTCTTCGCCACTCCTCTGTATGCTACTGCACTTTATGCCACTTCATTTTACTCTGTTTCACTGTATGCCACTGCATTGTACCTCACTCCACCATATGCCACTCCACTTTATGCCACTCCATGGTATGTCACTCCACTCTACCCTACTCCACTCAGTGCCACTCCACTCTACCCCACTCCAGTGTACGCTATTCCACTGAACGTCACTCCACTGTATGCCACTCCACTCTATGCTATTTCAGTGTATGCCACTACACTGTACCTCAATTCACTCCAAGCCACTCCACTCTACACCATTCGACTATACTCCACTCTATTGTACCCTATTCCACTCTACGCCACTCCACTCTAGGCCACTCCACTGTATGCTATTCTACTGTATGCCACTACACTCTACGCCACTGCAGCCTACGTCACTACACTGTATGCCACTTCACTGTATGCCACTCCACTCTATGCTATTCCTCTGTACCCAACTCAACGGTATGCCATTCCACTCTACTCTATTCCACTCTATGTCACTCCACTCTACACCACTCCTCTGTATGTCTCTCAACTACATGCTATTCCAATGTACGCCACTCCACCCCACTCTACTTTACCCTACCCCACTCTATGCCATTCCACTCTACCTATTCCACTTTATACTACTCCACACTATGACATTCCCTATATGCTATTCCACTCTCTACACTACATACAAAGCTCTACGCTATTCCACTGTACGCAACTCCACTCTACCCCACTCCACACTATGCTATTCCACTCTTTGCCACTCTACTCTACGCCACTCCACTGTATGGTATTCCACTCCACTCCACGCCACTCCACTCCCTGCTATTCCACTCTATGCCACTCCAATCAGTGCTACTCCAGTCTACGCCACTCCACTATATGCTACTCCACTCTACGCTATTCCATTCTATGCTATCCATTCTATGCCACTCCACTCTACTCCACCACAGTGTATGCCACTCCACTGTGCGCTATTCCACTCTACTCAATTGTACATCACTCCACACTATGCTATTCCACTGTATGCCATTAAACTCTACTTCACTCCACTGTACACCACTCTGCTCTACGCCACTCCACTCTACACTATTACATTCTACCCCACACCACTTTATGATACTCCACTCTTCACCACTCCACTGTACACTATTCCACTGTACGTCACACCACTCTATGCCACTCTACTCTAGAACACTTCACTGTACACTATTACACTTTAAACCACTCCACTCTCCCCCACTCTGCTCTTTGGCACTCCACTTTATCCCACTCCACTCAACGCCACTCCTCTATACGTCATTCCACTGTGTCCAACTACACTCTAAGCCACTCAACTCTACGCTATTTGACTCAACACCACTCCACTCAATTGTGCGCCACTTCACTCAACACCACTTCACTCAACACCACTTCACTGTACGCTACCCCAGTCTATGCCAATACACTGTACACTATTCCAGTCTATGCAGCTCCACTCTACAGCACTCCACTCTGCACTATTTCAGTGTACACTTCTCTACTGTACGCTATTCCACTAGATGCCACTGAACTGTATACCACTCCCCTGTGCGCCACTCCACTGTACCCTATTCTACTGTACGCCACTCAACCCTTCTCTGCTCGATGTCTCTTCAGTGTAGGCTATTCCACTGTTCGCCGTACACCCTACAACACTCCAGTCAATGCCACTACCCTGTATGCCACTCTGCTCTACACTATTCCACTGTACGTAACTCCACTCTATGCTACTTCACTCTATGCCACTCAAATCTATGCTATTCCAGTGTACAGTACTCTACACCACTCCATTGTACTCTGCACAACATCACTGTACTCCACTCAACAACAGGCTCTTCACTCCACTCTATAGCACTACACTGTACAAAATGTACTCACCAGTGTGCAGCACTCTACATTACTCTATACCAGTGAACAACACACTACTCCACTCTGCGACACTCTATGCAACTCCCTCGGTGCCACTCCACCCCACTTTATGCAACTCTATGAGACGCTACTCCAGTACTGCACTCTACACCACTCCACAGAATGCTACTCTATGTCAGTCAACTCTATGACAGTCTATACCTCTCTACTCTACCATACTGTACTGCACTCTACTGTACTCCACGCCACTCCACTGCACAACATTGTAATCCACTCTGTGGCACTCTATTCTACTGCACTCTACAACACTTACTGACACTCTACAACATGCCAATCCACTCCACTGTACCACACACCACTACACTCTACAATACTTTACTCCACTGTATGCTATGCCAGTGCACTATTCTCTACTCCACGCCACTCTACTCTACAACATGTTACTCTACTCTACGCTATGCCACTCCATTAGCCTCCACTTCATTCTACTCCACTGCACAACACGTTACCTCACTCTATGGCACTGTACCACACTCCACTCTACACCACTTCACTCTACCACACTCTACTCCATCCTATGCAACTCCACTCTACAAGACTGTACTGCACTCTGTGCCACTATACCACACTGTACTCCACTCTATGTGCCACTGTACAAAACTCTACTCCACTCTCTGACAATTTTCAAGACTCTACGACACACCACTCCACCGTATTGTACAAGATGTCACTTCAATTTATAAGGGTTTACTCAACTCCACACTGCGCCTGTCCACAATACTGCACTCCATGCCACTGTACTGTACAAGACGCCACTGCACTCTATGACACTATAGTAAACTGTACGCTATGCCACTCCTCTCTACTCCACTCCACTCTACTTCACTCAACAAACACTACACTAAACGACACTTTCCTCCACTCTACTGTATGACACTCCACTTAATGACACTCCACTCAAAGACACTGGACTCTACGATTTGAAACACATTTTTAATAAAAAAGTTAATTGAAAAAAGCAAAGGTTAAACCTTTCTTATAGTGAGTAAAACTTTATTTATCCTTTCTATACAAACCAAACACAGCTTAGCCAAACAAAACTTAAACTACACAAAATTTAGAGATTCTAAAGTTATACTGAATTATTGAATTAATTAATTAATTAATTAGCACTTGTAGAGTGCACTGTCACTCCCAGAGGAGCATCCTGGCGCTAAGTGGCAGAAATGATTCAATCAAGCAATAATAGAAACCAGGACAGATACTAGATCAAAGAATGAGAGAGTGATAAAGCACATCAGAGGCTGAAAAGAGCCTCATCTTCAGCTGCTTTTTAAACATCGCCTCTGATTTGATGAATCTTAGGTGACCGGGGAGTTGATCCCATGCCTTGGTGCGTAAAGCTGAGAAAGATTTGCTGCCTCAGGTTTTGAGTCTGAATGAAGGGGGGCTTAAGGAGGTTGGCATGAGACGATCTCAAAGTTCTTTTAGTAGTATAATGGGTAAATCTGGCTATTAGGTATCTAGGCCCAGTGGATCTGTATGCTCTGAAGGTTAGTAAAATAACTTTAAACAGGACCCATTTATGCACTGGAAGCCAGTGTAAAGCATTCAGAGCTGCTGATTCAGAAGATCGTCTTGGAAGTTTCAGTACAAGTCTGCCGCCGCATGCTGCACAACCTGGAGTAAATGGCTTGTTTGTTTTGAGAGTCCTGCATAAAGACTGTTGCAGTAGTCTAATCTGGAAGGACAGGGAGGCATCTAATTTTACTCCAAGATTTTTACCACCTCAACAGTGGCCGGCGGTGGGGGCATGGAAGGTGGCCACCATTGGGCCAGGTCAAAAGAGTTGACTTTCCAAGCAACACAATCTCAGTTTTATCAGTATTACATTTTAAATGATTTGATTGCATCCACCAGATGACTTCATGAAGGCAGTTTTTGAAATTCCACTCAGAGTCAATGAATGCTTGGTACAGAGATAAGATCAGCTGCGTATCATCTGCATAAGAGGTGGTTTCGATTCCAAAAGCAGTAATCAAAATCAAGGGAGTCATATGAATATTAATTAATGCAGGGCTCAGGAATGAGCCCTGTGGAACCCTTGATGTCACTGTTCTTTCTGAGGATGAGAAAGATCCTAACAAGGCAATTTGTCTGTGGCCAGTTAGGAAAGATTTAATCGAGGACAGAGCGAGTTGAGAACCCTACAGTCCTTGATATGTTGGAGCAGGATGTCATGTGAGATGGTATCAAATGCAGCAGATAAGTCTAATGAAATCAACACTGCATTTAGAGTTAATTTCAAGGTATCTGCAACTTCCAACAAGGCTGATTCCGTGGAGTGTCTTGGAAGAAAACGTGACTGCAGTGGATGGAGTAAATTTGTGTATTCCAAGAAGGTGAATAATTGGCCACTAACTACTTTTTTCAGGATTTTTCCAAAGGCGGGGAGGACTGACATGGGGCGAAGATTTGATAATATTGTGGGGTCAGCTAAGGTTTTTTTTTTTGGTGTGGTTTAACCACTGATAATTTCCAGTCAGATGGGACCTCAGCCTTAGCCACTGAAATATTCAGAATTCTATTGATCACCGGATTGACAATGTCAACAGCTTTATGAAGGATGAAAGGGGGCCAAGGATGCACAAGGGATCCTAATTTGCAGGCCAAAATGACCTGACATGACTGAGCTAACGTAATTTCCTGAAAAGCTATCAAGGTTTCAGTCACTGCTTTTGAGAGAGGGTTCACCACAAAATCATTCATTGGGGGAGAACTGATTATAAAGTCCCGCTGAATACTTCGTAGAAGAAAGAAGCCAAGAATGTGCAGCCTGAGCCTGGAGGACGATATATTAGACCACTAACGAAGGACTGGGAGCAGTAGCAGCTCGCACAGGTAAGAGCAGTGGGGCAGGGCAGGTGGGGGATGCGATGCCTCGAGCGCAAAGTAAGTGGTTTTATTTATTTATTTATTTAATATTACTTATCCCATCGTCTGTCGACTTACACCTCCCCCCGCCCCCCACCCCACTGCTCTTACCTGTGCAAGCCGCTACTGACTGGGAGGGGTTAATCTTAAAACAAAAACCCAGGCTTTATGCCCCTTTCAGGGAGACTAAATCAAAAGTTTCTCATTGAAGTGTGCCCCGAAAAATAACAACAAGGGCACCTCCATGAGTCCCTACTATGTCCTGCCTAAGAATGGGTGCAGCCTGAAGGTAAAAGAAGGACAATGTCAGGATTACACCACTCTTTGAGTTAGGATTAAGTAATAAAAAGAAAATCCAACTGAAGATCTTTAATCAGATCATGGGTTTCTTGCGCGTGTTTGCCCAAAGAACGAGCATTAATGAGGCCCCCAAATAGCAACCTTTCAACGCAAACTTGGCCAGTAACAGGGAGTGGTTTTGAAGGGACTCCGAACGTACCTTTGCATTTAAGGCAAGAGAAAGGGGTAATACCTTTAATTTATAATTTATGCATCACCTACAAATTATTATCACTCGCACTCCTCCATACACAGTGTATTCAACTCAGTAGTCACTGTAAATTAACTATAAGTCGTCACTCTACCATGCACTCTGTTCTCGCAAATGTTGTCATTTGCAATATCATGAGGCTATAAGCAATGCATGTCAATAATTAGACATCTTATTTAAAAAATTCCAAAGATTTTCTCAGGAAAGTATTACACATTTCTTTGAAACATATATTTTGGCTTGTGAGTTTGAATGTTAAATGTCTATACACTGCAAATAAATATCAAGATGGTTTAACTGCTCCTAAGTACTTTTTTCTTTCAATCAGCGAGTCACATTCAGCACATTAACAGGCTTTTGGAATTAACAGATTTTGTACTAACTGATAACTATTTCTTTTAGCAGAAGAAAATGTACTATAGGAAATGTGGAACAGCGGTCGGTGCCAGGTTTGCTCTCTCTTCTGCCAATCTTTTTATGGGTTGATATGAGATGGATCAGGCCTGAAATTATACCATATATAAGAAATGTAGGGCCAGATGTATGTAGCTTTTTTGAGTTCGCAGAATTTTGCTGTGTGTGACCGCAAAAAAGTATTTTAATATGTACAAAACCCTATCTTGCAGTTCGGTAACCTATCACCGAATTGGAAAATGGGTTTGTGATTCAGTATTAGGAAGGGACATGTTTAGTGCGTCCCTTCCTAATAGCATCTCGCAGTGGTATGTGTGAATATTTTGCAACCGAAATGCGGTAGTAAAACATTCACATTTTACCGCTACTCCAAGTTGATGGTAACCCATTTGCAAACTGGAAAGGGTCACAAACTGGAAGGTGTCCCTCAAACTGGAAGGGGTCCCCAAAACACTGTTTAATTTAAAAGCAATCACAGACATGGTGATCTGCTGACCCCAGGAGGCCACCCTCTCTAGGATTTTAGTGATTTCCAATGGGTCACAAACCGAGACCTACCTCATGAATATTAATGAGGTAGGTCTATTTGCTACTCACTGGGAATTGCAAACAGTGTAAAACACACTTTAGTACATTACTCTTTGCGGTTACCAATTAGCAAATCACAAAAATTCACTATTTGGTAATCGCAAAGAGTGAAGTTAGTACATCTGGCCCGTAGATCTGTTTCTAATATGGGTCTGTTTTATTGATGATATATTGATGCTTCGGAATGGTTCTAAAGAATCACTTATGAAATATCATTAGTTTTGAATACTAAGTACAAGAGTATTGAATTAACAATGGAATATCATAAGAATTGCATTAGGTTTCTTCATCAAGAATTGTATATAAAAGATGGCACTCTACACTTCATTTCAGGAAACCCCTTAACACAGAAAAGAAAAATCCAATATGGGGAATTGATAAGATTTAACTGTAGTGAATTTGATGATTATAAGAAAGAAGAGCAAAATTTAATGAAACGACTTCTCAGTAAAGGCCATCCAATAAAGATACTTCAAAGAAGATCTTTCAAAGAACCATAAATATGGTTACACAGGTGGACAGACAGGATCTCTTATCAGACAATAAAAAGCTCCAAGGAAAGATGTAGTACATAACAAGGTGAGGTTTATAATCCAATTTTGTGCTGAGGATAAGAAGCTCTTTAATGTTCTTAATAAACAATGGAAAGTACTACAAACAGACAAGGCTTAAGAGATATCTTGCTGCGTAGACCTCTGGTCACTTTTAGAAGAGAGGATAATCTCAGAACGTCGATGAGTCCTAGTAGTACACCAAGATATCAGAATAAGAATGCAGATAATTGGTTAAGGCCAATACCCTGTGAAAGCCACAAATGTAGAAAATGTGTGTGCTGCAAATTTGTTAAATACAAAACATTTTTTTTCATTGTAGATGGTCTGAAAGGACTTGAAACAGTTTATGAGACAAACTGTGTATGGGGACATCATGGAGATTTTAGCTGTAATTCGGAAAGGGTCATTGTACAGATAATCAATGTCATTTTTGAGACTCTATGTCATTGTGTGATAGAAGAGACAAATTATGAAATCTTATTGATGATGAGCTCTGTATGACATATCCACTGTGAGAGTTTCTAACCTGTGCAAGAGCCCTGAGGAAGCAGCAGCATGCCGAGAAAGACATGCCGGCTTGGCTCAACTAAGAAAACATAAAAACATCGGACTGTAAATCAAGTTGGGTTGGCTCAACTGAGATAGCAAAAATCTTCTGATTGCAAATCAAATTACGAGGCTGTGAAGAAGTATAACAAATGTGATCTTCATTAATATTGGAAGTCTTTTTGACTAGGCCAACTATAACATGTAATTAAAAGCAAAATCAAGAAGCTGGACATGGGTGTAGCAAAATGCGATCTTTATTAACAATATTAAGAGAAAGTGTTGTAGATGATGCTTTTTTAAAACAATTTTTAAACACAAAATACCACTGCTAAACATTTATTTGTCTTCCTATATCTGTACATATTAAAATAAGAATTGTTTATACCTACTGTACTTACTGACTTTTCATTTGGTAAAACCTGCTGTTTCATCTTATAGAAGTTATTGCACAGAAGGTTTTCTCAGATTTACTGTTAAAAATTGCTCCACTTTTTTTTAACCTTTGGTAACATTGTAGGTCAGAAAGGTTACTGAACTAAAAGGGTTGAAGCTAGGTGCAGAGCCAATGGACCGCTTTAACCTTAAACAATTGTTAAGTAGTTCTAGGGTTTATGTCTGTGCAATTGGGAAATGTAAGAAAATAATAAGCAAATTTGCTAAAAAAAAACTACAAAAATTGTGATAATCTTTTCAAGGAGCAGTTAAATATTGGTGTGAGGTTGGACTAATACATAGCCCCGAATTCCCGAATGTTCTGAAAAAAATCATTGCTCATATCAGTTCACAAAAAGGTCAAAGAGATGCAACCTAACACTGATTTCTTTATTTAAAAAAAAAACTCTGGCACAGGAGTGAGCAAACACATTGTAGTGAAAGTATAATTTTTCATTCTGACAGTGGTACCTTTAAAATTCAAGTATGACCAATATATGTTGTTTTCCTGGCTGATTTGCCTCGTGTGTTTGCCCTGAGCTTGGTTTTCTGCTTACAGGTCTTTAAAGATAGCTAGACGATTGTTAAAAAAACAACCTCCCTATCTTGTAGTTTATTAGACATGTGTTGAACATGTGTGGCAGCACTGTTGTCCACTTCAGTGCTCCTCGAATACAATAGTGAGGACGCTCAGAGGCTGTAGCTTAGGGCTACATTATGATGAGGTCAGTCCGACCGCACCGGTCCGAGGGACCGATCTACGCTTTCCGACGACTCAAGGAACCCGTAGGTCGGATCGTATTCCCTACAATAGGGGTGGTACCTGCTCAGGCACCGCCGTAGGGATTATGATGTCCCTCTCCAACAGTCTTTTCATGGCGGTCCGACCGCCATGGAAAGGCTGTTGGAAAGGGACTTTGGGGCCCCTAGCAGGATCCCAGTCCCCTGTGTGCCTCCGCTATGAGACCTGGGGTGCGCACCAAACATCCATGCCCCGTGTGCCAGGCACCCCATGGTGCTTGGTACAAGGGGCATGGATGTTCAAAACATCCCTTTTTCCATTGTGGCTTGTGCTGCGGCCCTCTTTGGGCCGCAGCACAAGCAGCAATGGAAAAAAGCCATGATTCCGACTGCCTACGCGGCGGTCGCATCATAATTTGGCGGGTTGGATCGCCGACTACTTGTCGGTCAGTCTCAATTCCACTGCAATGGCCGTCGGACGATCGTCCGACCACCATCTTAATCGGGCTCTTAGTCATCAGTTTCTCAGTGACACCTATTGTCATTCAGACATTTCAAGTAGATGACTGGGTACTAATGGTGGGTGTGGCAGGGGAATTTGTCAATAGTGTAAAGATGTAACTTTTGGGGACAAAGATGGTCCCTTCACAGTTGGCGTCTGTATATTCTGTTTAATGGGGTCCCCGTCAGAAGAAATTTGTAGTTACTGTGTATTTCATGTGTAAGCCCTTTGAGGGTAATGATTTGAGTACTGGCAGGAGATTAACTTTCATAACAGGAGTAATAGTGGTATAGTATTGTGTTCAGTGTTGTTTATTACCATGTTTTTTTGCAGCATTTGTGTATTTACCAAATAGGGTTTGCATGTTTCAGCCTATTATTGATTAATTCTTTATTCATGTAATTCATTACGTATTTGTCTATATTGCAAATGACTGTGAGTGCTCTTGTGCATAACATTCTCGAGTTAGCCTGTGCTGAAGCACTGGTGATTCCATCAATGTAATGTTGGCGCAGTGATGAGAATGTGATGCAGTAGCAAGTAGGAGATTGAAGAGATAGGAAGCAGAAGCAGAGAAGGTGTAGAGGTAGGAGTCACGAGATAGAAGCCTTCATGAAAAGAGCTCCTGAGGTGAAATTTTTCAGATACTGGAGGCCTCTCACAGGCTTATTCTGAGAACAGGCCCAGTTTCCTGACACCCACAGGTGTGCTTCAGTGTACCAAACTCCCATCCTCAGTAGAAAAGTACAGACGAGATTTTAACCCTCAAATGTCGAATTTAAGTGAAAATGCAACGTGCCCAGGGTTGACAGGGACAGAAACTTGGCTCGGGCACCAAAATAAAAGTGGCCCCTATTGGTGAATCAGATAGATAAAAAGGTAGCACGTGTTTGCAAATTGGGGCAGTTTTGAACTTGTAAAGAGTAGACAACCTTGATGGTGCCATACCTTGAGCAGCAATGAGGTAACTGAGTTAATTGTTTATTTGGCTTTATTAGAAAATGACCAGGTGTAACTGAGAGTATGGTGCAGAATAAGTGTAAGTACCCATTCTGAGAAGGGACTGGAGGAGGGACTTGCGGCAGTCATAGGGAAATAGATTTGACATTCACAGCTAAGTAGCTGTGATCACTATAATCTGGAAATTTATTGCGTGGGAAAGTTCAAACTCAAAACTAGTCTTTAAATGCCCAGATGATAGTAATATTATGTTTCACCTACAATAAGGAGGAAAAGATGTAGAGATGTAAATGCATTTGAGGTCCAGCAGAGTCTGTAAATTGTGTACCGCTACCGGTTAAAAGGTAAATAAATGAAACAATGTTTTACACCCAAGCAAGTAATGTGGACAGTGCAACTTATAACACAAAAGTATATCTTTGCCTACCTCGTATAGAAAAGATACATTTGATGGGATAGATTGGTACCTGACCAGGGAAAGTGAAAGCGTCATGTTTGAGAAAGGAAAAAAATAAAGAATGTTAAATTTGTCATCCTGGTGTAGTCACAATCATCTTCTATTTGGCATTTTCATAGGGTTCAGATTGACACATCTTTAGCCATGTTGCTGAGAGAGTGAGACCCAGCTCCTGTTATGCCATTTACAGTGTCAATGAAGAGAAAATGGTTGAGCTGCATTTTGCTTGCAATACCTACACTGCATTAGAATACTACCTAAATGGCAGAGGCAAATCAGTGAGAGTAGGGATTCCACATGTGTATGCATGTGAGGTACGTTGATGCTAAGCAAACTACATGTGATAAAAGTGTACATACCTCTTGCCGATGACAGAGATCCTCTGCCTCATCATCTTTAGGTGCCTCAAGGTACACCAGTGTGAGTCCTCCTGAAAGGTGATCACCTTATTCTACCAGGTGCTGTATTGTACATTGTGCCCCGGAGGTGCAACGGGCGTGTGCACCTGCTTTGTGCACCCCCAGGGCAAAATGGTATTACAGATGGGGCCACAGATGCTTGTGTACCCCTTCTGTAAAGGTGGCACACTTTCTGTGTGCCTCCTAAAGGCAGCCCTCTGGAGGGGATATGGGGGTCCCAGGGACCCCCGGCCATCCCCCTGCAGGGAGGTGCAGTCACTCACAGCACCTGCTTGCAAGAGGATCTCTCTCCCCTCTTCAAAGTGCAGAGGCCATGCCGCCTGCACAGTGAAACACGGAGTGGCTTTGAAGCAGCTGCTCTGTATTTCATTTTTATGCACTGCCCTAGTTAGCAGCTGTCCCGGATGTTGTGCATTCTTTGTAATAGGGTACACTCTCCCTATTTGTGCCCAGCACACTTTTTGAAAGGTGCACAGTGGTGCAAACAGGGAAAGTGTGCTATATGCATAATAAAGCCCCTGGTATACAAGGGCAGACATGGTGGTGACCTACCTCCTGATGCCAGGCTATCATGATAGTTTTTGGAGACAACCTCACTTACCTAATGTAAACTGTGTGTCCACCTTTTAAATGTCAAGGCTTGCCCGAGGTTAGGTGAACACTTCATTCACCTTTTAGGTAAGGTTCCACCCAATCTTTGCTGTAAATCTCGTGACCAGAATGGTGGGCCTCCTCCTTCGCAGTCTCCTCTGCCTTTTAGTCAGTTTCTGGTCGAAGTACTTCTCTGTCTGATGGCACCTTTCCCTGATGTGTTCTCTCTGTGGAGGGGTTAGATGGTCTCCATGGTGATTACATCGTTGGATGAGGAGGATGTCAATAGACCTAATTTTTCCCTTTTGCACTTCATTGCTTTGTTTTTTTGTTTTCATTAGCCCAAAAGAGTTTTAGTCAGGATTTACAAACAAGCAAAGAAAAGGCAAGATGCAGTTGCAAGCTGGGCTCTGCAACTCTGCTCTTCTTCTTAGATTTTCTGTGTTATAATAGGCATGCACAGTATTAACACATGTACTCTTTTCAGCTGATTTTATCATGCTGTGATTGTGCATCACAATACTGCCGGAATTAGTGCATGGCCTAAAATTGCTACAGCAGATTGTGATTTTTACTTTAATTTGCACTCTCGAGATGCAGTTTTACTGTGGTGTAATGATAATACCACTGGGGCCATTTTGTAATTCCACCTGACTCAGATTGACATTGTTAGGTTTCAACTGCACAGCACGTGAGCTGTGATTGTGAAATCTATTGTGTTTAATATAAATTTTAAAAGGGGCTTACATCCCGCCCTTACTTTTTATTGGTTTGTGTGCTTGCCACTTACTTTTCCTCCTTTTCTATTGGCTGTCGCACACTATTTCCTGTTGTTCCACGTGTTTGCTCTTATCAGCGTCCCAAGAGCCAAGTACTCCTTTCATCTGCCGAACTTCTCTGTGAGGCTGCTCTCTTGATGCTGACAAAGGTCAGCATTCTAGTGTTAACTTTTTTCATTGCTCTCTTGCTTAAATCTGTTTTGTCCTGCAGCATAAAACTCATTGCTGCAACTAAATCACATACTCCAGTACTTTTAATTGCTGCTGACTTACTCTGAAAAACATAAGGACTGGAATTGAAAGAATTCGAAGTGTTCTGAAATTTAACTCAATGAGGTGGCCATCTTTGAAGGGACTAAGCAATGTCATCAGTATATATTCAGAGCCAGCATTACTATGCCAATTAATATTCTTTCCTCCATATTCCCAGTAAAAGTATATATTCGACTATGTTTTTATCTTTTTCTCACAACAATGAAACATTTTCATACGTATACACTTTCATATACATACAGGTGTACTTTCTCACACTGCTTATTCATAATTATTCCTCCTGAACTTCGTACAAAGCACCTTTGTCGGTCATTTTTAAATGTGCAGTCTAGGACTCCACGCCATTAAACAGAGATTGAACACGCTGCGTTTCAACATGGCAGTCATTTCTCTCAGAACAACTCTTGTGAGAGAGTATCAGTGTGCACTGCGAGAGGGGAAATGTGAAAGTGACAGAGCAAAGCAAACCAGCCCCACCTTTCGTAAGATGTGTGTGTGGATGTAAGGTATACCGGTATTACCGCGGCAGACATCGGGGAAGCCCATAGTTTCAAGCTCGGCTGTACTCGAGGTGGCAAACGGCCCTCGAACAAAGTCACTTACCACAGCCACATTAAACCGAGAAAGATCAATGTTCGTCAAAGGTCTGTGTATTCTGGAGCCATTTACACACTATTTCCAAGTAAGATAAAAACACAGGTTAAAGGGCAATGTAGTTTGAATGAGAAACATATGAAATGTTAATATGGCTTCATGAATCACACTATTGGTTTCTTTCCTAACCTGGCGGGATGGGTTTATGGAAACTGAGGAGCAGGGACATTTCTTGGCTGGTGCACGAATGCAGCTTTCACACACATTGGCTCCCATAAGCCACGTGGGTGGAAGGACAGGGATGCCTTCTTGCCAAATGAGAACATTTTATAAAGGCCGACACGAAAAACACTACATTCTTCAGGACATTTTTAGTCCTATCTTTATGTCACTTACGGCACTCTGGGGCATATGTACAAGGAGTTAATGCCGCCGTAGCGTTAATTTTTTGACGTTACGGCGGCTTTTTTTTATCGCCATATTTACAAGTTGCGGCTAACCTCGGTTAGCGGCAGTTTTCTGGCGAAAACGTGAATTTTTAAGATCGCCACTTCTGTTAACGAAAATGAGATGCAAGGTAGGCGTTCCAGTGTAAAAACTGCCGCTAACCCCACTTTGCAATATTTACAAGGAATTCCTTGTATGGTGCAAAACCAAAAAAACTGCCTCTAACTGCAGTGAGAGGCAGTTTTTTAAGACCAGAAAATAGCTGGTCTTAAAAATGGTGCAAACACTTGGGGCCTCATTTCAGAAGGTTTTGGTGCTGGACAGCGCTGCAAGGAATGTTGCTGCGCTGCTCTGTGACAAAACTACAGGGCAGGAATGCGCACCATCAATAAGATAGTGTTATATTCCATATAGGTACCATAATATAGGCCCAGGTAACTTCATAACCCTTCACCTATATTCTTCCCTACATTACACTTATAATGGTTTACAGGGACTGACCTTTTACCTAGATACGACACTGCATTCAGAATGCGCGTTTTCCCTAGTTCGAAATCTCATACATTATGCATGAGGATTCTTGGAAGCACAGCAGGACTACCATCTCCTGTATAATATCTATGTATAAAGTTCATGCCCGACGTCATCCTTAGTCTGACACAGTAATGCAGCGAGGTAGGACCACAGGGGAGACCTATGGGTATATATACATCACATCTTGCTAAGATAGCTAGAGGAGGTCAGGACTTCCCGGCCGACACACTGACCAGAGACCCTGAGGTTCCTGCATGCAGACACTCCAGCTCGCTCTGGTCTAACATCCCTCGCGGGGTTTCCAACCCGAGACCAAGACGGGGTCCCACAGTCTCTCACTTCAGGTAATGGGGTTGACTTTATCCTAGAGGGATTCTTGGCTTAACACCTACACACATGCTAGGTACACTTAGGTACATCTAGTTAGGGAGACATCGTAGGAGTACGCATCTTTTTATTATCATATATTTTATGTACTTGTATGTATTCATAATTACTGCAAGATGGTAGAGCTTTACCATCCGTTTACTTTCATAGTGCTTCTAATCCTATATATCTGCTACTGTCTAACGGTTGTTGCAGCTCATCTATTTTACACCAGAATAACAACTGTTCAATAAATACTAATTGAAAACTCCCTAGCTTTTTTATTCTGTGTACCTCTCTAAGACAAACTAAGTAAGCACGAGTGACTGAGCGAAAATTAGTATATTGGTTCCACGGTCCTGAGGGATCAGGGTTGTCATGTTCGATGGTTGCCAAGAACTATTCTCTCCTTGGTAAGAGGAGATTCTAGTGGCACTGTGAGCTAGCTGGTACAAAAGGCCAACATACCCGGTGGGGGTGTTCAGAATCAGTCCGACACCAATCCTACAGTGTATGCTGTCCGAACGCGCAGATCCTGTATAGACTTTATAGGAAGTACACGACATGGCGCCGCTAACGTTGGTTGGGTACTTATTTAACAGTAGAATCTGAGTAGTTCAGTCGTGCTAGTCTCAGAGACCCCTACTCACAATAACCCAGAGGCGTCTGGAGTGGGTGGGCACAAACTCCGCCACAGCTGAGTAGGCAAAAAATCCTATTTATTGGCTGTTGGTTAATCAAGCTTGAAGGACACATTGTTCCTGAACTGTGCAAAACACCTTATCTTAGTTCCCTTGAAAAATCTCTTCTTCTCTAAAAACAAAGACTGAAGAAACAGGAAACATGGATAGAGTTGTGCAAGAGTTGCATCTCTCAGCAGACGAAGAAGACGCAGATGCAATTTCCATTGCAGAAAATGTTAGGAATGCCGTTACCATAAAACTAGATGCACACGGTCTAACATCCAGGGGTGGATCAGTAGCTTTCGTGATTGAGGCACACGAATCATTTAAAACAGAGGTATTCTATTCATGGGTTACATTCCCAGTTGCAAATGCAAGGACAAATACATTTCACTTCTACACAGAAGGTGGAATTCCGGAACAATATTGTCCCTATGAGGATATTGTAGTTCCACTAGCTTACCAGGAACATTTATACTGGTTTAAAGGTGCCCTCCCCCATACAAGAAATAAAGTAAGACTCGGTCCGCTCAGAAGAGAAGGAGAGACATGGCCAGTATTAGCAGCCTACACACCACATTGTCCTGACATTGAAACAATGCCAGGAGGAGACTTACTTATACTTCACAAAGAACTGATAAAACTTTACAAAAACATGACACAGTTCGTCATGAGGACACTTACGGTCCAGCCGGCAATGGTTACAACAAACACAAATACAGGTCAAAATACAGCAACTCAAATCACACCACAAACTTTACATGCAGTAATGGGTAAAATGCCCGTGAAACGTGAACAAATGCCATTCTGGGTAGCTCAAAAAATAACACAGCTAGAAGCAGTATTCCCAAATACTAGCCCGTATGAAAAACACAGAATGCTGACAATCTGCTTGCCCATGGGGATAACACCACAGATAGAGGATTGTACCTCTTGGGGTACAGTTTTTGCTGCCATATATACCAAAACACATGGTCTCCTGTCATTAGCAGTAATACCAGATGTATTAAGAGAAATACAAAATGAGTACGGAGCAGAACCGGCTCTGAACTTAGGGATGAAATTACTAGGTAATTATGCCCAGGTATCAGCCATAATATTAGCAAATATTAAAGGGGAAGCAGCATCAGTTGCAATCCGTCAACGCCTAAGGGAGTTCAGTCCTTTACAACAGGAACGTGAATTACCAAAAATAATTGAGACCGCGTATGCAGAGTTGGGCAGAGACAGTTTGGGTGGGAAAGCATTAAAACCCCAACTGATGGGTAGTCCCGAGAAGGACACCTTTAAGCAGGCACCTGCTTCTTCGATAAAGAAGTGGGACAATAACAAAAAACAGAAAAATAAAGAAAACAGATCTCAATCCAGAGGTAGATCTCCTCCACAGGAGTCCTCCGAAAGGAGGTATAACCTTAGGAATAGGGACAATATTAGGAAACCTGACAGGTATCAGGATACTGATACACGTATCTCTCGTTCCTTTCAGGGTTCGATGAAAAATTCCGAGAGGGAAGGACGGTCAGACAGACAAGAAGTGCGTACAAAGTCCAGAGACAAGCAGCACGCTCAAGACTATACTTCCAAAAAAGAAGATAAAGCTAAACCAAAACCTCAGTTCAAAAAGAAGAAGGATGCAGGTCTGAAGATCAGAGATGCCCAGAATTCTGAGGACTCAACTACTGAACGGGGAATGGGCTCTGATGATGCTAGACAGTGAGGCAGAAGTAACAATAGCTCGCCAGAACCTGATGGAATTTCTGGTGACGGCGGACTTGAATGATTATATCACGGTGGAAACACCTGATACTAGGGTAAGTGTCCCACATAATGTATATGAAATAACACTCCAAATGGAGGGGGACAAACCCAGGAAAGTTAGAGGTCTCTTTTGGGAGAACCTGCCATTTGGTTATGACATTCTATTAGCTGAACAAGATTGGCCACCAGCATTTGTCATGGACTGCCCTAGGGGAGAAACAGTAATATTACCAGCCTTTTCCGACCCTGTTCCCAAATATCTAAAATATACATATGCGCGGGAGTGGGCGACAGCCCTAGCCCCGGCATTATATAAAAACCATGTTGGGTGGGATAAGGATTCAACCCACCACATAATTCCATTAAAAAAAGCTCCGACTCCACAGAGGCAGTATCCAATAAAGCAAGAAGCTAAAAAACAGGTCAGGGAGATCTTAGATCAACTTGAATACCAAGGGGTGATTGAAACTTGCACCTCTCAAATGAATAATCCTCTGTTTCCCGTAATGAAACCTGACAACTCATATCATCTAGTGTTAGATTATAGACATCTAAACACTTGCACAAAGATATTTGCAGTACAAAATGCACACAGTGAATAACATTGTGCGGAAAAAATACAAAACGACACTAGATATCTCAAATGGATTTTTTTGCAAAAATATAGCACCTGAAAGCAGGTATTTAACCGCATTCTCCACGTTAGGCTCTCAGGGACAATTTTGTAGACTCCCCCAGGGGTATAAGAACAGCCCGGCGTTATTTTCGGCCAGAGTAACTGAATTACTTCAAAATCTGGATGAAGAGGCATTGTCCTGCGTGGATGATATTTATCTAACGGATGATGACCTGGATGAACACTTGAACAGAGTAAATACCATAATATTGGGATTTACATCTGAGGACTACAAATTTAATTTTAAGAAATCAAAGATAGCCCACCTCAATGTCCTTTTTCTGGGATATGAGCTTTCCAGTGAAGGGAAAAGCTTAGCAGCTAACTTTTTAGAAAAGTGTGCACTGCTACAACCTCTGAAATCATTAAAATATTTACAATCAATACTGGGATTCCTGAACTTTGGCAGAACATACATTTTGGATTACCCAGAAAGAGTTAAACCTTTCTACGATTCGATAAAACCTGACTTTTCAGTGAGACAATGGACACAGGAACACACAGATATCCTTTGTTCCCTACAAGCTGATATGCTGATAACACTTACAGACACGCGTAAATGTACGCAACTTAGTGATCCATATAGTTGCGGGTCAATCAGGATACACCTACCTAACATATAATGAAGGTGAAACAGTACCAATAGCGTACAAATCACATTTGTACACAAATGCTGAGATGCGCTTTGCATCAACAGAAAAGATTCTTACAGCAGTACAGACTGCTGTAGTGAGAGAAAGAGCACTGGCTCAGGGAAAGCGAATAATTGTCGTAACCCCAGTACCGGCCTTAGAGGCGGCTACAAAGGCTAGCGTTCCGAACGCTAAAGCCTCACATCCGAGATGGATACAATGGGCTAATTCTCTTACTGCAACAGATGTAGAATACAGGTACGACCCAAGTCTAAAAACACAAGCATTCCTGCAATACGAACAAGAATATCCTCTCCCTAACGAAATATTGCCTCTAGATCAGTATGAATATATAATTTACTCTGACGGATCTACTCAGCCGGCCTTTGGGAGTAAACAGCAATACAGCGCCGCATGCGCAATCGTTAAAGGTCGCATGCAGGATGGAAAGTTTCATCCGAGTTGTACAAAAACCCAGTCTCTAGGAGACTGCACGGCACAGCTGACAGAATTAAAAGCTGTTACTGTCACTAATTGTGTGTGATTCCTTTTACTGTGTACAGTCATACAATGAATACTGCAATAATCAGAGAGGGACCCTTTGCTAAACCAAAGGAAATAGGGTACACTAGTACATGAAAGTTGAATTATTCCTTGGTTGCTTATACTGACTCATACATGCAATATTGCATCCAATTCCCAGCAAGTTATATATAAGTAACAGCATGCAATAGAAAAGACAAGCAAAGGAATAAAGCCCAAACAATAAACCAAAAATCAAAGCCAAAGATCAAAGTCAATATGAAAAGATTTATTAAAAAGTTTTTTTACAAATCATTTTAAAAATACATAATAAAAACATTAAAAACCCAATATAGTCAAAAGCATACTGTATAAGACATGTGTTCAAGAAGGCAAATTCATACACTGTCCCTTGCAAAAATGATAAGGAGTTAATCCTCACAATCACCCCCGAGAGAAAAACAATTGACAGTATAATTTGTCATAAACTGTGACACATCCGTAAAACAAACTATTGACTAGAACCCGATGCATGCTTGTCTGAACGTATCTGTGGGCACCAGTCTACTACCAGATTGTGTCTAATAGCTGCGTCGACGCGTTTCGATGGCCCTCATTTATTTACACCATCTTTATCAAGACTATCTTATCAATCTCTCGATTTGGAAAATTTTCTTTAAATCAAGACCTGTTTACAAAGAACAAGAACATTTCTTTTCTTATGTCTCATCACAATGTAAAAGCAATTACACTTTATTCAATTACAATCCTTTTTTATATTAAGAAAAAGAAATATACAATTTTATTCTAATTAAAACCATGAACATTGAATCAAATTCAATAACATGCAATCAATAGCTTTAACTTCAGCTTCATGCCTCAATCTAAAACGTGATATCTGGCCTATTGAATGGGCTAGATCTAGAAAAAGAGGATAGACAGAAAAAAGGAGAAAGAAAAATACACATACAAAATCAATTACTCTCATCCCATACTCACATCTCCCAAAGAACTTCTCAAGAATTATGTCTGATCTTACTGCAATGATCAACTAATTTAGTTCATATACTGTCCTCATTCCAGTTATAAGATTCAATAAGTGGCATGATAATCTCTCACTATTTGAGCTGTACATTTTCAATCTAGCCTTTATTTTGCATTCAATAGTTATCATAGCGTGATAATGCCTCGCTGTTTAATCTGTACATTTTATTGCCATATTACAGCATCCGTTAATTACTGGATAGGAACCTAATAATACCTCACTATTTAATCTATACATTTTTAACCTTGTTATTTTCATGCGTTCGTAAGTATCGTAGTGTACGAATACCTTGCTATTTCAATTATACATATTTCTTGCTCTATTCAAGCATACGTAAAGACAAACCAATCCATTACCTGTATAGAACGGGACAAAGTTGTTTTAGTCGAAAACTAATATTGTTATTACATAAAATTCTTCACAGAAAGGACCTTGTATCTCCACCTAGAAAATCAGGATACACATTAGCCCTCGTATCTCACACTGCCAATAATACTTGTACTTTAAATGGAAGAAGGGGTGTTTTCTAAAGAGAAAAATCACATACCTCCTGTGTTCAATCGTTACAAGCAGAGTCTTTCTTCATATAAGTGAGACTCCTAAGTTTTGTAGCACCAATAATTCTGTCTGTATAGAGAGAAATACGGTAATAACTAACCCACTTGTTTTAAAATGTGGTATAGAACTCAGATTTATTTTCCTTACATAACGAGACCAAAAACATCTTACCGCTATAGTATCGGCACCTCCAACCACTTGAGGAGGTATGGATATTAAAAACCGCCTGTTCACGCCCTTCCGGTTGTGGGTCCAAGGGTTTATTTAGAAACTACCCCGTCTTTTTGATGACCCGGGGTTGTATTACATAGGCCCTTTGTTTACTTGGGCCTGCGGAAAAGATATAAATAAAAAGAGAAGGGAAAAGATAATTACAACTCGGGTCCCAAAAATAAAGAAAAGACCACAGTCTTAAATAAACCGCATCTATTGGCTTGTAGAGGGCGGGTCAAAGACTACTTCTACACGCCACTTACTTTATATGTAGCCCGATAGCTGCTCCGGTTTTCCTGATACCCGGTCTCGAATCTGCCATCAATGAACGGTTGTGTCGAAAAAGCGGCCGGTATAAATACCCGCCAACATTGGTTTAATTGGATGCCTAATTGGCCTTAAATTACCAAAGGGGTGTTCCTAATCACCCTATCGTGCACCCCTGACACTACCTATTGTGCCCCGGAAGTGCAAGAGACTTAGCCACTCACTTCACTGCACTTCCCGGTTTCAACCGGAAGTAGTTCCTAGGCACCACGGACACATCCCGTGCACAACCCTACATTAAGATTGATTAAACTAAGCTGATCAGTATCGCTTTCTAATTCGATACTGGTCTATTAAACCAACAGTTCCACTAAATTTCAAAATTTGAAACCGCCATGCTTCAATACATTGCATATAAATCCCCGCATCAACTGGAATGGACCAATGCATGTCATTCTCTAGATAGGCTCTTCCCTATTTTACGGGTTATCTTTCCAAAGGAATATACTAAAGTTCACCTATAGCACATCTAAATTTTTACTATACATGCTAAGGTGAATTCTATACCATTCAACTTCAGCACGACAAAACAAAGTACTCCAGAAAGAAAGAAAAAAAGAAAAAATCATGAAAATTATCCCCATATTTAGATAGTAAGATCAAACAGACCATAACTGTAACTAGGTGGTGGCAGAGAGGGAGGTGGAAAAGGAATTTACCACTCAACCAAAGTCAAGTGATCAATTTCATCCACTCCTCCCTAGTGTTAAGTCCATGTTCAATGGCCCCTAGTGTACACATGAACCACTGTTCTCTTCTTTTGCGCTTTAAGTCTCCATCACCACCTCTCCTATCTATCCTAATCTTTTCAAGGATAAACCACTTAAACTGTGTACAGTCATGGTTCGCCTTCATGAAGTGTTCAGTAAGGGGGCATTCTCTTTTCTAGTTCGTATTGCTGATTTGTGCTCTAACAGGCGCACTCTCAATTCCCTACTTGTTTCCCCAACGTACCCGAGACCACATGGGCATATTAGGAGATATATAACATTTTTGCTTCTACAATTGTTCAGAGTGGAAGCAGTCAATTTTATACCATTGAATTCTAAACTTTTTATCTCCATGCACAGAGGGCAAATTGCACAAGAACCACATTTAAAGTTCCCAATAGCCCTCCTGTTATCTAGTGTTCTTTGGCTATTCTCATTTCCATTTCTGTAAGTTTTTACCAAAGAGTTACGCAAGTTTTTATTCCGTCTGAATGAAAACAATGGTTTTTCAATTAGATTCGTGCGTTCATCATTCACAATTTTCCAATTTCTGTTAATGATATTTTTTATCTTATTACTTATCCCAGAAAATTGGCTGACAAAAACAATTCTGTCCATTGTTTTATTATGTTTTTCTTTGGTCATATCTAATAAGTGGTCTCGGTCGTAAAACCGTGCTCTTTTAAAAGAGTGTTTAATGAGCTTCTTGGGATAACCTCTGTCAAGAAACTTTTTCTTGACTATTTCCGAGTGCCGATAAAAGTCATTTAGGGATGTGCAATTACGACGAAGTCGCAAGAATTCCCCAAAGGGGATATTATCTTTCTGCGATTTGGGATAGTTGCTCCTATAGTGCAGTAAAGTATTTTTGTCTGTAGGTTTGGTGAATAACTCTACCTCAAGGATCCCTTCCACATTCTTCACACAAATGTCTAAAAATTCACACTCGTGTTACTCCACTGTGCAGTGAATTTTAGATTTACATCACCTAGGTTTAGCCATTCCAAAAATCTTCGAGGCCACTACTGTCACCATTTCATATGAAAATAATGTCATCTATGAATCGATGCCAGCATATGACATTTTCATAAAAGGCGCCAGTTCATTAAAAATGTGCCGTTCCTCGAGTTACCAACATAGAGGCAGGACAGGCTCGGCGCACAGGTCGCCCCCATGCTGGTCCCCTTCACTTGTTGGAAGAGCTCCTCCTTAAAGAGAAAAACGTTGTTTTTTAATACCATCGAGACACAGGACACAATAAAATCCTTATTGCCCCCATTAAGATTTTCATTCTCTAAAATAGATTAAATGACTGCAATAGTGTCATCTTGGGGCATATTAGTGTACAGGGCTTCAATGTCAAGGGTGACCGAAAGCTGGGTCACCCCATCTTTTAAGTCAGTTTAAGCAACCAAGGAATAATTTAACTTTCATATACAATGAATACTTACACCACTGGGGACAAAATGGGTTCAAAGATGCAAAAGGTGGCACAATTAAGCACAAAACGCTATGGGAACAGGCAGTTGAGTTGAAAAACAAACTACCAAGGGCTCACGTAATACACACACTGAGTCATCACGTGATGGCATTCACGTTGAAGGGAATTCATTGGCCAATGAAGCCGCAAAGGGGGCTGTACGCACGGCTTCCGTAGCTGCAATAACCCGTTCAAAAATGAGAATAGACGGTGAGATTCTGGTTGCAATTATTGCTACACGCAATAAAACGGCACTACCGAAAAGATTTCCACTCAAGTACTCCTACAAGTTAGATGCGAATAACGTTCCATTTGCTCAGATTCCTGGAGTGGGGGATAGAGTAATACCAAATATGGATCGCAGGTTAGGTTTAATTCTAGCAGCACACGAGGGTATAGGTTCTGCACACGCAGGAGTTACGGCAACTGTTTCCTTACTGAAACAACGCTATGGGTGGCCAGGATTAGCAAAGCAGACTAAGGACTATGTCTTGAAATGCGTCATCTGTCAGCAGATGAAAGGCTCCACCGTAACACGCCCAGTGCAGACACCATTACTAATATCAGACAAACCACTCACGTGTGTTTATTTGGACCACTGCGGCCCCTTACAACAGATGGGGCTTACAGGTATATTATGGTTGCAGTGGATTCCTGCTCTAGATTCCTATGGGTGTGGCCCCAGCGCTCGGCTGATGCTCGAACTGTTATAAAAGATTTGCGAGTCTTTATAGGGACATACGCAATTGGCACATTACATTCTGACCGTGGCCCCGCGTTTAGCTCTAGGGCTTACAAGGAAGCCATGGGAGTTTTGGGTGTAGCATTGCGGTACTCCTCTCCGTACCATCCTGAGGGAAATTCGGTAGTGGAAAGGAAAAACCGTGACTTAAAGCAGTCTTTAACAGCTAGAGTATTAGGCTCAGGTGAGAGTTGGGTAAAGCATTTGTATGGAGTTCAACGAGCATTGAATAACATGCCAAGAAGTTCTCTAGGGGGTGTCACTCCTTATGAGGTCCTATTTGGGACAAGAATGTGGGTACCTGATCTTGATTGTGAAGGCACAGTGGCGGATGATAAACATTTTGACATCCATAAAGGTTTGGCTGTTTTACAGGATCTGTATGAATTCAGGGCACTACAAAGCAATATCCAGGTAAAGCGGACCGCTACTGGGGAAGTCAAATCAGTTACGGCAAGGACAGTCTGGATCCCTAAAGTTGGGGATCTGGTCAGAGAGAAATTGCGGACAAAAAAGAATTTGGGCCATCTTACAGAAAGCCTGTACCAGTCCTGGCCATTGAAGGAACAAGAACTGTACTTCTACCGCCTCTTGCTGGAAAAAAGGAGAAAAGATTTGTCTCAATTGACTTAATCAAACCACACTATGTGGCCGATACTGAACAGTAGGCCTCATGGACTCCTGTGTAAACGACGCCCACCTCTCGCTACCATACAAGAAGTTCAAACAGAAAGACTCATCACGTTTAAAGAGTCCCCTGCACGGAATGATGGACTATGCAATAATGCCATGGAACTCGTTCTTCTCGAAACTGAAGTTATTAATCAGAATCAAAATCAAAATGAAAGACAAATTTCAACTCGACCAAACACAGATATCCACATCAACATGACTCAACAAGAGCAAGCTACAGTTTCCACAAGACCTGCGGAAATACAGAAAATTGATAGAACTGCATCTGGCTATTTCATCGACTTTGATACCTTTTCATTGGATTCAAGTGAACCTGAAATTATGCCAGCCCAAAAACACGCAACCAGCAAATTAAAGATTTTCTTAACTTTCTTAGAAAAACTTACTTGGTATCACCTTGGGTAGAACTCTAGGTAATTACCGGGATACTTTTCTTTCTTTTCTGGATAGGCTTAGTAATTGTTTTTAGCATGCTTATAGATGGAACTTACCTTCGACAAAGCTCTGCAGCGCAAAAAGTGAATCTGATTCTGAAACCTCACCTATCATCACATCGTGAACAAAGAGTCTTGTCAGCAGTGAACATTACAGCAGTTCCTATACCTGATGGTATAGTATGGGACAAGGTTGATTACGATATATTTGGTCCGACCGTACTTTAAAAATTCCACATTTATTTAAAATATCATTGAGTGATATCATTACCTCCAGTACATTTTCCGATGATTGGGATTATTAAACTGTAAATAATATGTTGTCTGATTTAGAAAAATCTGCGGCCTTTTCCAATAGTGAAATGTTGGAAGACACATCAGATTTTGAAACTATGTATTGCTATCAACATTACGGTCATCATTTTCTGCATAAATCTGCTAATGCCAGAAATGTTTTTATCTACCACAAATGGGAACATTGTCCTACACCGGCGAAAGGCAGTTCAAAGATATTTGCAGAGAAATTTCCATATGTTCAGGTTTTAACACGTCAGACCCAGCATCATATTATTATAAGATTGCACCAACGTCAGCACAGAAAAATATGTTGACAAAAACCAAACAGATTTATTCTGCTTCCTTTATTGCCCAGTTGTCTGAACAAGGTTTTGACTTACGGAAAGACACTATAGACTTAAAATCTGTGTGGGGTACTAGAGACTGGCAGGTCCAGGGAACTGAAGCGCTACTTCGAGCATGCCTCATTCCTCAGCAAATCATGCTTTTGAATGAAACTGTGTAACAAACTTTCTGTTTTGGAATAGCCAAGAACAAAGACTTGAATACACCTTGGATGCCCACACCATCACACACCGAGGGTAACATAACATCACAAGAAGGAATTACGTTAGATGAGATCATGCAATACAATAGATCAGACCCCGATTGGAAGGGATGGTTGATTTGGCCCTCAGACACCAATAGATGTCAGGAAAGATTCCTGGGTAAGACCAAAGGGTTTAATATCAACAGGCCAGATCCACGCTATGTACAGAGAGAACATCCAGGGGTAGTAACATCACACAGTGTTGGGAAGTTATGCCTCGATTGGCTAAGAACCTCGACACTGTCACAGGTGAAACAACACTTATCCTTACTTACAAAAGATGTGGATCTACGGGATTTTTATTAGGTCCTAGAAAGCCACATCACAAACGTTTCTATTATGCTGTCTAGAATGAAATCTGGAAAATATCACAACAAGAGAACCTAGAGAAAGCTCTAGCCGTGGTTGACAATGGTTTAACTACACTAACCTCCAGGATATATTCACTGGGCAACATTGTATCTTCTGCAATAGATATATTGGAACAGGATTTGTCCATATTGCAGCACGGGCAATCGCAATTGCGTTCTATTATATTGTTAAGCTGGACGCTGCAATCTTTGTGCGCAGGCTATGTGCCTTGGCGTTTCATCAACAGTACATCTCTGTTTTCTTCAAACAACCTAACAGACAAACAGATAGAGATGGCACAAAGGGGTGCAAAATATACAATGCTGCGTATTGAAAAACTGGATAGATTAGCCTTTACAGTGGCAGAATCACCGTCCACAGAATGGTTAATCCATGGCCACATAACTCTACCGGTCACTACTTTTCAATGTCAATATTGCCTTGAACAAAAGCAGGCAGGCAGATATGAAGAAATGGGTAGGGAATTCATCAAAGAATCTTGGGAATTACCGTACAGATTTCGATGCCAGAGTGGGGGTAGAGAAGTGTTTTTACGCGGTACAAACTGTGAGAACACTTTAAGTAGATCACTCATATGTCAGGATATAATGCTGCATGGGGCCTGCAACGGTTCAGTAGCGAATTTATCCTGTCACTTGAGGGGTACCCCAGCTGCCGTGATCACTCCAGTGTTCGGGCTACTTTTGAATGGGAGTTACTTGATGCTGAACGATCAAGGTTGCTGTGGGATGCTTCCGGGCATCGCATATCTGGTAACCGTGAACTCCAGGGTTACTTGCTGTATGCAAGTATTGTTTCCACCAACACATACAGTCAGGGAGGCACCGTTATGGCCTTCGCTAAATGTTTCATTAATACGGTTTGATGCTTTGAGCAGAATGAAAGCCATGCTTTTACAGAAGTCTGTGCCCTTAACCTCCGCTCGAGAGACTTTTGATCTCCAGATCGCAAGGTCTCCAGCAGAGATACAGGCGCTCATACGTACAAATTGCCCCTTCCATTTTGCAGAAATGGTAAATTGTATCTTTAACATGTCTGATACAACAGGCATTGTCCACCTATTTAAGACCATAGGTTCTGGACTATTAAGCACCTTTCAGATGGTCCTCGGAGTTATACCAAACTTTATACACTCTGTATTTGGAAGCATTTTTGGAGGACTTCCGCTGATCCTGTTTCTAATAGCAGGTATCCTGATCATAATTTTTCCGCTATGCAATGGACGTCCCAGTCACCAAGGTGATGGAAACAGTACTCCTGGAGTGAAAATACCTTGATCGCATGGTACAACATCTAGGCACACCTCAC
This sequence comes from Calotriton arnoldi, assembly GCA_963921515.1. Classification (NCBI taxonomy): domain Eukaryota; kingdom Metazoa; phylum Chordata; class Amphibia; order Caudata; family Salamandridae; genus Calotriton; species Calotriton arnoldi. Next base: position 8,414 of record CAWUFW010014685.1, on the reverse strand, counting down.
CTGAGAGAACTAAGTGCATCTTGGTTCTTGTCATTTAGATCAGTCTGGATGGACTGCATCTTACCGGTCCTCCGATGCCTGTTTTGCAGAGAAAAAAGCGTGTTGGATCTCTGTCTGACACTCCCATCATGTGCGCAACCGGACGTTGATGCTTACTGGACCCAATAACGGCCCATGTTCTGCAGTGTCCCCAACGTATTCCAATGTTGATGGCGGCATTCCTAGAGCCTCCACAGGTAGTCACGGCTCCTGTTGGTGTGGACATCGGCTCCTCCTCCGACACCCAGGCCTTGGACGGCACCCAGGCTGCCCGAAGTCGGCTGTAGACAGCACGGAAAATCATCTGTGCTCAATTGACATAATCTGCGAGGTGTTACAGGGACCGTCGTCCGCGGAAGCAGGCAATGATGATGTGGCATCTACCAGCCAGGACACATTGGGCCTGATTCACAGAACTAACTTACGTCAAAATCCTAAACTTACAACAATTTTGGTATTCACAGAATGAACTTACACATTTGGGTATTCACAGAATGAACTTACACATTTGGGTATTCACAGAATGAACTTACACATTTGGGTATTCACAGAATGAACTTACAACAATTTTGGTATTCACAGAATGAACTTACACATTTGGGTATTCACAGAATGAACTTACAACAATTTTGGTATTCACAGAATTAACTTACTCATTTTGGTATTCACAGAAGGCACTTACTCATCAATGAGTAAGTGCCTTCTGTGAATACCAAAATGTGTAAGTTACACAAAATGTGTAAGTTACACAAAATGTGTAAGTTACACAAAATGAGTAAGTTACACAAAATGTGTAAGTTACACAAAATGTGTAAGTGTCTTCTGTGAATACCAAAATGAGTAAGTTTATTCTGTGAATACCAAATGAGTAAGTTCATTCTGCGAATACCAAAATGGTAGTAAGTTTAGGATTTTGTCGTAAGTTAGTTCTGTGAATCGGGCCCATAAACTTTTGACTGATTTGGCCCGTCATGTGCTGGGAGAAATTCGAATTTTTGAAAAACAAACTGAAAATTGGAACTCCATAACAAAATTGACATTCTTTTGGGCATGCATGGCTTTCAAATGCTTGTAGTAGTTCGAACTATACCTACAGACATATTAGAGCTATGGCTTGAGTGACAATTTCCTTTTGAACTTTTAAAGATTTTTTAGACCTTTTAAATTATTTTTAAACAAAAATCTAAAGTTTTTTAACTATTAGCGTACTATTAGCGTACCAGTGTTTAGTCAAACTAGTAGTACGTTGAGAATTTAACTATGTCGTCCATTCGGAAGAGGAGTGGGTGTTATATTCCATATAGGTACCATAATATAGGCCCAGGTAACTTCATAACCCTTCACCTATATTCTTCCCTACATTACACTTATAACGGTTTACAGGGACTGACCTTTTACCTAGATACGACACAGCATTCAGAACGCAGGTTTTCCCTAGTTTGAAATCTCATACATTATGCATGAGGATTCTTGGAAGTGTGTTTTGCATTTTGCCCTATGTGGGAAGGGTATGCCCAGACGTGGGTCCCGTGCTCACTACGCCACTGGAGTCAGGCTATCCTGGCTGATGATGGCTGATAGCCTGAAACCAGTCCTAGGATGCTTGATTCCGGTCCAGGGAAGACATGGCTTGGCAGTTCGGTCTGGACTGTTCCCATGAGGCACAGGGTCAAGACTGATTTGCATATGGCTATGTCTGAACTGGGGTGGCGTGGTAAAGCAAAATAACGATGGATTAAACCCAGATCTGTGACTGGGGGTGAATGTTTGCCAATGTGCAGCATTCCGTCCATCATCTTGTGTGTTTTGCATTTTGCCCTATGTGGGAAGGGTATGCCCAGACGTGGGTCCCGTGCTCACTACGCCACTGGACTCAAGCTATCCTGGCTGATGAAGGCTGATAGCCTGAAACCGGTCCTAGGATGCTTGATTCCGGTCCAGGGAAGACATGGCTTGGCAGTTCGGTTCGGTCTGGACTGTTCTCATGAGGCACAGGGTCAAGACTGATTTGCATATGGCTATGTCTGAACTGGGGTGGCGTGGTGAAGCAAAATAACGATGGATTAACCCCTTCGCTGCTAGGCCTTTTCCCCTCCTGTGCTAAGCCTTTTTTTGGCTATTTGGGGTAGTGCGCGCTTAGGCCCCTGTAACTTTTGACCACATAAGGTATCCATGCCAAATTTGCGTCCTTTTTTTCTAACATCATGGGGATTGTAAAGGTACCCAGGGTTTGTGGATTCCCCTGGAGGGGACCCAGAAATTAGTCAAAATACAGCGAAATTTTTTTTGGGGGAAAAATGCGAAAAAGGGCTACAGATGAAAGCGTCTTGATTTTTCCCTGCAAATGGCATCAAAAAGGGGTTGTGGGGATGAAATCACCATCTTCCCAGATTTCAGGGACAAGCAGACTTTTGTCAGAAAACCAACTTTTTTACACAGTTTTGGCATTTTTCTGGGACATAGCCTATTTTTGCTATTTTTGTGCTTTCAACCTCCTTCCAGTTAATGGTAGAAATGGGTATGAAACCAATAATGGATCCTGGAAAGCCATACATTTCTGAAAAGTGGATAAAATTCTGAATTCAGCAAGGGGTCATTTGTGTAGATCCTTAAAGTTTTCCTTATAGAAACTAACAGTTAAATAAAGGAAAAATTGAAAATTAGTTGAAAAAAACAGCCATTTGTGTCAACGTTTTCACCTGTAACTTCTTCTAATTATGACAGCTATTTGAAGGCAATATACCGTTATATCCGCTGGACCTTTCTGGTTGTGGGGATATATAGGACTTGTAGGTTCACCAAGAACCCGACGAACCCAGAGCCAATAATTGAGCAACATCTTGCAATGATTTTTTTTAAGTACCGGGTATATAGCAATTATTTTGGGAAAATGTATACATGGAAAAATTGTTATGAAAGACACCTATGTATTTCTGAAATGGGAACAAAATGTAGATTTTAGAAACAGTAGATATTTGCACATTTCCGAAATTGGGAGTACCCATACTAGCATGAGAATTATAGGTCATTTTTCAAAATGACTTATTTTTTACACATTGTCTTTCATTTGGAAGGCAGAAATGCATCGAAAGTCAATAGGTAATAACAGTTGCTCTACAATTCTGTGTTACCCTAAGTCTCCCGATAAAAATGGTACCTCACTTGTGTGGGTAGCCCTTGTGCCCACAACAGGAAATGGCTCAAAATGCAACGTGGATGTACCACATTTTCACAATGAAAAATTACCCTTTTTTTGCAAAGTGCCTAGGTGTAGTTTTTGAACCCTAGCTCTGCCGGCACCTAGGGAAACCTAGCAAACCTATACATTTTTGAAAACTAGACACCCAGGGAATCCAGGATGGGGTGACTTGACTGCCTCCCACCAGGTTCTGTTACCCAGAATCCCTTGCAAACATAAAACATTGTCAAAAAAACACATTTTCCCCACATTTCTGTGGTGGAAAGTTCTGGAATCTGCGTGGATCCACAAATTTCCACCCACCCCGCGTTCCCCAAAGTCTTACGAGAAAAATGGTACCTCACTTGTGTGGGTCGGCCTAGTGCCTGCGACAGGAAACGGCGCAAAACGCAACGTGGTCACACCTCAATTTCGCAGTGAAAAATGACCCTTTTGGCAAAGTGCCTAGCTGTAGTTTTTAACCCTAGCTCTGCCGGCACCTAGGGAAACCTAGCAAACCTATACATTTTTGAAAACTAGACACCCAGGGGAATCCAGGATGGGGTGACTTGACTGCCTCCCACCAGGTTCTGTTACCCAGAATCCCTTGCAAACATAAACAATTGTCCAAACAAACACATTTTCCCCACATTTCTGTGGTGGAAAGTTCTGGAATCTGCGTGGATCCACAAATTTCCACCCACCCCGCGTTCCCCAAAGTCTTACGAGAAAAATGGTACCTCACTTGTGTGGGTCGGCCTAGTGCCTGCGACAGGAAACGGCGCAAAACGCAACATGGTCACACCTCAATTTCGCAGTGAAAAATGACCCTTTTTTGGCAAAGTGCCTAGCTGTAGTTTTTAACCCTACCTCTGCCGGCACCTAGGGAAACCTAGCAAACCTATACATTTTTGAAAACTAGACACCCAGGGGAATCCAGGATGGGGTGACTTGACTGCCTCCCACCAGGTTCTGTTACCCAGAATCCCTTGCAAACATACAAAATTGTCAAAAAACCACATTTTCCCCACATTTCTGTGGTGGAAAGTTCTGGAATCTGCGTGGATCCACAAATTTCTACCCACCCCGCGTTCCCCAAAGTCTTACGAGAAAAATGGTACCTCACTTGTGTGGGTGGGCCTAGTGCCTGCGAAAGGAAACGGCGCAAAACGCAACGTGGTCACACCTCAATTTCGCAGTGAAAAATGACCCTTTTTGGCAAAGTGCCTAGCTGTAGTTTTTTAACCCTACCTCTGCCGGCACCTAGGGAAACATAGCAAACCTATGCATTTTTGAAAACTAGACACCCAGGGAATCCAGGATGGGGTGACTTGACTGCCTCCCACCAGGTTCTGTTACCCAGAATCCCTTGCAAACATAAAAAGTGTCCAAAAACACATTTTCCCCACATTTCTGTGGTGGAAAGTTCTGGAATCTGGGTGGATCCACACATTTCCACCCACCCGCGTTCCCCAAAGTCTTACGAGAAAAATGGTACCTCACTTGTGTGGGTCGGCCTAGTGCCTGCGACAGGAAACGGCGCAAAACGCAACGTGGTCACACCTCAATTTCGCAGTGAAAAATGACCCTTTTTGGCAAAGTGCCTAGCTGTAGTTTTTAACCCTACCTCTGCCGGCACCTAGGGAAACCTAGCAAACCTATACATTTTTGAAAACTAGACACCCAGGGGAATCCAGGATGGGGTGACTGGACTGCCTCCCACCAAGTTCTGTTACCCAGAATCCCTTGCAAACATAACAAATTGTCAAAAAACCACATTTTCCCCACATTTCTGTGGTGGAAAGTTCTGGAATCTGCGTGGATCCACAAATTTCCACCCACTCCGCGTTCCCCAAAGTCTTACGAGAAAAATGGTACCTCACTTGTGTGGGTCGGCCTAGTGCCTGCGACAGGAAACGGTGCAAAACGCAACGTGGTCACACCTCAATTTCGCAGTGAAAAATGACCCTTTTTTGGCAAAGTGCCTAGCTGTAGTTTTTGAGCCCTACCTCTGCCGGCACCTAGGGAAACCTAGCAAACCTATACATTTTTGAAAACTAGACACCCAGGGGAATCCAGGATGGGGTGACTTGACTGCCTCCCACCAGGTTCTGTTACCCAGAATCCCTTGCAAACATAAAAAACTGTCCAAAAAACACATTTTCCCCACATTTCTGTGGTGGAAAGTTCTGGAATCTGCGTGGATCCACAAATTTCCACCCACCCCGCGTTCCCCAAAGTCTTACGAGAAAAATGGTACCTCACTTGTGTGGGTCGGCCTAGTGCCTGCGACAGGAAACGGCGCAAAACGCAACGTGGTCACACCTCAATTTCACAGTGAAAAATGACCCTTTTTTGGCAAAGTGCCTAGCTGTAGTTTGTGAACCCTAGCTCTGCCGGCACCTAGGAAACCGACCAAACACACACATTTGTGAAAAGTAGACACCCGAGGCTTCTAGGAGGTATAGCTGCGTGGATCCCCAACGTTTCCTTACCAGAATCCCTGCAAACCTCAATTTTAGCTGAAAAATCACTTTTTCACACATTTGTGTGTGGAAAGTGTGGCATCACTGGCCTCACACAAATTTCCTACCACCCAGCGTTCCCCAGGTCTCCCGATAAAAATGGTGCCTCACTTGTGTGGGAGGCCCAAGTACCAGCGACAGGCAAGGCCCACAACGTAGTGAGGCGACCTCAAAATGGCCTTTCACAAAACCACCTGGTTTTGCAAGGAGTCACCTGGGTTTTGGCCCGTGCTCAGCGGCCATCTAGGAAACCTACAAACCCACACATTTCTCAAAAGTAGACACCGGGGCTTCCAGGGAGGTATGGCTTGCGTGGATCCCCAACGTTTCCTTACCAGAATCCCTGCAAACCTCAATTTTAGCTGAAAAAATCACTTTTTCACACATTTGTGTGTGGGAAAGTGTGGCATCACTGGCCTCACACAAATTTCCTACCACCCAGCGTTCCCCAGGTCTCCCGATAAAATGGTGCCTCACTTGTGTGGGAGGCCCAAGTACCCGCGACAGGCAAGGGCCCACAACGTAGTGAGGCGACCTCAAAATTGCCTATCTCAAAACCACCTGGTTTTGCAAGGAGTCACCTGGGTTTTGGCCCGTGCTCGCGGCCATCTAGGAAACCTACCAATCCCACACATTTCTGAAAAGTAGACACCCGGGGCTTCCAGGGAGGTATGGCTTGCGTGGATCCCCAACGTTTCCTTACCAGAATCCCCTGCAAACCTCAATTTTAGCTGAAAAAATCACTTTTTCACACATTTTGTGTGGGAAAGTGTGGCATCACTGGCCTCACACAAATTTCCTACCACCCAGCGTTCCCCAGGTCTCCCGATAAAAATGGTGCCTCACTTGTGTGGGAGGCCCAAGTACCCGCGACATGCAAGGACACAAAGCGTTTTGAGGCAACATCAACATTGCCTATCAAAAAATGTTTTGGGCCCTTGCCTGTCGCGGGTACTTGGGCCTCCCACACAAGTGAAGCACCATTTTTATCGGGAGACCTGGAGGAACGCTGGGTGGTAGGAAATTTGTGTGAGGCCAGTGATGCCACACTTTCCCACACAAAAATGTGTGAAAAAGTGATTTTTTCAGCTAAAATTGAGATTTGCAGGGAATTCTGGGTAAGAAACGTTGGGATCCACGCAAGCCATACCTCCCTGGAAGCCCCGGTGTCTACTTTCAGAAATGTGTGGTTTGGTAGGTTTCCTAGATGGCCGCCGAGCACGGGCCAAAACCCAGGTGACTCCTTGCAAAACCAGGTGGTTTTGTGAAAGGCCATTTTGAGGTCGCCTCAATACGTTGTGGGCCCTTGCCTGTCGCTGGTACTTGGGCCTCCCACACAAGTGAGGCACCATTTTATCGGGAGACCTGGGGAACACTGGGTGGTAGGAAATTTGTGTGAGGCCAGTGATGCCACACTTTCCCACACAAAAATGTGTGAAAAAGTGATTTTTTCAGCTAAAATTGAGGTTTGCAGGGAATTCTGGCAGGAAACGTTGGGGATCCACGCAAGCCATACCTCCCTGGAAGCCCTCGGTGTCTACTTTTCAGAAATGTGTGGGTTTGGTAGGTTTCCTAGATGGCCGCCGAGCACGGGCCAAAACCCAGGTGACCCCTTGCAAAACCAGGTGGTTTTGTGAAAGGCCATTTTGAGGTCGCTCAATACGTTGTGGGCCCTTGCCTGTCGCGGGTACTTGGGCCTCCCACACAAGTGAGGCACCATTTTTATCGGGAGACCTGGGGGAACGCTGGATGGTAGGAAATTTGCGTGAGGCCAGTGATGCCACACTTTCCCACACAAAAATGTGTGAAAAAGTGATTTTTCAGCTAAAATTGAGGTTTGCAGGGAATTCTGGGTAAGGAAACGTTGGGGGATCCACGCAAGCCATACCTCCCTGGAAGCCCCCGGGTGTCTACTTTTCAGAAATGTGTGGGTTTGGTAGGTTTCCTAGATGGCCGCCGAGCACGGGGCCAATAACCCAGGTGACCCCCCTTGCAAAACCAGGTGGTTTTGTGAAAGGCCATTTTGAGGTCGCCTCAATACGTTGTGGGACCTTGCCTGTCGCGGGTACTTGGGCCTCCCACACAAGTGAGGCACCATTTTTATCGGAAGACCTGGGGGAACGCTGGGTGGTAGGAAATTTGTGTGAGGCCAGTGATGCCACACTTTCCCACACAAAAATGTGTGAAAAAGTGATTTTTTCAGCTAAAAGTGAGGTTTGCAGGGGATTCTGGGTAAGTAAACGTTGGGGGATCCACGCAAGCCATACCTCCCTGGAAGCCCCGGGTGTCTACTTTTCAGAAATGTGTGGGTTTGGTAGGTTTCCCTAGATGGCCGCCGAGCACGGGGCCAAAACCCAGGTGACCCCCTTGCAAAACCAGGTGGTTTTGTGAAAGGCCATTTTGAGGTCGCCTCAATACGTTGTGGGCCCTTGCCTGTCGCGGGTACTTGGGCCTCCCACACAAGTGAGGCACCATTTTTATCGGGAGACCTGGCGGAACGCTGGGTGGTAGGAAATTTGTGGAGGCCAGTGATGCCACACTTTCCCACACAAAAATGTGTGAAAAAAGTGATTTTTTCAGCTAAAATTGAGGTTTGCAGGGGATTCTGGGTAAGGAAACGTTGGGGGATCCACGCAAGCCATACCTCCCTGGAAGCCCCGGGTGTCTACTTT